>JABMCL010003678.1:190000-225000 GCA_018857735.1 Alviniconcha marisindica
GCTTGTCATCCACGGTGCCATTGAACACGACGCGATCTGGGCAGTCATTGTTCGTGTAGAAATACGAGTGCTGCTTTTTTCATGAGCCAGCGAACTCGAACAAAGCAATAGCCATTTGAAGCCAGGCTGACAATGGGAATGATTGCTTCTACCATTGATAGGATCATTGTGCGAGCCCGCGTGTGTGCGTGCGTGCGTGTGTGTGTGTGTGTGTGTATGACCATTCTCGGCAATATCAGTACTGCACTACCAGTGCAGCGCAGGGAATGGTGTGAATCAGAAATTATTAGGCCTACTAGAGGTATCTACAAATAGGTGAAATGCAACTCTCTCTCTCTCTCTCTCTCTCTCTCTCTCTCTCTCTCCTCTCTCTCTCTCTCTCTCTCTCTCTCTCTCTCTCTCAAGAACAGTCCCTTCAGCATATATAGTTCGAAGGCTGGATGCAGTAATAATTGTAATAATAAATAAACCTTTCTAACCAAGGTTCAGGCGCGCAGATCAGTAAAAACAGGAATTTGCAAATAAAGCTTTGACGTGTGAAAAATGAGCCCAACGGTAAACTAATCTGACTTATGGCTTTATTCTCTGTGTCTGTGTGTGTGGTGCTCTCTCTCTCTCTCTCTCTCTCTCTCTCTCTCTCTCTCTCTCTCTCTCTCTCTCTCTCTCTCTCTCTCTCTCTCACACACACACACACACACACACACACACACACACACACACACACACACACACACACACACACACACCTGTTAGCATCCGTTACAGGACAGAGTACAAAACAACACAGTGTGTCTCTGTTAGCAAGTTGGCGGGGGCGTCCAAAGGTTGACAGGTGTGGATGAAAAACGACGTCCATGGCAAACCAGTGGCTGCGTGGAGAAAAGAGCCACTCGGTACTGAAGCTTCTGTCAGGTTTGTCACACATTGTACCAACTAACCTGTCATTTGTTTCTTGTGTAAGACAACTCTCGGTGAATATCTACACACGGAGTGCGTTCGCATGTGTTGTGAGCGTCTGTGGTGAAACAAAAGCAAGAAACAAAAACGACCAAGTGAAAAATTGGTGTATATTTGTTTTAATCATCTCTCTCTGGCCCTGTCTCTCTGTCTCTGTATCTGTCTGTCTGTCTGTCTGTCTGTCTGTCTGTCTGTCTGTCTGTCTGTCTGTCTGTCTCTCTCTCTCTCTCTCTCTCTCTCTCTCTCTCTCTCTCTCTCTCTCTCTCTAACCTCTCTCTCTAACTCTGCACAATTTATTCTGCTTTAAATTCCCCCCTCTCCTCCGCCCACCCATTTGTCCATATCGTCGTATGAACTCAGTGTCGTACATAACCCATTTGTCCGTGTCATGCAGACCCAAGCGTGTAGGATGTGTCATACAAGATCCACTTGTCCACCTTGGTGCCATACAAACTCAAAGTGGGCAAAGTCTGTCGTAAATAACCAATTAATTTTGTCTGTTATACAAACCCAAAGTGTGAGGGAGTTGTCATGCATGATTCATTTGTCCACGGTTTCATACAAAGCCAAAATGTAGCAAGTGGTCATAATCTAAACGACGTACTGTCCTGTGGTGTCATCTCGACACATGCATAGGAATTCCAGTCGTACGAACATAAATTAAAATTGTCCGTTCTCTTAAACATGTACTTCTGTGGATGTGTCCCCGTCCACACAAAAATGTTCCTCGGGTGGCGTTCTCCCTAGGGAAGCCAAAACCCTATCCACAGCAACAGCCATGCTGGGCTTTAGTCAAATATGGACAGGTTTTAGCTAGGACAGCTTTCCCCACTGCCTTTGGGTCTTTTTCTGACGTGCAGATGCAGGTAACTCAGACGACTCCTGTTTCGTCTTCAGAGTCGAATCGGATTTATGCTTTCAGGCGACGTTAAAAGTGTGTGTTGTTGGTTTTTTGTTGTATGGTTGTGTGTGTGTGTGTGTGTTTTGCAGCCACTTCACTTTTCCTCTGTAATCTAACCTGTAATGCCTTAGTGGTCTCAGTGTGTGTGTGTGTGTGTGTGGGGGGGGGGGGGAGTGATGGGGTGGTGCATGGTGCCTGTGGTGTTGGTGAGAAGCCGCAGCGCGAAGTGATGAAATAAAAAGTCCGACGTGAAAAGATTGTTTTAAGGGTCATCAAATCACAAGTTTAAAAAAAAAATCGCTGTTCATTCCACACATAGCTTCATGCTGGACGAACAGGGCAAGCAAGAAAATAGCAAGGCAGTTTACTGCCACTTAGTAAAACCTCCATAGCTATACTGTCAGAGCGTCCGACTGAAAAGCCAAGCCGCGCGGTTTCGAGTTCCCGGTGCAGCAAGGGATTTTTCTCATAATAATAACAATGTACATTTATCATGCGTTCATCAACGTCCTGAGCGCTCACATGATATATATTAACCTAAATATGATATTCTATACACAGGTAGAGTATAGTCCTACCAAAACGATTTACATAAAGTATTATACCAAAAAACATTTGAGAGAGTCAACTTGCAGTGCCCACTCTCTTACGATGTCCGTACAGCGCCCGTGTGCAATCGCATGTATCAACATCTGTTGAGCACGTTAAAAATCCCAAACACTGGCAGTCATACCATTGTTTGGACACACGAAAATACTGCACACAATGGTAGGAATGGGTAGCGCTGCTCTTGCGACTGCTGTGCCTTATCCAGGTACCGCAAGGGACACAGAAGTACTACTCTCTTTTCTTTTCTTTTTAACAAAATGTACACGTCTACAAGGCTGGTCCCGTCAACCAACTTGAACAGCAGCAGCGCTAATTGTGAAAGAGAGTTCTTATCCACGCCAAACAGTTCATTCACATGATTTTATTTCAATATCGACTGCAACTTGCTAAAGAAAAGTTAGGCTATGTTTAGTGTTCAATCAGGAACAGACACATTTGCAATCGTCACCATCATGTCTGTTCAGATTAATGATTACGCACATGAAACAAACAAGGACGTCGACCTATTAAAACACACATGGTTCGGTTCCTCTATACGAGTATCATATTATGTGCTCGCGAGAAAGGTAGATGTGTGTTTGTGTGTGTGTGTGTGTGTGTGTGTGTGTGTGTGTGTGTGTGTGTGTGCGTGCGTGCGTGCGTGCGTGCGTGCGTGCGTGCGTGCGTGTGTGTGTGTGTGTGTGTGTGTGTGTGTGTGTCTGCTGATTTATTTCACTAATATACTATTTTCTATTGTGCATACCTGATAGCTCAGGTGATCATAAACATCCATCATATTAATGTCATTTAAAGTCGAGGTTTAAAAGCCGTTGCCGTACTCCTTGTATCTTGGATAATCTGATTTCTTCATCATCGCCAGTACAAAGCACCCACGGCGATTGACATGGCAACGTGTCAAATCAAGTCAAGATACCTCATCCATCCTTTACAGGGCAATTCAACTGTGGTGTATCATACCACACCTAATCCTTTCTTTCTTTCCTGTGCTTTACGTCCACAAAAACTGTATGGCTTATTAGGGACGACGGAAGAGTGGGAGACGGAATGAGGGCCCAGGTCCACCTGCCTGTTCACATAACATTTGAGCTCTGACACCTAATGTACTTGTAGCTTACTTCAAGAAGGGACAGCAGGTGGACGACGTCTGGCCAGCTTATTCCCAGGATTGCTGTTGCCAAAGCTAAAGGTGTTCACGAGGAAAAGCTGCCGATGAAAGATTGTACAAGCTTAGCTGCCACAACTCCACATAAGGACACTTGCAGGCAGAAACAAGACTTCTCGGTCAATGGTTATGCATTCAAATAACCGTTGACTTTCTGTGTCATTAGTTTGCATCTTTCAAAGTCAGCAAGAATATTCTGAACAAAAAAGAGTTACGGTTTCCTCCTGTTTCTGCCCCGACTCTAAGGGTACGTCATGGGTGTTTTATTTGGGGCTCTCTCCACTGTAAATGAAAGAAAAGTCATGTGACTCAACGAAGAAGTTCCGGGTCCACAAGTGGTGACATGTACGCCCCTCTCTGTCCACGACACCTCATCCAGTTTAAAGTTTGACATATAATTTATTTGTTTGAATGATTTTCGTCAAACCGACAACTGGTAGATTCGACGCGTAGTCGAACTGCTATATATACAGTTCGACGAACTCACATTTCGATGACAAATCTTTGACTCGTCAGTGGTTCAACAGTCGTCTATCGGCGAAATGACACCGACCAAATTTATCATTCGACGAATGACCCTGTCGACAAACTGACAATTTGACAAATCGTCTTTTCAACGAACTGTTGATTAAACAACTGTTCAAACTACAACAACAAAAAGTTTTTGACGAAGTCCGCCAACTGTCAATTCGGCGATGCGATGAAACGGCAACTGAGCATAATTTATTTTTGTTATATTTATCTCAAAGACAATGTTTTTGCTCTCCGAATTCATGGTACAAAAGACACTGCATCCGTACGGGTGCATGTTCCCTTCCTCAAGCAGACGAAGCCGGCCGGGACTGAAACGCTTTATTCAGTCACTCCGGTTCAGTGCGCTCCACTACCGGTAGGAACGGATCGTGACTGTCCGAGTCCCGCCGGCAGCACTTAAAGCTGGCCACAAAACCCTATCATGTCTCCTAAACACGTCTGTCGGCCATGCCTTGTGGAACGGAGCCATTTCGCTGTCTCTAGCGGCTCTCGTCCTCTCTGGGTCGTAACGCTCTTCCCGCCTTTTGTTGCCAGTCCCCTAAAGACGCCAGTGAGTGCAGAGTGCTTTGATAATCAACTTGTATTCAGAAGTACGCACAGCCTTTTTTCTCTCTCTCGGGAATAACATGGAGCAGAATTACGGACCGCTGGATCATTGCCGTTAACGAACCAGCTTGGAAATGCAATACAACGTTCACTACCACGCTTTTCTGTGTAAATCTTTAATCTACTTGAAAAAGCGCTACCCACACAGGCACGTGCGCCTTTATAACCGACTCCGAATTGGACACTGACGTTCAACCTCGACAGGCACGCTGAGGCACGTTTACAATCACATCTGAAGTGCGCTCGTACAACCTTGACAGACAAGTTTAATTACAGTAACATCTAATTTCACATTCAACATGAACGCGTACAATCCCTTCTGAGCTGAACACGTACAACCCTTATCTACAGGCAGGCTTTCACATACAATCAGCTTTATAGGCCTACTAGACATGTACAACTGTCACATATACTTTTCAATAATACCAGAGTAGTATATTGGAGTATGTTATACCAGGAAACATAAATATTTGGTTTTAACGTAGATATTTGGCTTTTAACGCCCATTATCCATCTTTCCTGGTATAATGTAGTAGGTCAGGTAAACATTAACGACAAGAACAAAGACAGTATAATTGTTATATTGCTATAATTGTTCTTCCCTAAAATCATAATACGATTCTTGCCAGAATAAGTATAGCCTATATTCATAACAACTTGTTACAGTTATCACATTGTCGTGCTGTCTTTTGATTTTGGTCTACAGTGAGCAAAGACAGTTCCTGGCTCGCAAGTTTTCGAGATAAAGTGAATCAAATTGAAACGATGTAACGTGCAAGTTCTCAGTAGAAAGTGACTTGTGTTCGATCACTGCCTCTTTTATTTTACCCGATAATTTCCGTCGACAGGTATCCTGCCGATAGTTACTGTTGTGAGATCATCATTATTTTGGAGCTTGGAGCTCGTTTTTAGAACTGGGAGAGGCACATTATAAATAAAATTCATTATTATCTTTCCGGCAGGTAAGTAATGTTGGTGGAATGACAGATGACAGATCATTGTTTGCAAAGCGATTGAACCGAGTGCGTTTCTGGTCATTTTAATTCCTAACGTCTCTCTGATCCTTTGATACCGACACTGGTTATCTATTCCTTCTCACGAGTCTCCAGTCTTCTTGCTTGGTTTGGTAGCCTACACCTGGTTGTTTACTACACCGAGTGGACGACAGCGCTGGTGTAGTTTTGTAGTTTTGCCCCCGAAACGGTTTATTGTTGATCTTCCATACAAGTTAAGTGAGCATTGCCGTTGACGGTAAGATACTGAAATGAGGAAAATTCTAAGGGAAAACCCCTTAGAATTTTCCTCATCTCAGTATTTCCCTTAGAATTTTCCTCATCTCAGTATCTTACCGTCAACGGCAATGCTCACTTAACTTGTATGGAAGATCAACAATAAACCGTTTCGGGGGCAAAACTACAAAACTACACCAGCGCTGTCGTCCACTCGGTGTAGTAAACAACCAGGTGTAGGCTACCAAACCAAGCAAGAAGACTGGAGACTCGTGAGAAGGAATAGATAACCAGTGTCTAACGTGCCCTTTGAAGCATTCATTCTAATGGGATCTGGAACAAGGGGATTCGTAGTCCACCCTTCTACAGACCGTGGACTGGATAAAAACCGCTCAGCTAGTTAGGCAACATAAAAACGATTAGCTGCTGCCATCGGCTGTGTTCGCAAAGTGGCAACGGTTTATGAGAACTGTGCAACGAGTAGTTAATGCCTGTTGGCTGCTTAGACGTTCGGAGCCGGCTTCAAACACCGTTTTTAACCGCCTTGGTTGAAAGCACTGTGAATCAGTTAGTGCTCACGGCACCTGAAGGAAATAAAAGTGAAAAATAACCTAAAAGTGTAGGCAACGGCGCAGTTTGGAGTACAGTCATCGTGCAGTCGGTAAGCTTTCCTCTCAACCTCAGACCTAGCTACTAGTCCAGGCTTTTCGGAGATGAATATAGGGATCTGCAGGTTGTTTCCTCAGTGTGAGATCACATTGTCAGAATGCCTCAAGTAGACAGCTTTATCGGAGCCCGCACAGTGACACACGGGGAAGGAATGGGGTGGAGGAGGTACTGAAGTCAAGGTGAGCGCAAATTAACACAGACCGAGATGAAAAGCGTGCTGTTTTTGCAGACATCCCTGGGCGTGAAACGAGGCGGGAAGATGGGGAGAATTAACTGGCGAGATGAAAATGTGGGACATCGTCATGGAGGGGGAGGGGGGGGGTGGGGGGTGGTGGGGGTGAAGGACATGCTCGTAAGGCTGACAAGCCAAGTGTGGCATTCCTGTACGTCATGGCAGACAGTTAAAAATGCTACACAAAACTGCAAACAGATTTCGGTTTCGGGGTTTAATGCGGAGGTGGAAAAAAAACAAATTCTACTGTTCCGGCCTCAAAATTGTACGGAGATAAACAGTGTCACAATCAGAAAGACATAACCGCAGTCACAGAACCATCAATACAAAAGCAAACAAACAATTTACCACGACAAAGACTGACACTATTTCAAATAAAGAATACAAGATCGTCTCATAAAAAAAGCACTCGCTTTAAATAAAAACACTACAAAGTAGTTTAAAAAAAGAAAAAGACAACAAAAAAAGACACCACTTTCCTTTATTACTTGTGATCAGAACATGACGTTTTGATGGGCAATGGCTCATTTCTAATGACAGCTGGGCTTAATTTTTCAAATCTTTTAAAATATATAAAATACCTACAATTATTTTGAAATAAAAGCTGCACTTTGGGTTTCTTAACATGTACATTTTCAAGACAACACAAACCGTCACTGTAGGGTTATGACGTTACATGACGTGATGTGTTCTTAAAAATATTGAACCAGCAAAAGAGCAAATTCGTTCCTACATTTCAAGAAGATCAGACTTGGAGACGACTTCATTAAAATTGATGTACATTTGACATATATGTTTACAGAGTCTTGTGTTTCTCAATGCACAGTTCGTAGGTGGAATCACCGTTTCAAAGATGGGGAACCAACACAGAAGAGAGCAATAGGCTCTACCGCCCACTAACAGTCTGCATCGAGCAAACTTCCTTGTAAGTAGGCTAAATAGAGTGATTTTAGAAAATCCATACATCTCGAAATCAGAAATATCAGCGGAAACTGAGTTGTGTGTTCGAATGAATTCCTCGGAATGTCTGGACTTTGTGGCTTAAAATGATTATGCGACGTTATTAATTGCCTAAGACAGAACGGGATCCTTTGATGTGATCTAAAACAAGCGAGGCAACTGGGTATGGATAGGTGAAAGGACCTGGGGACAGCAGCTCTTTTACAAGTCACTGCAGACAGTCTGCCAGAGAAATTTTCTATTTTTGAAAGTGGTGGAGTCCATCCTGGAGCTTCTCCGTTTGTAAACGGTGGTAAAAACACTGCTTCTTCACGATAACGCCAGCCCTCACAAAAACAAACTCTGTCCTGCCTAGATGAGCAAAACGGCCTTCCACTCTCAATCCCACAGTCCAGACTCTGCTACGTGCCACTTTAGTTTTCTCAACACTGAAGCAAAGATTGGCAGGGCGGACGTTTTCCTGGATCTGGTAGCGGAATGCACTTGAAAAGTGGTTGAATTGATTGGAACTGAAGCAAAAGAAGATTGCTTTTAGGGGCTGTGAAATTTTCACGTAGATACGATTATTCGCCCAGTTGTCATCAGAATTAGCTCTGATATAAACCTGTCTACGAGCACCAACTAAATATCTCATAAAAAAATGATACGCCCCTTGTAGAACGTTGTTATTCAATAATTCATTATCTACTCCCTCTTCGAAGCAAAGAAGCAAATCCGACTATCATTTAATAAACGGAGCATGCCTGCTATAGGCCTATACGGCTACACAGGGGATATTTGCCACCGAGAATAATCACAGGAACAGCTCATTGACGACATTTGCATCAGAAGAGAAGCTCACCAGACCGATCAATAACAATAACGATTGATCTGAGCCGACTTGTGACGGTATGTCCTCTCACGAAAGCCACATTTTATGGCAGCAGCCACTGGATCCTGATGCCTGATACAGACCAAATAAATCCATACTGATAACAAACCATATCGTTTACCTGACGCTAATGCACATGTGGTTCACTCATTCTGCGAAGAATGTATCAAATGAATCCAGCTAATCGATTAGTTGTTGCGCATGCGATATTATTCGCACTGACAATAACAATATACTTTATTCATCCCAGCGGGAAATTAAAGTACTGCTGCTGTCATCCCAACACGATTTATCACCCAGGAAATAAATCGTGCAGTGATGTCTACACGATTTGTCTCCCGGTGCGAAATCATATAGCGATGTATGCACAATTTGTCACCCACAAGAGGGTGACAAATCGTGGAGCCACTGTACCTATTTTGTAGAGCTTGAACATCAGCACTCTCTCTCCTCTCTCTCTCTCTCTCTCTCTCTCTCTCTCTCTCTCTCTCTCTCTCTGTGTGTATGTGTGTGTGTGTGTGTGTGTGAGAGAGAGAGAGAGAGAGAGAGAGAGAGAGAGAGAGAGAGAGAGAGAGAGAGTTCTGAAGGCCACGCAGTGGACAGCGTAGCTGTGGACTCACAAATTACGGTAATCTCTGCTGAAAACTCAGAGCTATCACCTCTCCACTTTTTTTTGCAGTGGGGTACTGCAAACGCAGATATTAAGGTCTCCTCTGCTGACAACCCGGAGCTACGACAGATTCTCTCATTTAAGCATGGAGTAGATCAGAATATATCCCCGCGTGCTTTGCACACTGCCAGGAATTCGACCGCACTAATTTCGAATTTCCCAGTTCATTTAGCTTCATTTTTTCCAAAGCCTCCCTCCACGTATTCTGCAGTGGGGTAGTGCGGAGACAGAAATTCAGGTCCCCTCTGCTCCGATGATGATGATGAAGTGATGCTTAATGTCCTCAGATGTCAGTTGACATATTAGGGACAAGTTGTGACCAATGCCGAAGCACGGTGCAATAATTCTTTACGTCCACGGAAACCAGAAGGCTCGTTAGGACGGACAGCTCAGGACGGCCACCTCGACTCTCACACAGCTCCTGAACTATATGAGTCCTCTGCTCCGAACTCAGCTTTATCTGTTTCACCTAGAGTATGTCAGAATATAGCCTGGAGTCCTTCGCCTGCTGTCAGGAATTCTACTTGTCTAATTTTTACCTTCCAATTTCATTCAGACCTTCCAGTTTCATTCAGATAATTATTGAATGTCACTGAACGCAAACAGGTAAGATCAGTGAGTAGTATTATCGTGCAAAGGTTTGACAGTTACTACACCTATAATGTCCGATGAAATCGCAAAGTTAAAATTTTTGCCACGTCAGTGAGCTCGGTCGGCCTAGCATTGATCATTACGCAGACGTTTGCACACGAATGGGGCAAGTTTAGGATGTAAGAGTGATTACTGTGGTTGTTTCTTATGGCGTCCACAAAGAAAAACATGATACCACAAATGGGAAAAGTTCACTGTATACTCACTGCCAATGTCGACGTAATAATTCCAACGAGAAAGGAGCACAACGGAAAGAAGTGCGGCATCTTGTTGCATTTTGCCATCTTGCACAGGAGTAGCGCCGGAACTTGCCGACCACCCCTCACTTTACTGACCACTACAGTGGACTGTGATCTGAAGCCTCGCCTCGCTCGTCAGTCGTGAAGACCTGCCTCGTACAAAGCCATAAGCGAGGTTAATTCTGTCCTGTGGAAATTTGACCAGGAGCTACAGTCCTGCTGAATGCGACTCCGTTTTGAAAAACAATTTAATGCGTTTTTATACACCTAATTCGTACGAGGCCTGGCCGTCTAATACTTTATGGAAAGAGATCAAGTTTCCCCCTTTCTGCCGAAACGCTGTCTTTTCAACTGCATTGGCTGTCTCTCAAATACACTTCAAGAGGGAAGTAAATTCGCGTGTCTCCAAACCCCAGTTCCTCGACTCCTGCACTGAAAGAGGGGTGTTTGTTTTTCATAGCCGAAGCATGCAGTCACAGGTAAAACGAAGTTGGCGCGGGCCCCACCCTAGAGGCAGCGTGCGCACTGTCGAAGTGACGTGTCCACCCGATTCGCTGAAGCGGGCTCTTTTTTGGTCGCGTATTGGACACAGAACAGAGCCAGTCGGGTGGAACAGAGCCACGGACGGAAGGATGAAACGTGACTGTCACAACTGCTGTTTCTTACCGGCCCTTTGCAGTTGACAGTCAGTAGTCGGCGGTTAGCACGACACACTCAAGAATAATGGCCCCACTCTCCCCGCTTGCTACACAGAAAGCGTACAGTTGGTACACTGTCCCGGATAAAGGTGGCGACATGAATCGTTGTCACACCGGCCCGGAAATGAACTGACTTCTCTGTCCCATCTGAACCGCCATAAGGCTTTCTCGGCCCACCATGTACACATGTAAATCAAAAGGCCCAACAAAATGTTTTAAGTATCTTAAGTGTTTTGTGAAGGGAACCTCCTGTTGTTGGACAAGTGGCGAAGACCCCTGTCGTATTAAATCTTTCCTGGGCAAGACAGGATCCCCCTAAGTCCCAGTAACAACGGGCAAGGCAGGCTATCGATGGAGCTGCCGCTATTGACAAGAGGCGGGATAAGACCAAACAAGGGCCGTGTCACGCCCTGCATAACAGACCGGTGTCGTTTATCATCCGAGGTCCACTGTCGCTCTAGCCTGTCGCCATGGTCCTTTGGGGAGGAATCTGTGTGTGTGTGTGTGTGTGTGTGTGTGTGATTGATGGGTATGTCCCGACCCGAGGCAGAGTAGAGCTTGCCACCTCGGGCACCAGCTAACTGATGCGCACGCTCACGTATCCTTTCTAACGTTGCTCCTATCACTGTATTACAAGATAGCCCAGACAACAAACAGACGAGGCTGCGTTGATTGTAGTGTTCGTATTTCAGCTTCTGCTCGTTCAGTATTACAGTACCATACACTGTATCATTATTGTATTGTGATATCTGTGTTGCATATCTTCCTCGTTCGGCAATAATGAGACGCGGAAAAACCGATCACAGTGTCGGGTGACTCGGTAAGTAGACACACAAAGGCTGAACCACCTACAACATGTTGGGTGCATTATTCTTTAGCGGTGCAGAAAATGCTCGATGAAGCATGGCCAGCACAACAAACAAAACTAACCAACTCCCCCCCCCCCCCCCCCCCTCCCCCCCCCCCCCAAAAAAGGAAGCTTACTTGACATTGGTGTCATTAGTAGTACGAGTGTGTGTGTATGTGTGTGTGTGTGTGTGTGTGTGTGTGTGTGTGTGTGTGTGTGTGTGTTGAGGGGGGGGGGGGGGTAATTGTGCTCTTTAAATTTTACATAATACATGCAGAGTGTGTTGGGGGGAGGGGGAGAATTTTGTTTTAACTTTTACACATGAGGCATGCAAACAACACCAATTCTTATAACAACACAATTTTGACAGTTTTAAACATTTTTTTAACTAGAAACGGCAAAGATGACACACTGACAGTAGACGTCTAATTCGCAAAGATCACATAAAGGACAAGAGCAGGACTTTTGATGCCGTCACGGCAACATTAGCATGAAACGAGGACGGCAGTGATCCCCAGCCGGGCCCTTGAGAACACGTCCAGAAATCCTGCCCTGCACCTCTGTGACGTGTGCTTAGTGCTGGCATTGTCTGCCCTCTTTGTCTTTTCTTTGTCTCATGAACAAAGGCCAACCTGAACTCCCGCTGCGGTCATCTGATCCGATCATACAAAATCGGCTGACAAGCCAGTTCAGTTGACAAAGCTGGCGGTAAAAAGAACCAGCTTTATCAACATACGTGTGTCCAACAAGTAGATAAATAAATGGGTAACTGGTCTTTAGCCGTGAAGGTTATATCAGGAAGAGCCGACAAGTAGAAAAGATCGAAATTAAAACATAAAATTGGCAAACTTTGCTTTGAACGTATACACTGTAGTTGATTTTATCTTGATTTTACAAACTTTGTTTTGTCACTGACCTGCAGTATCTCCCACCTCCACCATTGTGATGTTTAAGTAGCACGAGCATGAGTAATGTGTGTAAGGTAATTGGGTGCAGTTAGAAAAAAAATCGATTTCTATCCTCGATATAAAATCACTGGGACACTTTTAAGAATAAAACGCCTTAGTCTTGTTGTTTTTATTGTTCTTTACATAATGATGTACACCACGAAGGAAATTCTGCAAAAAAGCAAATAGTTTTCACGAATCAGAAAGCAAACAATGAAATTATAGATGATGTTTTGTAAACAACGACAAACGTTTGCCCCCCACCCCCCACCCCCCGCCCCTTTATGTGATAATGCACACAAACACACGAGCGCCCCCCCCCCCAAAAAAAAACACAACAACAACAACAACAAAAACAATAACACACACAACTGGACATGCCAGCTTGAGTTTACTACTGTCAAGGAGTTGAAGGGTTTTCTTGCGTGTTATTAGTGCGTTAATAGTCAGTTGTACTTCTGCGCAATATCAGGAACTCCTTGCAGGTTTAAGCATTGCAATCCCTTGACGCTCGTCTGCTCTTTTGTTCCGCCATAACTGCTGTGTCCCACAGAGAGAAGCCGCACGCACCCAAAAGACCTCATGCGTGGTAATCTCGATCTCTTAGATAATGCTGAAACATGACGACTGCAGGGCCCTGGGACCGACACCAGGGCCAACACACACACACACACACACACACACACACACACACACGCACGCACGCACGCACGCACGCACGCACGCACGCACGCACGCACGCACGCACGCACGCACGCACGCACGCACACCACACACACACACACACACACACACACACACACACACACACACACACACACACACTTGTTTTGTTGCTTTGCCGATCGAATGTCATTTAACCAGAGTGATCACGCAAAGAAAACGCCAGAAGGAACGTCGAGCGTGAAAAACTGTCAGGGTGTCCATCATACAACTCAGACTGCATTTTACCAAGAACAAGGTATGCATTTTACCAAGAACAAGGTATGCATTTTACCAAGAACAAGGTATGCATTTTACCAAGAACAAGGTATGCATTTTACCAAGAACAAGGTATGAATGACAGTCACGCAAGGCCATCGACGGTGCCAGTTGTGGTCGCAGTCCCTCTCGGCCTAGCAACAGGTCGGCGACAACCTGGCATGTATGATACAGAGCTTTTCTTGAAAACAACCTGGCATGTATGATACAGAGCTTTTCTTGAAAACAACCTGGCATGTATGATACAGAGCTTTTCTTGAAAACAACCTGGCATGTATGATACAGAGCTTTTCTTGAAAACAACCTGGCATGTATGATACAGAGCTTTTCTTGAAAACAACCTGGCATGTATGATACAGAGCTTTTCTTGAAAACTCGCTGGCGGTCAGGTAATTCTGCGCTTCTATATTATTATGTTTCCAGTAGGTGGTGTCCCAAGTCCCAGAGGGCTGAGTGCGTGGCTGACCAACATAGTTACTCCTCTGAGTGAGTAGGCGACCTCTACATTCAGATGGGCAGAAGCGGTGAAACTATCACCTTTAAAGTAGAGTCAGTCAGCACCAACTGTGCTTGGTTTTTGTCCCTAAGCATACTGTGGCTGATCACACCCCGAAGTCTGTCGTGTCGGATCACCCCCCCCAAGTCTACTGTGTCAGATCACAACCGGAATTCTGTCGGCAGGTGGGAGGGGGGGGGGGGGGGGGGGTATCACTGAAAAATCCCGAATGAATTTCAAGTCCGTGGGTCGAGAACACAAAGAGCACATCGGACCTGTGAGTTCCTGGTTGCACGAGTAAAATATTCCGAGACAGCTGGAATTTAAAAAAAATGTAGGAAACAGTTCTCCAATGCCCTGCAAACATGTAAACATTCAAAAATCCCATTCACAAATAGATAGCACTTTTGGACAGTGGTGCTCTTGTGTACCGGAGCGTTGCTACCAGGGTTTCTACCAAGGAAAACTGTCTACCTATTTCTAGTTTCTGTTATTGCCCCGAATATTTGCACGTTTGTTTTCTCCTATTATATGATCCAAACACATAAAAAGTTCAAAAGAACGCTATTTATTAGGACAAAACACAACATGCGAATTTTCGGGGTAATACCCTTTCAAGCTTTATTTAGCAGTCATTCTTGTTTCAGATTTGTCCTATTATACCTTTTGTGTGTTTATTTTTTGTTTCAGAAAGCTAGCAGTCAACTTTGTGTACGATTTTTTTGGACGGAAAGTTGACATAGTTGTCCCTTTTCGCAAGTCATGCAGCGTATATGTGGACGGAATACCAGTTGGCTGAACATGAAAGATAAAAGAAACTATAGCCTTCTCAGAACACATTTTGCCAAAAGAGCAGAAGAGATCAGAATAAAAGCATAAAACCTATGCTATGCTCCAATGCTCCATAGAGTTTATATTCATTTTCTCATCTGACTTTCCAAAAAAGCGTTGAGCGGATCTGTTTGCACAAAACAAATGTCATATAATTATATATACAGCTCTCCCCTTCGTTGCAGGCAGCGTCTGTTTGATTTCCGGCACAAATCTCAGTTGTGTTGTCGCGTCCGCAGAGATAAGGACGTCTTTTTACTGTGTGGCTGGCGTCACGCCAGGAACAAGAACAAGAGGCCGCTAGGCCAGCTGTGACACAGGACGATGTTTTCGACAGTTGGGTCTCGCTAAGCGTCACTGACAGCAGGACCGAAAAAATGAACATGAAATCAACGAAGCGTTTTTGTTGCTGTCTTTGTTGTAATCCTCGATTTTTATTTTTATTTTGATCTTTCACTTGCTGGAGAGAGGCCGGCCTTTTGGGGGGGGGGGGGGGGGGGGGAATGTTTTGAGACGATTAGTTCATTAAAGCTAACTCAATTCAGGTTCAACTGATATGCGGCATCATTGCAGTTCATTGCTTTATTGTTTTCATTCAACACGTGTAACGCTATGAGCCGCAGAGCCTAGAGAGATTCAGCGCAGTGGAAACGTGTTTGTCGTTTTTATTACTGTCAAAGGCACTGACTGTCGAAGCACTCACAGTTCTATGACCCTAACCGCCTCTCTGCTTGGCGTTTTCAGCAGAGGGACATCAGTTTCTGCGTCTATGGTGCCCATGCAACAGGGCAACGAGAACGGATCTGAAGAACGGATCTGAAGCAAGAAGTCCTGACCGTATAATTATTTGCAGTCTGCTCGATGGAATGACCGATTCACCCCCTCACATGCTATTTATTTTGGCTGGCGAGCCGAGACAACACTAAGGCATGATATCCAAATGCACTTTTCCTGCTATGGATCTGGGGTACGAGGCCTTAAACGCGGTCAAGCTTTCGTATCATAGAGCAAACACAAAAAGGCTGATCCAGGCCTAAAGCAAACACAGAAATATCCAGGCCTTGATATGAAGTCTGAGTCTGTTCGAGTTCTTACCAAGCCAATAATAGCAATGAGTAAAGAGAGCAAGGGTCGTTACCTCAGTCGCATAGTGGGGCGACGTTGGCAGTACAGGGAATTTGGTCCGAAATCTACTGTAAACGGCAAGGTCATTGACTCCGTATAGCATCTGGCAATGTGGATAACAAAACTGCGAGGACATTCAACTACGCGCTCGCACGTGGTATATACTCTGTTTGTGTGTGTGTGTGTGTGTGTGTGTGTGTGTGTGTGTGTGTGTGTGTGTGTTGTGTGTGTGTGGTGTGTGTGGTGTGTGTGTAGTGTGTTGTGTGTGTTGGGTGTGTGTTGTGTGTGTGTGTGTGTGTGTGTGTGTGTGTGTGTGTGTGTGTGTGTGTGTGTGTGTGTGTGTGTGTGTGTGTGCGTGCGGTGCGCGCACTAATACAGAATCATACCCATAAGCATTTTCTAAAAGAAAATCGACGAAATTAATCAAACTCTGCTACCACACACACACACACACACACACACACACACACACACACACACACACACACACACACACACACACACACACACACATTGTGCGCGCGCGCACAAACAAACAAACAAACACAAACAAAACAACAACAGTCAGACTGGTAAGTGACAGTGCTGCAATCGGATTGCCGGTGGTGACGGTTTGGTCTCCCTCTGTCACGAAGTAGCGCGGGACGTAAAACTGATTAAACCACCAGTCCTATAACTATTATATATATGTGAATGTCTGATCACTGTAACACGACCCCTAACTTGCCGGCAGGGTTGTAGCAGCACAATGGCGTTGAATGGGATTCGTGACTGTACCAGAAGCCTTGAAACTAGTGCCCTCATCTAAAAGGAACTAGTCTTCTCAAACCGTGCTTTGTTCAAAGGAAGACCGGCCTTTCTCTAACATGCAGAAGACACCAAATAAAAACTTCAGATCAAAGTTAAATGCTCGCTCGGTTGTATTTTCATTTTACAATCTTCCTGCGTTAGAGACACAACGCAACCGAATACGTATGCTGTTTTCATTTATCATTGTTTAACTGTCGTTTTGTCGCTTTGTCGCGTAAAACACCAGGTTACTTACGCTTTGAAAAAGGGGTTACTCCGAAAATTTGCACATGTTTTGTATTGACCTATCAAAATTAGCGTTCACTTTAACCATTTGTGTGTTTGGATCTTGTTTTAAAACACCAGCAGCTAACCTTGCTTTAGATTTGTTTTTTAAATATTCTCTTGCGTTAGAGACGGCTAGCGAGACCAGAGTATAGAAAACATGGTCAAGTGTCACAGGCAACCAAACGAGTTTCCTGCAACGTCATTTGGTCTGGTTCTTCGGGCGACGCGAGCACTGACCTCTCTCTCGGAGAGGCGGCGTATGCAGGACAGTCAGGGTAAGACACTTTATGCAGCCAGCCCCGTCACCCGTCGAAACTAAGTTTAAACAATTAACACGAAGTCAAGGGAGCATTTGAAAACATAGTCCTTGAATATAAGTTTTTATTCTGGTCTCTTGGTTTCTTAAATCCAGTTACTCCTCCCTCTCTCTCTCTCTCTCTCTCTCTCTCCTCTCTCTCTCTCTCTCTCTCTCTCTCTCTCTCTCCCCCCCCCCTCTCCCCCTCCCTCTCTGTACCTTGTGTGCGAGTGCGTTCGTAGGTGGGTGGGTCGGTGGTGTTGCGGATGAAGGAGAGGGGGGGGGGGAGTGTTGGATCTTTTTTATGTTAACTGGAGATGAGGAGTGTTTGTAGCTTTACTTAAACAGGACTGGTGGTGTCGTAGCTTTATTTAAATTGAAATCGGGGCAGTGAACGTTGCTACATTTAAATGATCATGTTGTCAAGGTTAAGCGTGATAATCAGTAACTGTGTACAGTGATGCTCGAATAGCTCCACTCCTTCCGAGAAAAAAGTTATCAAATGAACGCAAGCAATTCTGATTTAAATCAAGGTAAAAACGACATAGACATTGGCTTTGTTCCGTTGCCTTTTGTTCTTCATTATACTTGCATATGTTCAAAGGAGAGAGAGAGAGAGAGAGAGAGAGAGAGTCGCCTCTCCGACTGCAAAGAATGGCTTTGTTTCAGTCATTCATATTAAATGCTTTGTCAGTTATTTCTCCGTTCAGTACACATACAGCGATTCTTTTGTATCAATCGGCAGTTGGAAGTAATCTGGTCTTCATTTTCGTTTTCTTACTTTTTTTCTTTTGATAACTTCGGTTTTACGGGGCCCTTTCAAACCCAAACGCTACGAGAAGCTTTCATCAACTGAATGAAATCTTGCGTCCCCACCTCTCCGACTTTTTTCATTCTTTTCATTTATGATTGCATGCTCCGCACGATCGAGGTCAGCTTGATTCAGTTCATCTGGGCACTCAATCGGTTTTTCTTATTCAATTTCTCCTTCTTTTGAGGTCGTGCGTGCCTATGTACAAATACTTTACACATTCAGTATGTTAACGACTTTCATAAAAAGCCGCCTTGGCTTAGGATGTGTCACAAGGCACTAATACCAGCAAGAACGTCAAGGCTACATTAAAATGTTGTTCAGCGTAGAATAGTTATGCATTATCAGCTCTTTGAATAACAGCATCCACGCTCAAGAGATGGAAATAAATCCTCTAAACATGGCATGTGGCTGTCCATGAGGCGGGGTAAACATTTTTTAAACCTGTCACACACGCAGTCCTCTCACCCCACGGAATGAATATGTCGATGCACAATTGCATATACCGGGTGACCGCCAAGGTGTTCAGCTGGGGAAGGCTACAACAACAACATTAGAAGACAAACATGGTGGTGAGCAGAAGGTGAAACTGCGACAAGTCAGGAGGCCTATTACGCGTCTTCATTCAAGAGTGATTCCAAAATAGGTTAAGGCACCGGGTTAGCGTATATCTTCGTGTCATTATCAATAACCGGGGCGAGACTGACTGACCTTCGCGAAGAAGGAAGACGGTAGCCACAACATGCACACACTATAGCCAACAAAGAAGAGTTCCTTGAAAGGGGGGGGGGGGGGTAATGACAAGGTAGACGGCAGTGAATCATACAGAGTGGAGACGTGTCAACACGGCGGCGTGACGGCGAGGTAGGACAAGCCCAGAATACTGCAGGGACACAGGAGCGGTTGTTGCCGCCAACCACAGACAGCAGCTACCTCCGTGGTCGAGAAAAACTGTAGTGTCTTTGACTGTAGGACAGTCCGTCGTCCTCAGTGGTGTGTGTGTGTGTGTGTTGTTGTTGTTGTTGTTGTTGTTGTTGTTGTTATTGTTGTGTGTGTGAGTGTGAGTGTGTGTGTGTGTGTGTGTGTGAGTGTGCGTGTGTGTGTGAGTGTGTGTGTGTATCTGGCTACTACTGCACCCTGCCAAGTCGCCTGTAGTTAAGAACCTTGATTCTGTACAGGATATATAATTATAAGACAGGGGCCGGGTTATCATTTAGAGAAAGCCTTGAAAATGCAGCCCGCGATATAATGGTACGACACGCACACACACACACACACACACACACACACACACACACACACACACACACACACACACACACACACACACACACACACACACACACACACACACATTTAGATTTTACAAAGATCATTTCTCTTGTAACCCCCCACCCCCAATATATGGGTTGTCAGATCATACCAACAGCAATCCCAGCAAGAGAATCATCATCAACGCCAGTAATGATAGCTACGACGGCGACATCAACAACAACAGAGGAAGCAGCAGCATATTGAAGTTGTTGGTATCTGGGCCATTTATAGCTATTGTATGCAAGCCCTATTCTTTTTTCTTTCTTTTTTCTTCTTCTTTTTTTAAGGAGAGAGAGAAGAAGCAAAATAAGCACATTTGTGAAATCGGCATCCGTGGGGTGAAATAAGAAACTGACAGAATATGGAGTACGGTCACCTAAGATTTCGTCCTGCTGAACTCATGTCACCCGCCCCGTTTCAACAAAATCGGCTCTAGAGCCCTCAAATTGCCGTCACGCTTCTTTCCTTTCAATACAACTAGAGCAAGGATTAGGGGTTGCCAGGGGTCGTGAACCCTACCAGCAGCGGAGACTGACCGAGAAGCCTACTTGTGGAAAGTGGGGGTGTTTGTATCGTCCAGACTATAATTATAATTCTGTATTGGACAAGCCAAGGTCTAATAATATTTCTTCACTTTTGTGGCTTTAGTCCATTTTAATCGAAAGTATATATATTATCCGGATTACTATTTGTCTTGATTGTTATTTATGTTTTTATTATTATTTGATCGAGATCCCTTTCAGCTTAATCTTTGATGGCGGTATCAAGTGAAGACCATCCGGCTAATCTCAGAAAACTTTTTTTGTTTGTTTTACGTTTTGGTGGTTGTTGTTCTTATGTTCACAGACACGCCTAAATACTTGTATGCGATGACAGCCCCAGAACGCTCGTTCACTCTTTACATTCTCGTGATGTACAAACTCAGAACTCGAGTGATGTCTCAGAACTCGAAGCCGACAACATCCGAGCGGTTGCCCTTGTCAAAGATTGTACAGCTATCGGAACGTTTCCCTCCATGAGCAGGCCAAAGCCTGGGAACTTGAGACTACATGGTAGTGTTACAGTTTGCTGATAGGCTTAATTGGCTTGCTCCCAGCAAAAAAAGGTTGAAACGACGACACCGTTTGTTCCCACACGGGGGGCGGTGGATAAATGGAGACATAATTAGATACTAGAGGTTGAACAGTTTTATCTTCATCTTAAATAGTACAGGTGAACAAAGTTTCCTGGAAATGCACTGAAGGAATAATTTTCAACGCATCGGCAGTAATAGCGATAGACACGAATATGCCAAAGTGTGTGTGTGTGTGTGTGGGGGGGGGGGGGGGGGGGGTGTGTGTGGTGTGTGGGCGTGTGTGTGTGTGTGTGTGTGTGTGTATTTGAGCGCGCTCACACGCTTGTGTCCTTCCGTCTATCAAAAATACTCATCACTCAAACAGTGTCAATAAACGCCGTTTGTATTTTTGTCTCCTATCATGGAAGAGAGTCAGGGAGTGAGTTCCAAAGAACACTCCCATAGTATACTAGGCTGGACCTGAAAAGGTCAGTCTTAGGGATTGGTATATTGAGACAGAGAGAGACAGGGAGAGAGAGAGAGACTGCGTAAAACCCAGTTGACGCCGTCCGGGTTGAGGAGTAAACTCTCAGAACTCAAAGCCGACAACACCCTCAATATGAAACCATCGAATACATAACATGCAGGCTACATAAAATATGATCTTAAAATAACTTTATTTCAAAAGCAAGAATGTGTGAAAGCAAACACGCACACTCTCGATTGCTGCTGCGGTTGACGGGGCACAGCAAGTAATACGTGTCGGTTATTATGCTGTATTCATCCCCAGCACTACAGGGGGCGTGAAGTACAGGACACGCCTCTCCTTCGCTCCGCCGTTAAGGCGCTGATGCACGAACAGTTTCAGCCGTATTCGTTGAGGAGGACCGTTCGAACCTCACGCGGTCGGACCCGTCCGTCTTAAACGTCAGTGTCAATGTCCACTTGCATGGCGCAGTTTAACTGCATGTAGACAGCCACATTCTCCTTGCACTCGGCGAAAACGACTGAGAAAGGGAGGG
The DNA here is from genome assembly GCA_018857735.1 of Alviniconcha marisindica. NCBI lineage: Eukaryota > Metazoa > Mollusca > Gastropoda > Provannidae > Alviniconcha > Alviniconcha marisindica. The sequence continues at coordinate 211,789 of JABMCL010003678.1, forward strand.
GGAGGGAACTGTGAGGAGAGGGATGCGGGAGGGACTGTGGGAAATGAGGTCCGGTGAGGGGGAGGAGGGAGCCGGTGAGTGACCAAGATGGCTTGGTAAACGTACTGGCTGCCACACGACACAGCCGAAGGAAAGGGAAAGTTGACATATTCAACCATACTGCTACTCGAGAGTGACCTCTGGCCTTTCTTTCACTTCAGTCTAGACGGCATTCGCTCAGTGGCTAGTCGAATAAGTTCATCCGTTTGGAGTACAGCATGCTGTATTAGGAACGGACAGGATGAAACCGATGCGCTGAGCCGTTTCAACCGCACGGCTATGCTGACACACACACGATCCGTGTGAGATGGGGCTCGGGCGATGCTCCGCAACCGTACGGCCCAAACGGCTCGTGTACCAGCGCCTTTAGGCAACCGCCAGATGACGCGCGGGGGACTTCAAAGGTAAACTATGGCGTTGTGGCAAAGAAAAATTGTTTCGCTAATCGTTTCAGTGCAAGCCCGTATCAGACGTTTTAAAGGAATGCAGTCAGTCCACTTCACGTCACGCCCTGCTACTGCTGATACGTACTTATAATGTGTGTGTGTGTGTGTGTGTCCCTTTTTGGGGAGGGGGGTGGCGATCCCTAGGTTTGATTCCTGCATGCCGTTGTTCAGTTTATCCGGTTCAGCTAAGAACAATGTGAACCTAGGGTCTGTAAACCCTTTTGTAAAAGTTGAACGTATCTGATCTATAAAGAAATTAAGGTCCCCTCTGCTAAGAACCCGGCGCTGTAACTGCTTTTCGTCGTTTTATGCAAGGGGTAGGCCAGCAGAGGGATGTATTGTATGCTTTGCCCGCTGCTCAGAATTCTTTCTCTTCCTAATACTGGGCGGGGCTCACATGGCGCTCCATGTGAGCCCCGTTGGTGGTTCAATGAAGCTTATGTACGCGTGCATGGCGGCTTTGGTCCTTTCAGTGAAAATGTCCCTTAAAATGATTTGAAACTATTGAATCCGCCTCTGGTGCTACACCGCAAACGGCAGCGTGACGATGGGCTGAAGGACCGCCATGAATACCGCAAGCTGGTTCCGTTCCCGGGAGGTCTTGGTTAAGAATGGATTTCAGAGAACCGGATGGGTCCTCCCTCTCCTTGGAAACATCGCCGTGGGCCCCGGGTTCTTGGGTCGCGTTGCTGCAGGTATTGTTGTTTGTCGATGCAGACAAGCCCACTGTCGACCTTGTCCAGCATGACAAGCCTGCTCGCTTTCCTTCACTCTTCTAATCCTTCCCTTCGGAAGTCTACGTTGCTAGGTGTTGTGGCGATTTTGCAGTGACTGGGTGTTAAATATTAAATTATCTTTCCCAGCCGAAGTCTACCTTACTAATTTCGTGGTACAATCTGAAACAGAAAAAGGCCCAGAGCGCCTGTGCAGAATTAACAAACAAGAGAGTTAATGAGTGCTCGAAAGACGTCACACAAATGCAACAACAAAGACTAGACGTAACTCTCACATGTCATGCGAGTAAATACAAGGTACATAAATTCAGAGGACGTACCTTGTATTTACTCGCATGCCCGGTGAGAGTTACCGTAGGCGACTCAGGTCTATGTTGTGTATGTGTGACGTCTTTCCGGCGCTAATTAATTCCATTGTTTGTTAATTTCGTGGTGATTTTGCAGGTGGCCGGGCGTTAAATATCGTTAAGATTATTTTAAAGAGCGATTTCTAGCATGAAGGACTGTGTGCTTCCCTATATGTTCTTACTATAGCCTCACCGGAAGGAACGACTGCTCTAGCTGTCACGCTGTCTACTTTGTTAACTCTGAATCTGTGCCGATGTAGGTGCGTTCACGTCACCCTGTAATGCAGACCTACACACGGAACATTCCAGGAAAGCGAAGAAACAGGAGTGGCTGCTGCGAGGATACCAGTAAAACAAAACGAAAAATAACACGAAAATGTGACCGGTCCTTAAAAAGTTGTGTAAGTTTAGACAGGAGGGGTAGCGATGGATAAACTTGATTCAAAGGAGACAGGAAAGCCGGGCTAGGTAAGGGAGGGGACGGAGGCCGGGGGACGGGCGGGGGGAGAGACGGATATGACGGTGCCATGGGATGACTGAGCAGGGTGGGGGTCCAGCAATTTGCGCGTGCCTTTGCAGCGTAGCGGCGAGCGGGTGTAGTGGTATATTAAGTGTGTGTGTGTGTGTGTGTGTTGTGTGTGTGTGTGTGTGTGTGTGTGTGTGTGTTTGGCGAGGCCGTTTATGCTCAGCAACCACAATGAAAAGAGGACAATTGGCAAGGCTGATATACCCACGCATAGCATGGCGTCCAGGGCTCCTGTTTAGTCAACGTGTTAGTGTCCACCTTCCCCTGCCCCCTCCCTCCACACACGCTAACCCACCCCTCTCCCCCATCTCTGTCTCTCTCTGTGCCTGTCTATCTGTTTCTCTCTCTCTTCCTCTTCTCTCTCTCTCTCTCTCTCTCTCTCTCTCTCTCTCTCTCTCTCTCTCTCTCTCTCTCTCTCTCTCTCACATCACACACACACACACACACACACACACACCACCACCACCACCATCACCATCACACTTCATTCTAATCTGCCCGTCCTCCCCCCCCCCCCCCCCCCCCCCTTTCCGAAAATAATTGTGTCTGAGTTACATACTGTGAATACGGACGCGATCACAGAATTCAAGAGATGAAAGTCGAACCCGGCTTTGAAAATGAATTCACAGCTGTTGGTTACACACACACACACACACACACACACACACACACACACACACACACACACACACACACACACACACACCGAAGACGGTCCTCGTAGCGAATGAACACGTTCCATGTCCCTCCGTCATTGAAATTGCGTAGCCTACTTCGGAATATCTGTACCGCACAGTGCGCATTCAGAGCACCACGTAAAAGCTTGCCATAACTTATGTATGCACAGCCAAACCTTGGTAAGCGATATATTACCGGTGTCCGTGTCACACCCGCCCAGTCTGTCAGAATCTAACACGGAGCTAACACCCACGAGGACGAGTTACAAAACTACGAAGTTGGAAAGCCGAGTTCACAACTGAGGGTTTTGCGTGGAAGGGAGACAATTCGCAATACGATGCCAGTGCTGAAATGATCACATAGTGTCCCTTCCGCACTCCAAGCCTCGCTTTCCGGCACCCCTCCTTCTTCCTTCTCTCGGAAAAAGGATGTAGTAAACCGATGCTTGGACGGTGTGTTCCTTCGTGTGCCTCGAATAGCTGAGGCGAATGACCCCTTTTTTCCTTCTTCTTTTTTTGCGTTTTTTGTGATGAACACATTTTAAACGTTGCCCAGTACAAACCTATTGAAAACATAGTTTGCAGTATATCTACTGGAAATTCTGTTTTGCTCTTTAGAGACAGTGAGAAAGAGGAATCAATCTGGTGGTAACAGTGTAGCGTTAGGTAGAGTTCCCTCTCCCCCACCTCCTGTGATCTCGGTCCCCACCACTACCTCTCCGGAGACAACTCGGCGTTAAACAGTCTAACGGACAACAACATTTGAAAGCAAAGTTCGTCAACAGTTCAGCCGAACACGGCAACAATCTGCCTGCGTGTCACAAACCTTCAACCGGACATTGCAACAATCTGCCTGCGTGTCGCAAACCTTCAACCGGACATTGCAACAATCTGCCTGCGTGTCGCAAACCTTCAACCGGACATTGCAACAATCTGCCTGCGTGTCGCAAACCTTCAACCGGACATTGCAACAATCTGCCTAGGTGTCGCAAACCTTCAACCGGACATTGCAACAATCTGCCTAGGTGTCGCAAACCTTCAACCGGACATTGCAACAATCTGCCTGCGTGTCGCAAACCTTCAACCGGACATTGCAACAATCTGCCTAGGTGTCGCAAACCTTCAACCAGACATTGCAACAATCTGCCTAGGTGTCGCAAACTTTCAACCGGACATTGCAACAATCTGCCTAGGTGTCGCAAACCTTCAACCGGACATTGCAACAATCTGCCTAGGTGTCGCAAACCTTCAACCGGACATTGCAACAATCTGCCTAGGTGTCGCAAACTTTCAGCCGGACACAGCAACAAACTGCTACATTTAGATATTTATTCTAACTCTGCTGACGTAGCAGTTTTGTTGTTGCTGCTGCTGCTTCTGCTTTACCACGGGAAATCAGTAAACTTCGTCCGCTCGGAAGTAAGCAAACAATAAGAGCTGGGAGTTCGCGGAAGGATTTTCCTCCTCCTCCTCCTCCTCTTCTCAATCTCTGTCTCTGTCTCCGTCTCTGTCTCTTTGTCTCTGTCTGTCTGTCTGTCTGTCTCTGTCTCTCTGTCTCTCTGTCTGTCTGTCTGTCTGTCTGTCTGCTCTCTCTCTCTCTTTGCTCCTTCTATTGTGTGTTAATTTCATCCCTTCATCATTTTCCTTTTGTTTGTCCACATTCTCTTTAAAATGTATTTTAATTCAAAGCCAACGCAGCAGTTATGACAGCCCGCTTCGCTGGCCGGGACGGCCGTAAACTTTTGCATTCATTTCATCGTCCATTTCCACCTACTTGGAGACAGCCGACCGCATAAATATATTCAGTTTCATCGTGTGACGTGTCTTCGGTTGCTTTAATTGGAGCGTATTTCTGAATTCAGTACTTCGTTACGCTTCATGCAGTTATTATATAACAACTGAGAGCAAAGGAAGGCTTTGGCGAGCTGACTGTTAGTGTTAGGGACCGACACACGAAGGCATCTCATAATGACAGCACAGGGAGGCTAAAGCTAGCTAACTCCTAGAGACAGGCACACGAAAGAAGCCAGTGATGAAACTAAAGGAAGGCATTTGCGAGCTGACTCCAAGAGAGCAACGTAAAGCATCCCACAATTGTAAAATAATAGGAATGTGCTATTTTCTTGATTTCATCACATGAAAGCAAAGAACAAGAAATCAAATATGGTCACAAACCAGCATGCACACCAACGCTACATGAAAATGTTATGCGCTGCGTGTGAAAACTGTCTTCAGCTCTGATAAGCTCCTTGCGTAACAGCATCCACCATCCAGTAATGGAAATAAACCCTTCGAGGACGGCGTGTGGCTGCCCAAGTGGCGGAATAAAACACGCAATTCTGTGGAAGGCATTTGTCAATGTCTAATTGCATATTACCGGGTAACACCCAGAGCGTTCAGTTCGGGAACGCTACAACAACAACGACAAATATGGTCACAACCTGGCTCGCTCCCCGAGAAAAAAACCCAACTCGCTCACTGAGAAACAGCTCATGGCCAGCAACAATAACACCAATAACACACTCATACATGCACGCACGTATTCACCCACGCACACACACACACACACACACACACACACACACACACACACACACACACAAAACACACACACACACACACACACACACACACACACACACACACACACACACACACACACACACACACACACACTCACTCACTCACACGCACAGCACAAACGCACGCACACACACACACACACACACACACCACACACACACACACCACACACACACACACGCTACAACAACAACGACAAATATGGTCACAACCTGGCTCGCTCCCAGAAAAAAACCCAACCCCACTGAACACACTCATGCCACAACAAAACACCAAAACACACTCATACATCACCACATCACACACACACACACACACACACACACACACACACACACACACACACACACACACACCACACACACACACACACACACACACACACACACACACACACACACACACACACACACACACACACCACCACACAGCACACACCACACACACACACACACACACACACACACACACACACACACACACACACACACACACACACACACACACACACACACCACACACACACACACACACACACACACACACACACACACACACACTCACTATCAGTAGGACAGCGACAAGAGATTCGATGATGTGAAAGATGAGGGAGTGCTATGCGTTTGATGGACTGGCTTTGGGGCTGGAGAGTGTTTCAGACAGAGGGTGCAACATAAGTGAAAGCTGTAAGCAAGCAGATGAAAGGAAGACTGATTTAAGGCGGCTGACAGTGAGGGACAGGTTAATGTCGCTGTTATGCAAATGGTGATGTCACCAACTTGAATTCAAAGGCCAATTCTATGCTACATGCGTATTAATTGTTGACAGCCTTCAGTACAAAATAAAAAGGCCAGTTTGTTGTTGTCTGCATTTTTCTTGCTGTTAGTTTTATGGCTTGTGGCATTTATACGTTATTGCGTGCTCTTAGACGGTGAATCTCTTATACATTGATTGATTGATTGATGATCACTTATATAGCGCTATTCTCCGCTCTCTTGAGCAGACTCACTGCGCTTGCATGTGGTTCTACATGAGTGACAAGCTTTTTATAGCGCGTTTTTGAATATCCACCGAAGTGTACTTACAGCGCTGGCATGGCTGGTGCCACATGAAACTGCAGCCATCTCGGTGCAAGTTCTGTGTACACCATACAACCATGCACCATGTCACTTCATGCAAAGCCACATACGTAAGGTGTATGCGTGTTTAGCTGTAACCTGCCACCTGCACCTTTGGCAGAATGACCGGGATCTTTTACGTGCTACTGCGGTAACACGGGGGTGGAACGGATACCGAAATTAGAGTCAGCACAGAAAGTCGACCCTGGAGAAGAAAATTCTCCCGCCGCTCCGGCAGGGATTTGAACCCGCGGCCTTTCAGTCACGAGGCCATGTGGAGTTTATTCCATTGTTTGTTATTCATGTGTGGCACCCACGTTTTCCTTTCAATGGAATAAAGACGTACTTGACTTAATTTTGGACAAAATAATTATTCTTTGTGGTTACCTTCTCTCTACTTCCTCCCCCTTCGGTCCACCTCAGCTAAGTAAACATGGTGCTTAACGTCCACAGAAACCCTAAGGCTTATTAGGGACGGGAAGAAGGTGGGAAGGGGGTATGGGGGTGGGGGAAGAGGGAAGATTATATACCTATCGCTACACTGCCACCACCACAATGACTCCTGCATTAAGATGGGCAGCGATGAGAGCCATTTTAATGTTTCATTAATTGTGAGGGACAAAGTCACAAGACAGTGTCCACAGACCACAATTTTTGAAGAGAAAGGAGAGCCGAAGCAGATTCGAACCGAGGTCCCTCAGCTTACCAGCCTAACGCCTTGCCGCTAGGCCAAACCGGCTCACCCTCCCCAGCTCAACTGAGACTCACACATCATGCTATAACACAGTCGGTCTCTGCATAAAAATATGTTTATGCTGGCTGAGCGTCGCGCTAATTGTCAACCCCAACATTCATCACATGAAACAGCTCAGATTGCCGCTTCAGGCCACAAATTGTGACGTGTTCGTTTCGAATGACCAATTCGTTCCACATACTAAGATGCGTAACAACAACAATAAAACGAGCCGTATATATATATATATATATATATATATATATATATATATATATATATATATATATATATATTATATATACTTTTAACAATAAAACGAGCCGTATATATATATACTTTTGTACCATTTTGTTTTTTGGTTTTTTGACAGCGACAAAATTTGTCTCTAATGAGTTCTCTCAATGACATAATTAAGAGGTTTCCTCAGTTAAATTTCATTTTGGCATGATCTTGTAGTTGTTGCTGATGTTCTTTTGGTTTTCTTTTCATGTTCCGCCGGGATATAACCGTACTGGTTGACTGGCTGGATGTAAAACAAGTTACTTGCCCTTTCATGCTTTGAATACTTTCGGGTTTGCAAAGACTTCTCTCAAACCTGGCAAGGGAGTACCGGCACTCAACGAAGTTGGAGATTTGTGTCTGCGATGTGACATACACGGCAAGGATTATCAGTTGTAGTCTTGAGAATGGGGGGCCCACGGGCATTGTGTAAGGATTACGTGAAGAAAAGCACGTCAACGGTCCTGGCACACGTTCGCTCCGCTGCACAGGATACACGAGAACACCATCCTCTTTGAAGATCAGTGCTCTTTCAGTTAAGAGAGAGAGAGAGAAGAAAAAAGAAGAAAATCCTATGCAGTTTCGTGATCATCGATCGATTCTGGCAGGTCTCAGTCCTGTCACAACTGCGAGCCTTGAAAGGATGTTTTATTCGTTTGAAAATAAGTGCTAGATACTGTAGACTTGTTTCTCACACAGCGGATTGAATTATTCCACTGTCTGGCCAGAGGTACTCAAGTTTGACTACTCAGCGCATGTGATTCTGTTCAGCTTCTTTCTTATTTTCTTTGTTGTTTTTGTTTGTTTTGGCGTTATTTACATTTACCAAAGTTTGCGCATAAACACACACGCGCACGTGGGTTCGTGTAGATACAGATACAGGCAAAGCACGTTTTAAATGAACTGAAATATGCGTTAAAACTTAAGTCAAGATGCTGAATACTCAGCTCGCTCTTTCCGTGATTATCATGCTAAAACAAATTAACTCAACCGAAATGTCCCCACAGGCAAACAAAAAATAATTGTGTAAAACAAACTGGTATTACGTAGTGTGTGCTTTTGGTCGTGCACTGACAGTGGCAACGCAGTGTGCCCAGTGCATAATGCCAAGAGTTGGCCAAAACCAAAGCAGAAGTTGGCAGTATCGATTGATTGATTGATGGTTGCTTATACAGCGCTATTCTCCGCTGTCGAGCAGACTCACTGCGCTCGCATGTGATTCTACGTGAGTGACTAGCTTTTAATAGCGCGTTTTGAATGTCCACCGAAGAGATGTACTTACAGCGCTGGCATGGCTGGTGCCACATGAAACGGCTGCCGTCTCAGCGCAAGTTCTGTGTACACCATACAACCATGCACCATGTCACTTCATGCAAAGCCACATACGTAAGGTGTATGCGTGTTTAGCTGTAACCTGACACCTGCACTTCTGGCAGAATGACCGGGGTCTTTTACGTGCTACTGCGGAACGGATACCGAAATAAGAGTCAGCACAGAAAGTTGACACTGGAGAAGAAAATTCTCCCGCCGCTCCTGCAGGGATTCGAACCCGCGACCTTTCAATCACGAGTCCGGCGCTCTAACCACTGAGCTATCCCCGCCCCAGAGTATGAGAGCCTTGTGTGACCTAACGTGAGCATTCACACAAAAGGTGTGTGTGTGTGTGTGTGTGTGGGGGGGGGGTTAATTGGCGCTGGTAAAACGTCACAAGAACACAACAACAAAGACCTAAATCACCTCCGGTAACTCTCACCTGATATGAGAGTAAATACAAGGTACATAAACACCAAAGGTACATCCTCAAAAAAACGATGCCCACCTTTTCTCCCGCATTCCCGTCACAGTGGCATTACCTTCCATTTCAGGCACAGCTGGCGACACAGGTGTGTACAATATAAGACAGAGACTTTTTTTTAAAGACTCGACATAGTCCTTTGATCTCGAAACTGGCTCAGCATGTACACACACACACACACACACACACACACACACACACACACACACACACACCACACACACACACACACACACACACACACACACACACACACACACACACACACACACACACGCACATTTACATGTTAGCCCCAAGAGTAAATTGTTCTACATTTCACCGTTTTGCCCACACAACGTGGTTCCCGCCTTCAGTTCCATGAGATGGTGCAGAACCGCCAACAGTGCTAAGACTTCCGTATGCATTAGGGAATATATTTCACAGTGTAGATATCACACTCAGAGCATCGCTTTCCGGCACCTCCCTCCAAAGGAAGGACGTCGTAAACCAGTGCTTGGAGTTTGTGTAGACATGTATGGGCTGGACAGGATAAAAACAATGAGGAGACTGTTCAGTTTGAAGAGCTGTTGAAAGCACTGGTCGGATGGGGCTTACTACGTGGGCCACACCCAGCCCTCCACAGCTGCTTTGAAGACCCTGGGGGTGTGGGCAGAGAATGCCTGTGGGGGTGTGGACAGACAACAACAAAAAGAGAAGGAGGGAAAAATGCGAGTCGAAGTTTGTTTCATACTTCTTTCCCATTTCGATATAATTGCCAAATAAAAAGATCAGATAATAAAATCTTCCGCATAAAACCTCTCCTCCATGTTGCATCTTCGGATGAAGTGATCAAAAATGTGGGATGTGAAGCTGTGGCGAGTGAACGGTGGGAGAGATGAGTTTAGGATTCCACAGGAGGGGACTTCATTAAAGAAGAAGTTGTCCGCTTCCCAGTCGCTGTTGAGTTCTACTTGGACTCTGTCTCATCAGTTTGCCTCTACCGTCGTCCTGAAAACACCCTGTGTGATTGAAAGAATATCAAAACTCCAGTCGTTTGCTTGTCTCTGCCAGGCGCTGGTGGTTAGCACGGCATGTTACTTCTGATCGTGTCATTCGCCTGTTAATTCCTCATCTAACATGCGTAAGGGCGGTTTTTTGTAGGCGCCACCGCCAACAGGAGAAAGCAAAGGCGTCAATCTGACGCTGTCTTGAAAACGCCAGCCGAGAACAAGACTGTTCCGAAGCCTAAACAAAATCATGGGGCTTTGCGAAAGCAATTGTGTGGAGCCGGGCCAGACAGGTAGAAATGAAGGAACGGTGTCGCCCTGTTGCCGGTCGATGGCCGTATAAACACTGCATGCACCAACCGGCCGCAGACCACAGTGCACGAATTAGCCACGCCGACAGTGCACCGAAATTTGGAACTTCTCAATACGCTCTGATTTTGAGTGTTGTGTGGGGTTGTTGGTTCAAACTTTTTTTAAATTTAATCAAAACATACCAACAGACTAACAAAATAGCTTTGCGAGTGTCACAAACAGGTAAACATATATAAGGTGCTCAAACAATTACAAAATATATCAAGAGATGGGTAGGCTAACACTTGATTTCCAAGCAGGAGAGGAAGAAACGGGGCGGGGGGGGGGGGGGGGGGGGGGGGGGGGGGGGAGAGAGATGAAAGGAGAAATAGAAAGGAGAGGGGAGACAGAAAAGAGGCATAGTGTTTTGGTTACGGTTCGGTCGCACTCAACTTGCGACTCAAAATGGCGGGGTTATTGTGGATTTTCTTATTACAAATCGTTATGGTTCATCATAATGTATGAACATTTCACAAAGAGCATACTCTAACGCTACGATTGTATGAACTGTGGTGATTTTGGCTTGGTCTAGTAGGCAAGCTGTTTGACTGGTTGCCCACCGTTTGATTTTCTAACTGGCCACCTGTAGACGATGGTTGGCGGGTTTAAATTTACAATCAGTTCTTGTTTTGTTTGGGATGTCTTCCGGTATAGAAAATGGTTTCGATTATTATCCAGAAAATAAATTAACGGCTATGCATTCGAGTTCAATCGACGAAAAGGTGAAGTACATTAGAAAGAGAGGAAAAAAGTCGAGATTTATTTATCTTATAGTCAACAACTCTAAACCCCAACAATAGAAATAAAGAGTTGAGAGAGAGAGACAGAGAGAGAGACAGAGAGAGAGAGAGAGAATTCGCTGGGATTTTGCCTTCTGTGCACATATCACTGATAAGCGTGAGCGTATTTTTCACCTTACAAAGTGTAGACGATCGTGAGTCCACCATGCCATGCAGTAGGTGACAAGGTAAAATCGAAGGAGAAGAGGTCGGAACTCACCTTTTTGCTAAAGCCCAGAGAGAAGACAGGAGTGACAGCGAACTGCTGGAGCAACAGAAGCAGAATGGTGAAGACAGACTTCCTGGCCTGGTACCGCTGGTAGCCCCAGGTCTGGGCTGGTCTCCCCATCGTGCCACGCTACACCGCTGCTATCCACAAACCTAAGTCAGTCTGTTCTCTCAAACAACCAAAAGGTTCAAGTCTTCAAACGTAGAATTTCGAGTCCAGTTCACAAAGGAAATCATAAAAATCACTTCACTCTCACAAACCCCCTAAAACTTGGTATTCACGAAGAGCTGGCAACACAAGACGTAAATAAATGGCTGGGAGTTTAATAAACGAACCCTGTGAAAAAAATTAGGGACGGAATATTTACTGCTTTTCTAAATTAATCATGCTTACTGGAAGGGCTGTTCCAATGGCAGACACCTTCAGTGCCACAACAACGATTATGAATAACGGCCATATCTCTATCCTAGACCCACGCGTCTCGTCACGAAAATGAAGCGGCCGTCAGGGTACAGTTCCTTATCGGAGGCATCAAGCGGCTGAGATCGATAGGACTTGTCAGCGTCCCTTCTGGCGTCCACACCCTCTGCACTCGGATCCTGCACTCTGTCGAGGCAACCCCAACAACGTAAAGTGGGTCTTGCCTGTCTGCAGAAAGGGCTAAGACACGAAGGATGAAGTTCCAGCCTACAGGAGCCTCATGCCGTCTTACACTAATTCTGATGCGGAGGTCTCAGTGTGGCCAGCTCCTACGACGTGGAAAAGTAAGGCGAAAAGAAGACAGGGTCCCTGTGTCCGGGTTGACGGTGGATTTGCTCCGCGTGCAGTTCAGGGACCGTGTCTCGTGTGCGACATAAAACTCCCCAACGCCTGCCAAACGTCGCTGCAGGCGGTGGCATTAAAACGAAAGCTGGGGGTTCCGCAGTTTTCACAGTGCATCTAACGGTAGTCGCACAGAGAAGGGTGGGCAGAGTCTCCAGTGTCAGATCACCGGGGCGTAAAATGTGCGTGGCCACGTTATACGTTATGATTTCGGCTGGGCATGCTTAAAGGGGCATTCTCCCTGGCGGCTCCTTCTCTGTTTTTCTGTTCTTATTCTAAAGGTTTACGTTTAATTACAAAGCGCTGATGGCACTGGCCCGGAAGTCAAATGATGCAACCCAACAGATAGTGCTATCTGGAGGTGTCATCTGCCAACCCTTTGCCGCTGAAGGGGGGTTACATGGAAAAGGGGTAATCGGTAAGTCTGTTGCCCGCAGCAAGTGACATTGCCCCTGTCTTCGTCTCTTGTCGTGTGCGTGGGGGTCCACTGGACACAAAGGAATCAATTCATCTTCAAACTGAGATCTTACAGTTATAAAGTTAGTCCGTGTGTCTAAACCCAGTTGGTGGTAAAAGGTTCAGATGCAGTATATACACACACGCGCACACGCCTAGCATTGCGTTCGGCTGAACAGACAACCCAGCCAGCAGCCAGATTTGTTTTGGGTCTACTAGTAATGCTGTTTTTGTTTTGTTGTTTGTTTGCTTATTGGGTTGCTGTTGTTTTGTGTGTGTGTGTTTTTTTTTTTTTTTTTTTGGGGG
>JABMCL010003678.1:232500-235000 GCA_018857735.1 Alviniconcha marisindica
GGTAGTCTACTAGCATACTTATTCCAACATGAGCGTCTCTTTGTTGGGTTGAATTTAATACTGACGTGAAAGTGTCAGATATTAGGTTACCTAAACCAATCTCAGTGTACAATCAACACACAGGGGATTTAATTAACGCTCGATAGACGTCACACAAGACCTGAAATTTGAGGATGTGCTTCTGGTGGAGTTTATGTTTCTTGTATTATTTACACGTACGCCAGGTGAGAGTTACCGTAGGCGACTCAGGTCTTTGTTGTTGTGTTTGTGTGACGTTTTTCGAGTGCTCCCTTGTGTATTGATTGTGACGATCTCAATGTAAATATCTACTTGTATAGTGCAGTTTAACTGCAGACAGCATGTTGCGCTTGGCCAAGATGAAGGAGAAAGGGAAGGGGAGGAAACTGTGAGGAGAGGGATGCGGGAAGGACTGTGGGAAATGAGATCCGGTGATGGAGATTGGGCAAGCCGGTGAGTGACTAAGGAGTTGAAAACAAATAATTATGATTTCAGCTGCCGCCGAAAAGCCACAGTTTTTTTCCGCAACACGAAAAGAATGAATAGCCTCAAAACGTGCACATAATAAAAGAAGTCAGAGGCAGCACAACGTTATAGAGATAATCCTGAAAGAGTTCTCCTTACCGTCCATTGTCCATGGCACACAACGGACCCCACTGCAAGGCTTAAAGACAAAGGATTTAGTGGTCAGGAGATGTCATATACATTCACAGACACTTTGCGTTTCTTCTTCTGTTTTCATTTTTCGTTCCACATTCATCCAAATTGCCAGGAGTTGCACGACCCGTGTAGTGTAGCTAAAGTTCAGCAAAGCCAAACACAATATAGTCAATTTCCCCACGGGCACAACAAAGTTGTATTGAGCATAATGAACAAATTGGATTAAACAAAAATTATAAATAATAATACTAAACATTAAAGAAAACTAACGTACCCGGAAATAATCAGCAATGACGTTTAGAATTTTTCCAACTCCTTAGGCCCATTTCTGTCGGAAGTGACCTCAGACGAAAAGGCGGTACGTGCAGTGGAGGAGGTGGTATGAGTGGACGCTGATTTGACCTTACATCCCAGTCTGACCGCCAGCATGGAGGCCACGCGGCGAGTCGTGACGTAGGACAGGAACAGCAGCAGGCCTTGGCCTCCATTGGTCAGAATGGAGGCGACCTGCAGCCAATCAACGCCCAGTCCCTCAGCCACCAGACTGATGATCCAGGTTGCGCCAGTAAGCAGAGAGAGTCGAGCGCAGACGTACACGTGCTGCTGCGAGTCTCTCTCACTCTCTGCATGAGCATTCAGTTTGGTTACCTGCAACAACAAGAAGAAAAAAGATATTTTTCCAGTCGGACAAATGTTTGTCACTGGCAAACATTTTTGAAAGTGCAGCATCATAATTATTCATATAGAGGTTTGAATCATTTCAATAACGATAGAGTGATGTGTGTGAGTGTGTGTGCGCGTGCGTGCGTGTGTGCATGCGTGCGTGCGTGAGTGAGTGCGTGCGTGTGTGTGTGTGTGTGTGTGTGTGTGTGTGTGTGTGTGTGTGTGGTGTGTGTGTGTGTGTGTGTGTGTGCGTATGCTTATGGATTGTGTGTGCGCGTGCGTGTGTGTGTGTGTGTGTGTGTGTGTGTGTGTGTGTGTGTGTGTGTGTGTGTGTGTGTGTGTGTGTGTGTGTGTGTGTGCGCGTTCGCAAACTCGTTTCCAGGAAATAAATTTTACAACCATGGAGTGCCAGGCACCTACAATATTAAAATCTAAGTAAGTCCCGGTCATTTTCGAGCTTTTCAAACTTAGTGTTCAGATTCGGTTTGTGCTTTGGAGATGGCAAAGTTTTACGAGGTTTGACCCAAAACGAGAGATCAAACCGTTTTTAACGAACCATTTAACAGAATTCTGCTAACCGCATAAAACTCTATATCTATATCCATATCCATCCTTTGAGTTTTCTCCCTTTCAGCGATTGGCGTCGCTATGTTCTTGAACAATGTTGAGGGGCGGGCAGGCGATGATAAACAGAATGTGGTCCGAGCTTTCGCGTGGTGCGGACAGCCTGACTCACCTGACGGATGCGGCGCACGGTGAGGACAAAGAGCAGCAGGTTGAGCAGGAGCAGCAGCGAGACGGGCAGCACCGTGGACACCCCCACCAGCAGAGGGCCAGCCAGGTAGCAACTGCTGCCGCTGTACCCGATGCTGATCCCGTCCGACGTGGCGAAGCTGACCCCCATCACCACCCCAACAACGGCTGCCGGTGCCAGGGTGGTCAGGGCGATGTTGCGAGCCAGAGTGAAGCGACGACCGGAGGCGGAGCCGCGGAAGGTATTGGCGGAGAAGGCGCGGAACATGTGCAGCGAGCACACGGACGTCCAGCAAAAGACGCTCAGCCAGGAAGCGTGCACGAGGACGCCCAGCGCCTTGCACCAGGCACCGGAAGTGACGCGGTGCGAGGCCAGCAGCAGCGCCCCCTGGGCCAGCAGCAGGGC
>JABMCL010003678.1:240000-293493 GCA_018857735.1 Alviniconcha marisindica
AGTAAAGTTTGCACAAGCACAGAGGCAATCAATTGCTTCAGCTAAGCATACTCGGTATCAGTTCCTGGTCTTGCACGAAAACAACATTGCTATACATGACAAACAGCAAGTCAGAACTTTTCATCAAATGTGTGAGTCCTCATTTACCCCCCCCCCCCCCCCCCCGCCCCCGCTACCCGTCGCCCCCCCCCCCCCCTTCCCGCCTCCCTCTCTTTCTCTTCCTCTATCGCACAACGTCTTCTTCTTTTACTGTTCTAATTTTTGTTAGTGTTTGAATAAACAAAGTCCACATTTCAACCGAGCTAATTAATAGGGCCATGTCTTTAAAAGGCTATGGTAATCTTTTAAAATGAAATTAAGTCAGGCATTTTCAGATGCATCGTGTTTGCACAATGAGCAGGTCGAAGTTTGTAAATTGATCACTTGAGGGCCAGGAAAATGAATAAAGTCAAGTACAGACCTAGATGAAGCAAGCGACTCGAATCATTACGACTTCTGCGTTCACGATTATGAACAATATAAGTCATGTTCTAACTTGAACATGATTTAGCGAAACTCTCTCTCTCTCTCTCTCTCTCTCTCTCTCTCTCTCTCTCTCTCTCTCTTCTCTCTCTCTCTCTCTCTCTCTCTCTCTCTCTCACACACACACACACACACACACACACACACACACACACACACACACACACACACACACACACACACACACACACACACACACGTGCTCCCCGAGCGCTATTAAGTAAGCCAACATAGTTGGGTACGTTCGTTTGTTGTGGACACAAAGCACGAAAGCATGTTGCTGGGATCATGTGATGGTAAACCTCTGAGAGCAGCTCATGCAATCAGACCTGATGACTGTCGTCAGAACAAATAAAACCAGCATTAGTACACCGTCGTTGTAACAGGGGAATACTTGAACTAGGGGTTATTGTCTAAGAGGAAGACAGGACGCGGGCGTTTCGGAAACGCTTGGTTGGGAATGGCTATGGGTGAGTAGCGCCAAACTGTCGCAGCTGGACCTCCTTGGGAAAACTTTCCGAAGGAAAAAACAACAACACTTCCCAACCAGGGCAGTAAAGGATACACACAAATCTGTCCACTCTGTCACCGCAATGCTCACGTGCTCATCAGTTCCAGAAATTTTATAAATCAGTGAGACATCTGTTTAAAGCTGTGTCGTAGTCTAATTTTAACAGCGTCAGTCCGTCTGCTGCCGCCTAACTGCAGAAATTATCAATCTGTTCTAGTGTGTAAAGTGTTTTTGTTTTCAAAATGTTTCATAAATTTTCTGTTTCTGTTTGCTATTCTAAGGCACATAAGTGTGCACCTTTAACCGTTTGCTATTCTAAGGCACATAAGTGTGCACCTTTAACCGTTTTCTATTCTAAGGCACATAAGTGTGCACCTTTAACCGTTTGCTATTCTAAGGCACATAAGTGTGCACCTTTAACCGTTTGCTATTCTAAGGCACATAAGTGTGCACCTTTAACCGTTTTCTATTCTAAGGCACATAAGTGTGCACCTTTAACCGTTTTCTATTCTAAGGCACATAAGTGTGCACCTTTAACCGTTTTCGCCATGCTTGACCCCTATCTTTACGCTTTTGGTTCCATGCTCCGCAACGCCGTACGCAGTATTGACACAATCAGTCAGTTCTTTCATCCTCATCTGCTTGCCTGCTCTCAACCAGTGTTGGATCCGATCAACCATGTCAACACTGAGGGAAAGTAATACTATAGGCTATCTCGGTCATCTGGCCAGATGGAAGTTTGAGGGACTTGTTGCGACATTATAGTAACAAGTAGTTTAGCGATGTTTACACGATTTTGTAACCCTTGTACGTTGTACTATTGTGTGTGTAGGTGCGTGTGTATATGTGTGTGTGTGCGTGCGTGTGTGGGGGTGTGTGTGTGAGTGTTTCGCGTGTGTGTGTGCGCGCGCGCGCGGCCGTGTGTGTGTGTGTGGTGTGTGTGTGTGTGTGTGTGTGTGTGTGTGTGTGTGTGTGTGTGCGTGAATGTGTGTGTGTGTGTGCGTGTATGCGTATGTGTATGTGCGTATGTGTGTGTGTGTGTGTGTGTGTTGTGCTGTGGTGCGTGCGTGTGTGTGTGTGTGTGTGTGTGTGTGTGTGTGTGTGTGTGTGTGTGTGTGTGTGTGTGTGTGTGTGTGTGTATGCGTATGCGTATGTGTGTGTGTTGTGCTGTGGTGCGCGCGCGCACGCCTTGGGGTCGAGCCTAGACGATTAAGCGTTAAACACTGACTGACCTTGAGATCGAGCCACTGGCCAGGCAGACAGGCGAAGCTCTCCTGTTCTTGGTCTAGCCCCACCTGGACGTCTCGGTTCTGCAGACCCAGCAGCAAGGACAGAGGAGGAGCGGTCGGGTACGTGTTGCCCTGACCAGGCCCCGCAGACCCCACGCCTCCACATGTCCCCACCTG
The DNA here is from genome assembly GCA_018857735.1 of Alviniconcha marisindica. NCBI lineage: Eukaryota > Metazoa > Mollusca > Gastropoda > Provannidae > Alviniconcha > Alviniconcha marisindica. The sequence goes on from JABMCL010003678.1 coordinate 242,440, forward strand.
AGGGTACACACCGTTGCACACAGCGCAGAACAGGTTCTGGAAAACGTTGGGCCCTTCTTGCACCCACAGAACCAGGCTCTTGAACAGTGGACAGTTAAAGGCCACGTCGTCGTCGTAGTCCTCGACTCTCCACCGACCCGTAACGTTGCAAGTGTTAATGAAGGACATCCACCACCACCATGACTGGCAAGGACGCGGCTCCGTGCCCGCAGGAGGGACCCTCTCCAACGCACACACTCTCGGGTTCTGCACCACCAGGTCCATGAAGGCGTCCTGGGTGTCAGCGGTGTACAGATACTGAAAGTGGTCGCAAGTAACTTGAAGTTTCCAGGCCTCGAAGAAGATGACGCCGTGACACGCGGCGCAGAACTCGTTCCTGAAGACGGTGTGGGTGGCGAGGTCGGTGACGGGCTCGTCCTTTGTGTACCGCCCGCGTCCTTTTTCACACAGGTCCTTGAAGTGGGCCTGGCGCCACTCGGCCGGACACTTGCTGACGGCGTACCACCCCGACTCCAGACATCCTGCGAGCGAGGCAACAGTCAGGTCCGGCAGACGGTCGTGACAGCAAGAGCCGTAGCTCTCACACCCGTCACCACAGTCACACTCGTAGCCTCGCGGGTAAGGACACTTTACCTGCTCACTGGAACGACTAGCGTTCCGGAAGCACATGCTCAGTCCAAAGCCCGTCATATAGTGTTCAGCACTCGTCCTTTCCTTGTCCCAGTAATATTGACTGGAGTAGTATTGTCGTTGCAGCTGTCTGTGCTGGTTGCTTTCTTCCGCAGGTCCCCGCAAAGTGCCGTCAGCATTAAGCGGCACCTGTGCTTTGTTAGTCGTGTTGTTCGCGTTTCCAGACGCTGAGGTGTTCCGGTCCTTCTCCGCACTTTCCATGCCAGTCGTTTCGGGACTGACAGTGGTGGCACTTTTCCTTTGGGTTGTGAATAAGGTATCTGAAGTGCATGCAAGGACTGCCAACAGAGACACGGTCCAGTGGAACCCTAACGGGGAGCTGTGCACCAACATCGTGGAAACGACTTGTTGCACTTGCGTCCACTGGCAGACTCGTCTGGTAAACTGACTATGATCTCAGCTGACAGAAGGACCATCGCAATGGACTATCAGAATGGATCATCAGAATGGACTATCAAGAGGATGTAGTTAAGTGGTGGAATCACCTTGTTGATTTCAAATGCAAGTTGTGATGAGCGACATCAACTTCAGTTTGTGTTCGACACCAGCAGGCGATGTGGTGATTTACGACGCAATGCATTAGTTGCCGTGGCTCCAGCGGCTTTTTACAAACAGCCATGAATTTTTAACTGGGTTATCACGTACGATATCAGCTAACGAAGTGGGAGGAGTGGGAGGGATACTTCACACACACACACACACACACACACACACACACACACACACACACACACACACACACACACACACACACACACACACACACACACACACACACACACACACACACACACACACACACACCACACACACACACAGGCACGCGCGCACGCACACACACACACACACACACACCACACACACACACACACACACACACACACACACACACACACCACACACACACACACACACACACACACACACACACACACACACACACACACACACAAGAAGGGTATATAGGTTTACAGCCACATTCGAAGCAAAAGAACTTCGATTCGATTTCGCTTCGGCTCTCCTTTCTCTTCAAAAACTGCAGTTTACGGACAGTCTGGGCAGCGGTGTACAGATCCCCTTACAGTTAATGAAACTTTAAATGGCTCTCATCGCTGCCCATCTTAAGGCAGATACCATTCTGGTGGTGACAGTGTAGCGTTAGGTATAGTTCCCCCTCCTCCCATCTCCTGGGATTTCGGCCCCTGCCAGTGCCTCTTCGGAGGCAACTCGGCGTTAAACAAATTTATACCAAACCAAATGTGTGTGTGTGTGTGTGTGTGTGTGTGTGTGTGTGTGTGTGTGTGTGTGTGTGTGTGTGTGTGTGTGCACGTACGTCTCTCTCTCTCTCTCTCTCTCTCTCTCTCTCTCTCTCTCTCTCTCTCTCTCTCTCTCTCTCTCTCTCTCTCTCTCTCTCTCTCTCTCTCTCTCTCTCTCTCTCTCTCTCTCTCTCTCTTTTGCAGCATATTTGTTCTATGCACTCTAATGAGGCAAAACTGTGCAGGAAACTTTAAACATTAGCATATCATTAATCACTCATTGTGCAACGACTGACCTTGAGATCGAGTCTTGGCCAGTATGTGCCGAGTAACAATTTGTATCTGCTCCACTGAAAACACCTCCTCCGCACTGCCTTTCCGTATGATCTGCCTATGCGCCTTTGAGGAAAGGTCATTGTATGTTGCAGACAAAGAATGAAGGATAGTGGGGGGTTTAATGTTTGAATGTTGTATGCATAATACTTGTTCATTGTATTGATTCTTATCATCGGTCCTTTCTACAGTTGATATTGTGATTTTGTACAGTGCCGTGAGCTCGTAGCAGTTTTTCTCGGGGTCTATAAGGCGCTATAAAAGAGATATTATTATTTTTTAAACTTTATTGTCGAATCTAGACTAGCGTGCAGCGAGCAACAACGGACGTTGAGATCTAGTCTAGACAAGTAAGTACTGAAACCTGACTGACCTTGGTGTCGAGCTAAGACTAGTATTTACCGAGCAATTACGACTGACCTTGAGATCGAGCCACTGGCCAGGCAGACAGGCGAAGCTCTCCTGTTCTTGGTCTAGCCCCACCTGGACGTCTCGGTTCTGCAGACCCAGCAGCAAGGACAGAGGAGGAGCGTTCGGGTACATGCCACCCGGACCAGGCTGCATAGTCTCCACGCTTCCACATATCCCCACCTGAAGGTGCACACCGTTGCACACGGCGCAGAACAGGTTCTGGAAAACGTTGGGCCCTTCTTGCACCCACAGAACCAGACTCTTGAACAGTGGACAGTTAAAGGCCACGTCGTCGTCGTAGTCCTCGACTCTCCACCGACCCGTAACGTTGCAAGTGTTAATGAAGGACATCCACCACCACCATGACTGACAAGGACGCGGCTCCGTGCCCGCAGGAGGGACCCTCTCCAACGCACACACTCTCGGGTTCTGCACCACCAGGTCCATGAAGGCGTCCTGGGTGTCAGCGGTGTACAGATACTGAAAGTGGTCGCAAGTAACTTGAAGTTTCCAGGCCTCGAAGAAGATGACGCCGTGACACGCGGCGCAGTACTCGTTCCTGAAGACGGTGTGGGTGGCGAGGTCGGTGACGGGCTCGTCCTTTGTGTACCGCCCGCGTCCTTTTTCACACAGGTCCTTGAAGTGGGCCTGGTGCCACTCGGCCGGACACTTGCTGACGGCGTACCACCCCGACTCCAGGCATCCTGCGAGCGAGGCAACAGTCAGGTCCGGCAGACGGTCGTGACAGCAAGAGCCGTAGCTCTCACACCCGTCACCACAGTCACACTCGTAGCCTCGCGGGTAAGGACACTTTACCTGCTCACTGGAACTACTAGCGTTCCGGAAGCACATGCTCAGTCCAAAGCCCGTCATATAGTGTTCAGCACTCGTCCTTTCCTTGTCCCAGTAATATTGACTGGAGTAGTATTGTCGTTGCAGCTGTCTATGCTGGTTGCTTTCTTCCGCAGGTCCCCGCAAAGTGCCGTCAGCATTAAGCGGCACCTGTGCTTTGTTAGTCGTGTTGTTCGCGTTTCCAGACGCTGAGGTGTTCCGGTCCTTCTCCGCACTTTCCATGCCAGTCGTTTCGGGACTGACAGTGGTGGCACTTTTCCTTTGGGTTGTGAATAAGGTATCTGAAGTGCATGCAAGGACTGCCAACAGAGACACGGTCCAGTGGAACCCTAACGGGGAGCTGTGCACCAACATCGTGGAAACGACTTGTTGCACTTGCGTCCACTGGCAGACTCGTCTGGTAAACTGACTATGATCTCAGCTGACAGAAGGACCATCGCAATGGACTATCAGAATGGATCATCAGAATGGACTATCAAGAGGATGTAATTAAGCGGTGGAATCACCTTGTTGATTTCAAATGCAAGTTGTGATGGGCGACATCAATCTCAGTCTCGCCAGTTTGTGGGCGACACCAGCAAGCGATGTGGTGATTTATGACCCAATACATTAGTAGCCGTGGCTCCAGCGGCTTTTTACAAGCAGCCATGAATTTTTAATTGGGTTATCACGTAGGATATCAGCTAAGCAAATGAGAGGGATACTTCACACACACACACACACACACACACACACACACACACACACACACACACACACACACACACACACACACACACACGCGAGCGCGCGCGCGCGCGCACACGCACGCACCGACGCACGCACACACGCGTGCGCGCGCACACACACACACACACACACACGCGCGCGCGCGCGCGCACGCACGCACGCACGCACTCGCGCGCCACACACACACACACCACACACACACACACACACACACACACACACACACACACACACACACACACACACACACACACACACACACACACACACACACACACACACACACACACACACACGTAAGAAGGGTATATAGATTTGCAGCCACATTCGATTAAGTTTGCTGACTGCTCTGGTGATGAGAGTGTTTTGATCTTATTCTAAAACGTTAACTTTCTTGCACGTGGTTTTGAAACAGCGAGCAGATAGGCCTATTATAAATTGTTCATGCAATGGACCAGAAAGGTCAGCAGGCACCGTCTAGTGATACCAGAAACAACAAACAATCGGCGGAATGCCGATACGTTTTGATGCCCTGATTGCACTACAGTTTGAAGATGAAAGGCCATCCAGCAGCCGGTAAGAGGATACTCTAAGATACCTCGGTAGAAGTTCCAAATAAGTCTGGACTGAAGACGAGACGAGCTCATTCTCAGAAGTGCATACACAACCTCTGCTGGCTCACCCTTGGGGTGTGGGAGAGGTGCTGGTGGAAAGACAGGACGTGGCAAGGACGAAACCTAGGTTGTTGTTTTAACCACCTCAACGCTCCACCTCGCGACCACCTCAAGGTTCCTGTCGGTCTCTTTGATTGACTCAGTAATGTGGTCGCCAGGCCTTGGGTCATGGACTCAGTCTTGGAGACGTTCGGCTCCAGGATATCTTTATTGTGCCACTTGGAGAAGTTGTCAGCTTGTTTTGGTCATTTTTTCAAAGGCGGTCATCGTGATTATCTTCTGCATGCATTTTACTTCTGTGGGCAACGGTTCAGTAGCTGTGCAGTTCAATGAGTTCGAGTTTAGAAAATTTCTTGGGAAAGGCACGATAGCGGGGATCTTTCACCATCGAGTATAATTAATGCAACGGGAACAGAACCACGCAAGGAGGTATGAATCACTGAGAAAATGTATATTATACTGTAGTATATTATACTGTAGTGGATGGATGCATGCTTTATGAATATCTGCACCACAATGATGTGCCTGGCAAGCTTGTGAGTCAGTTTTCGGCAAAAGAACGTCGATTCGATTTTGCTTCAGCTCTCCTTTCTCTTAAACAACTGCAGTTTAATTACACTGTTTTGTGAATTTGCCCCTTACAGTTAGTGAAACTTTAAATGGTTCTCATCGCTGCCCATCTTAAGGCAGATACCATTCTGGTGGTGACAGTGTAGCGTTAGGTATAGTTCCCCCTCCTCCCATCTCCTGGGATCTTGCCCCCCCCCCCCCCACCCCCCCCCCCCCAACCCTCCTCCCCGTCTCCGCCCCCAACCCCTGCCAGTACCTCTCCGGATACAACTCGGCGTTAAACAAATTTAACCAAACCAAGCCTGGCAAACATCAAATAAATACAAATAAAATAACTAAATGGGGGGGCTAGTTAGCTGGGTGGTAAGCACCGGAGTGAGTCAACACTCCCCCCAGAAAAGGGGCTGGAGAAGAAGAGACGAGTCACTGACGGAGCCGCCTGTGGGATGCTGTCTGTCCCTGCTGCTTCTCTGGTCTTGATGCGCAATTACTATATATTTCTACATTTAACTATTATGTACAGTTGCACTTTTGGGAAAGGGTGGCCCCTACCAACCAACCCCCTCCCGAAAGTGCAACTATACATAGCAGTTAAATGTAGAAATATGTATAGTTGCACCTTCGGGAAAGGGTGGCCCGTACCCACCCACCCCCTCCCGAAAATGCAACTATTCATAGTAGTTAAATGTAGAAATAGACACTGATCGCGCACCAAGACCAGCGAGTTTGTACTTTATTGGTATAAATTTTCTTTAGTAGTTCCAGGGACCGATTCATGCCGCTGCTGCGCAAAGCATTGGTATTTTTATATTCTCCATAATTATTTGCTGTTCTGCCATCGCACCACAGGTATGAAATGACACCTGTACTGCCTGCAGTGGGCCCGTATCCAGTTCAATCAGTCTGACGACGCGGTTAACGACATGACAGCCCCTCACGCAGCCCAGCCTTGATGAGACAATGACGCACCTTGATCCAATTCCCGTGTGGGACATCCGGTTTACCATCGGCGAAATCACTAATCCTACAGATGTTACCTTATTTCCAACTTGGCAAATACCCGGGCCATTAGAACTCGCGGCTCGGCCTGGACACAAGGAGAACGGTTCTGCTAGCGGCGCCCTGGTGATCGCTATAGCTGATGCCAGCTACACAACTTGTTCTGATAGCAGTCGAGTGTGTCGGTCGATAACCAATCTCTCTAACAACACCCCTGGCCATAACGTCTGCTGCTGACGCTTCTGTCGCCTCTTTCACCTGACGAGATAGAGCACACATGCTTCATGCTAACTGCCTTCAACAAGCAAATCCACTCTGTTATTCGAAACTTGTTTTCAATACAAACAGAACGATCATCCGATTTCCGACGTAAACGAATACTGTGTATTCGTAAACTACTCAATCATCTCCAAATGCTGGCTTTGTTGTTGCGGAAGCCAAACAAGTACGACCAGCGCGATGCAGAATATTGAAAATAAACCGATCCATAACAGGTTCGACTAAGAGAAGTTCCGGCCATTGATTTTTAGATTGATTTTAACGGTTGCCTTTGGTGGCGGCGATGTCACAGTGACCAACATGTAATTCATGCCCAGTCAACCAGAACGGTTGTATCTGAGCGAAACACAAGTAAACAGACACGCATACACACATGCATACGCAGACACACACATACGCAGTCAATCGCGATGGTCATATTAGGGTGAAGAAACACAACCGAGTCACTAAATTACTACTCATTAAAAGTCCCACTCAGCATTCCTGTGTGAACTAATATTTTGTATTTCTAAACTACTCAATCATCTCCGAATGCTGGCTTTGTTGTCGCGGAAGCCAAACAAGTACGACCAGCGCGATGCAAAATATTTCAAAATTGCGAACAGAAGTTCCGGCCGTTGATTTTAAATTGATTTTAATGGGGAAATAGTTGTTTTGATTGATTTTAACTGGCCGGAAATGAACGTTGTTTAGACTGATTTTAACTGGGGAAATGAAAGTTCTTTAGATAGATTTTAACTGGGGAAATGAAAGTTCTTTAGCTTGATTTTAACTGGAAAAATGAAAGTTGTTTGGACTGATTTGAACTGGGGAACTGAAAGTTCTTTAGATTGATTTGAACTGGGGAACTGAAATTTCTTTAGATTGATTTTAACTGGGGAAATAAAATTTGTTTAGACTGATTTTAACTGGGGAAATGAAATTTGTTTAGGCTGATTTTAACTGGGGAAATGAAAGTTACTTTGATTTATTTTAACTGGGAAACTGAAAGTTGTTTTGACTGATTTTAACTGGGGAAATCAAAGTTGTTTTCAAACGAGACGGCGGCAGGAGGCAAAGCATGCGAGGTGAAATTCTGAGTGAGACTGACAAAGAGAAAAAGAAAAAGCCTAGGATTGCTCTGGGTATTCAGCAGAGAGGACATTAATTTCTGTGTCCGCGGTACCCAGCTGTGTGGCCGTGGTAAATGGAGGTTCTGTGGGGTATCTACATTCTCCGTGCAGTGCAACGAGACGAGCGTATAGTAGTGCTTGTTTACGAATCAATTCCATCCTCTCTCTGCGGCGTATCTAGATGTTTCATGCACTTAGCATTAGACCAAAGAATGTCATTGTCTTAATTCGGCCAGGAAGCCCACTTCACCGATAGAGAAGAGCACAAATTTCAGTCATCAAAACCAGCATTTATCGAAGCTGACATTTTCAATCAACATAGAATTACAAACCAACAGATCTTAACTGGGCGAATGTTTGTTCGCCGAACATACTTCGGACAGTTCGACGAAGTATGATTCGTTTCTTAATTGAACTTTTAGTTCGCCGAACATGGTTCGGACAGTTCAACGAACTTTACTTCGTTCTCAACTGGCTTGTAATCAGATGCAAGCTTCGGCCCGAACTTGCGGCAGACGCGCAGCAGACAGCATGATCGAAAATGTAGGCTAAAGTCAATATACTTTAATCATCCCTCACAGGGTAATTCAACTAACTACTATCTCATTCTGGGTCCCCGAGACATGGCTGCGCTTCCCACAAGTCAACAAATAAAAATAAATCCCTCCGAAGCGAGTGAAAAACCTAGCGACACCGGTTGGTTGAGTGTTGCTTTACGTCCACAGAAACCGTAGGCTTATTAGGGACGGGAGCCCAGGACGGCCACCTCGACTTTCACACAGCTCCTGAGCTCTGTGAAGCTAGCGACACCGTCATCCATTTTTATTTTTATTTCTTCCTCATCCACAGGAGAGCTCTGCTCTCAGCCAATCAGAGGCAATGTTCGTCGAATAGGGCGAATGTTCCCAGAACATGTTGAGCGTAGCTTTTTCGACCCCGAATATAGCTTCATCGCAGTTCGACGAATACTCCCAACTAGTTTCGCGAAGCAAAAGTTCGCCCAATTAAGAACCAACTAGGTTCGCCGAATACTCCAAACTAGGTTCGCGAACAAACATTCGCCCAATTAAGAACGGGCTTAAGGGCTCCGAGGCGCTCGACTGACATTCGTTGCAGATGTAACAAGCGACAGAACAACAGAGGCTTGAATGCCCTCTGTAACTATCACCTGGCATGCCAGTAACGATACTGTTCACCTGGTATGTGAGTAACTACAGAGTGCACCTGGCGTGCGAGTAACTATAATGTTCACCTGGCATGCGAGTACATGCAATATACACCTGGCATGCGCCTAAATACTACTGTATAACTGGCATGTGAGTAAATACAATGTACACCTGGCATGTGTTAAATATAATGTACACTTTGAATGTGAGTAAACACAATGTACACCTGGCATGCGCCTAAATACTAGTATACAACTGGCATGCGAGTACTGATGCGAGTACACTGGCATGTGAGTCATAAACACAGTCTAAACCTGGCAGTTGAATAAACAATGTACACATGGCATGCGCCTAAAATACTATTGTACACATGGCATGCGATTTAAACACAAAGTACTCCTGGCATGCGAGTAAGTATTTACAAACTCCGCCAAGGTCACAGCCTTCGAGTGTGTTGTGTTCTAGGGGGAACTGAACCGTGCTTTGTTTTTGTAAAAATAAAAATAATACTGCAGTTGCACACAAAAATGCGTTTTTCTCGAAAGTGGTTTTATCCATTTCAAGGCAGAAAGGTCACACGTCATTTCAGTCAAATGGTTGTATGGAGTACACAAAATGCGCCGAGACGGCAACAGTTTCATGTCACAGTGGCACCCAAACCCCAAGCATTGGTTTACGACATCCTTCCTTCAACCACTGCCGTATTTAGTTACGCCATAGGGTCCAGAAAACTGTCAGCTAACGAGCAGTTTTTTGTTGGTGCTCAAACAGTAGTAAGTTTGTTACAAACAACTCAGATTATATTAGACGTTTGTTTTATAACTGACCATGTTGCTTACGCCAGCTCAAGTAAGACCAAAATCGTTTCAATCGGGACGGAGATCTTTTTACCCGGGGTGGATGCGCCTCATGTTTACGTGGGTGCTTGGGATCTAGATTGCTTCTACAGTCATATTAGTACCCGAACCTTTCGGAAGGCGCTGACCTCGTCGGTGGACATAAAGAGTGCCCCTTCAGTCGCGTAACCAAATCTGGCAGAGTTTGGAGGAAGGTGCAGGAAAGCGACGATCGGAGTGTGAGTGGCACCAGCCATGCCAGCGCTGTAAGTACACCACTTCGGTGGATATTCAAAAATGTGCTAAGAAGCTATTCACTCATGTAAAATCGCATGCCAGCGCAGTGAGTCTGCTCGAGAGCGGAGAAAAGCGCTATATAAAAGTGATCATCAACAACAACAACAAAAAAGTGTATGCGAAACCAGCTAGGTTTAGGTATCCAGTAAACCAGCTAGGTTTAGGTATCCAGTAAACCAGCTAGGCTGAGGGATGAGTGACACATGAGGTCCACCGTAGGTGCATGAACAGTGGGCAGTTGTCTAGTGGCTGAAATGAAGAACTGAGATGTGTGAAAGTGAAGTGTTATTATAGTAGTTGCTTATCTGATCAAATTATTGTGTTGAACTTTAACTGTGTAGATAAAGATTTTCTTTTTCTTTTCTTTTTCACAGGGCCGAAATTGTCCTTTGAACCGAGGCTGTTATGAACATTTTATTATGTGTTGCTATGAAAAAGGTGAACACTGAAGGCTTCGTACGTTGCAAAGACGTTGCATTTGAATGGGAAGTTTAATTGAGATTTTGTCGCAGGAGTGAGTCTGTCAAAGTTAGGTAAAACTTCTGAGTGAATAAACACTCAAACAAAACTTTATCTTATGATTGTATGTTAACTTGTTTGACCAAGAGAAACTGTTTGAAGGTTGTAAAGAGACTGTAATTTGTGTAAATCAGTAATTTCAATGACTGAGACAATGACAGCTAAGAACACTAAAGTAGGAGTGTATATTTTTGCGAGAATATCTTCTTCTTTTTTAAGTTTGTCACTATGTAAATGAGACTATATTGTTATTCCGGCTATTGTGGATAGAATAAGTAATTTTGGTCGAAAACTCAATATTGATGTTTGTTAATGTTGTGATGGTGCACGGCAGTGCCGGTAGCCCCGCAAAGACCGTCTCGACACGGGCAGTGGAATCAGACAAAGAGGAGACCACAGCAGATTTCAGGCGTACAGCACTCAGGATTTATTTCGTAGCAGACAGTTTTTCAGTACACCCCGTGTGACAAAATGATCACTCGCACGCATAGATAACAGTTCGGCGCGGGCCGCAAGGAAAAACACCATTCTCGCGGCTACAATCACTGAAACTGATCGGCCCTGGGATCACAAAATCAGTGGCCGACATTTGTGTTTCCTCGGCCAGCACAAATACAATTTTCTCAACAATAACTTGACTAGACTGATACAGTTCAAATCATGAAAAACATCAAATGTCTCAGTCGAGGTGAAGTTACAGTCCTTTAAACCATGTAAACAGAATGTCACGTACAAACATGACCTATTCAATTTACAACAAGCGTGTAACAGATTCGTACAACTAAATCGCACTAACACGAGTGTACAAAATATCAATGTTAATAAAACTTACGGCATCAAAATAAAATGCACGCTCAGACGGTTAAAATGTTACATAACAATTTTAATACAACGTTCTGTGTCAGGAGCAAGACACTCAAAATGAAGCAACAAAACAATCGATTAGCGGGACCTTTCGCGTGGGCGCGTTATCTTATCACAGCCTCGCTGACTCGATATCAAGTAGTCTAAACTTAGCTTCTACATCGAGTACTCAATACTTAATTTCGACACAAAATAAACACAAAACATGAAGTCAGTTATGCCATGAAGTCAGTTAAGCAAAATATTATACTACAAACAATGATCGACACAGAATTACAAAAACATTATAAAAAATAGATCTAGATTCATGTTCGGCGGAGCGAGGCATCGGCCGCTACTCAGTGATTTAGCTCGATCCTGCGTCTTAATAAACAGCGGCACGTACACATTCTACTGAAGATGCCAAATTATATTACACATGGCTTGGTGAATAAAAAGGAGTTGATAACTTCAGACAGGCGGTCAAAACGTAATCAGAGGGAGAATAGATTTGAATCTGGCGTACACTGGCTATCGTCGGTCGGCCGTGTGACGTCACGCTACACGCAGCGCTTCAAACTTGAAACAAAAGCGTCGTCTGCTGCGGTTCCCGGTTTACTAGCAGCAGGCCTACAGAATGAAATTGCATAGATGATGACCGGGGCGGGATTAACGTAAAAACTTGACTTGTACAAAGCGCACTTGCTCACAACCTTAAACATTTTACTAGATTTCAGATTATTGATGAAAACAAAATGTAAATTGTTTATTCAGTTAAAAGTTTACTTAGGACAAGACTACATTAATTTAGAAGGTATATGCTCAAAAAGGGAAAGGATGTCATTGTTGGGAGGTGGTGCTGGACCCTCAAGTTAGCCCAGAAGAGATCCGGCAAGAGCAGGGAGGTGGTGCTGGACCCTCAACTAGTTAGCCCAGAAGAGATCAAGAGGAGGGAGGTGATAACTTCCCTTGCTGGACCCTCAAGAGAGCACAGGAGAGACTCTCAAGAGCAGGAAGGTGGAGCTCAGAAAGTTGGGCTTGTCTTTTGCTTCACTTGTTCCTCAACAGCACTGCGTATGCCTTGTCCTTGTCAGTGACTCTGCTCCGCACAGCAGTTAAAACAGCAATTGCATATAGTACACTAGTTGCTACGCAATGGCGAGGTCCCCACTGCCTTAACATAGTTGTTGTTCTAGCAGTGGTCCACGGCCTCCTCGGTCTTCCGGGTCGGAGCGCCGGCGCGGTCGAGCCACTCACTCTCTCTCTCTCCCCTCAATCCGCGCCCCCCATCTGCTCGTAACATGATCAGCCTTATGGTTTCTGTGGACGTTAAACACAATGATTACGGTTTTTTATTCGTTTCCCGCGTATTTGCCGTTTCGCCCACATGCAGGCATGCCACCCCACCCATCTCTCTCTCTCTCTCTCTCTCTCTCTCTCTCTCTCTCTCTCTCTCTCTCTCTCTCTCTCTCTCTCTCTCTCTCTCTCTCTCAATCTGTCTGTCGTTTCCGCTCCCTGGTATGGAAAACCAACAGGAGAGGGAACTCGTTTGTCCCCACAGCAATTCGACTCCTCAACAGGGCATGATCAGCCCCGCTTTGTGCCAGCTGAGCTAATATGTAATATAAGCTATATCTAGGTTGTTGTTTGAATGTGTAGTGGGTGTCTGACTAGGTTAGGGTAGTGTGTATGTGTCCAGTCGATGGCTGACTGTATCTGGTTGAGTATAATTAATCAGTGTATTGGCGCGCGCGCGCGTGTGTATGTGTGTGTGCTGATGTGACATGAGTACGCACCCGTTTATAAAGTTATGTGATTCTATATTTGTATTATAGATTTTGTGCAGCATTACTTGTCTGTGTTGTCACAGTTGTAAACGTAAATGTTATGGCGTTCCTTTACATGTTCTTAAATTAATGGGCCTTATATTAGTTAAGTTGAATTGCCCTGTGAGGGATAACTACAGTTTCAAGTTTTTACTTTGTCTTACCTCGCTCCCGAGTCTCTGTCTCTCTCTCTACGTCTGTCTTGTCTTTACCTGTCTGTCTGTCTCTTCTCTCCTCTCAGTCTTTCCTCCGGAACACCATTTGCTAACACCTTCGAGGTGTTCCGGCTTTGATATTTCTAATTTGTAACATCATTTATCCGAGCAGTGCTTCTGTGCGTGTGCGTCACTGAGTGTGCGTGTGTGTGTTGGGGGGTGGGGGGGGGGGGGGGGGGGGGCAGTTTCTATGTGACTGAGGCTGTGTGCATGCGCCACTCAGAACACGTTGTATTATAACCAGCTGTGCGGAGCAGTCACAAGGACAAGGCGTAGCACTGCTGTTGAGGAACAACTGAAGCAAAAGACAAGTCTAACTTTCTGAGCCCAGCTCCACCTCCCTGCTCTTGATCTCTCCTCGGCTCTCTTTGGGGTCCAGCACCATCTCCCTCCTCTTGATCTCTTCTGGACTAACTAGTTGAGGATCCAGCACCACCTCCCTGCTCTTGATCTCGCCTGGACCCGCTAAATGCGGGGGAAACGAACCTTAGTTGTTCAATCCAGATAACTCTCCACTCCTTAATGATCTATTTAGATTACACGAGTTACTTCCGTTGTACCGCCAATGCCGTATAATTCACATGGAGCAGACAGGGTAAACATGGTGCTTAACATCCACAGAAAGCATAAGGCTTATTAGGTACGGGCAGGAAACAATGACATCCTTTCCCTTTTTGAGGAAATACCTTCTAAATGTAGTCTTGTCCAAAATGTGTGTGTGTGTGTGAGACGTGTGCGCCGCGCGCGCACGTTACATTACGACTATGGTGTAGCTCCTTTGCAAGAAACTACGCAGGACTTTTGTGATAATTACGCAATCCACCACGGTGATTACCGGGTAGGCCTACCATTTTATTGTCCATCTACATGCAGACTTTGACACAAAAGTGATCTGAAATGCACACTGTATCAGAAACATGAAATTATGCAGAACCAAAACAGAGCAATTTACGAGTGGGCTTTTTCTTTTCTTTCCCCCCCACTTTTAACTCAGTTCTCATTCGATGTGGTTCTCTTCTGTTTAGGGCGTCATAGAACTTTCTCTCTTCTGAGTGCGGCTTTTTCCTGGGCAGTCTTCTGTCCAGCTTTTGCTTTTAATGGTTCTGTTCTGAACAATTTGCAAAGCTCGGATCCACTCATTTCCTAGCATTTTCGGGGCTCGTTTTGGCTTTTCTGTTTTTAGTGGTTCTGTTCTTAGCAATTTGCAGGGTTGTTTTCATGTACTTCGTTCTTTTTCCGAGCTTGTTCTTTGGCCTGATTATTCATATTCTTTTGGGGGCTTTTTCGTGGATCTTTTCTTCTTTGTGGTTCTGTTCTTTCTAGAACTCCATAGGGCTCCATACTCTTCTGACAATGCATGCTATTAATTCCTGTGTAGGTCACATGCGACACCGACTTTGACAGGGTGATTTCACACATAATCGTCAGCAGGTGGTAAACAGGCTCAAGATCCCCCAGGGTCTCTCCACGCTATTGTTACGCCGGTGGAGTGAAGTTCCCTCAAGGGGAGGGGTCCGCGATGATTTACCGTAAAAAATACGATCTGATTTACGAAGTGTGATTTCATTTAATACTTAGCTGAAGTCTTCTTCCACCAAGCTGTCCATCTTAATGATTGTGTTCTTTTTAACACCGTTGTGTTATCACATCTTAGCGGTTTTAGACGCTCCATCTTGTCCGAGCGTTTCTTTTTTGGGATTTTTATTTTTTGCCACTTTTCACCCAGTTCTCATTCGATGTGGTTCAGTTCTGTTTAGGGCGTCGCAGAGCTCCTCTCTCTCTCTTCTGAGTGCCACTTTTTGGCGTTTGTCTGCAGTTATTCACAGTAAGAACAACAGACCTACTTTACAAAGACCAGGCTGTTCGACTTTCTCTCTAGTGTAGTCTTTTTCTTTTACGTAATTTGCTTAGGTCTTCTTCCACCCAGCTCTTCTTAGTGGTTCTGTTCTTTTTATCATTCCACCCAGCTCTTCAAAGTGCTTCTTTTTTAGGGCTTCTTCTTAGGTCTACGTCCACCAGCTATTTTTCTTAGTGGTTAACCTGTGCACCCATGAGCACTTACACAGAAATTCGAAGCTAGCATAACTGTGTAAAGATCAGTGGTAACAATGACATTTGTAAAGCTTGAACTTCTAACATAAAAAAAAAACAGAGCTTGCTGCACTGTAGAGAAATTTAATTTAAACGCCCACACTGAGACACCACAAGTGGAAAACGACAGTTAGTCCGACTACAAGCAATTCAAGCCACTAGAAGCCAAAACAGCAAGATCTACATTGTACACACACACACGCATGCACACACACACACATACCACAGCAGTCAACTAATAATTTCAGATAAGTTGGAAGGGACTGATAGTTTGCTAGCAATAGTAGGTTTTAATCAGATGGGTCTTCAGAGCGGTTTTAAATGCACTGGCTGCCTTAATGTGTTTTGTCGTTCATTTGGGTCATACCGTGCAGAATGCGTAGTTTTTTAGTCAGAGAAGCGGAGTTGTCTTGATGTCGAGTACACATGAAGAATAAGTAAGTAATTTGGTGTTTTACGCCCAGTCAACCATTACGACACATGAAGAAGACAAAATAGATAAACATGGGTCGTATGAAAAAAATGGAGTGACAAAGTGCTGACAACTTAGTCACAATGTATGCTTGGATAGGCAGCCAGTGAAGTTCTGAAGAGGGGTGAAACATGATTTAAGAGCTTAAACTGGACAGGTCCATGCTCATCATTACAGATTCAATCTTTATGCATGCCACCAATCAAACTAACACACACGCTCTTGGTGTCCCACTTCAGGTTTGTATTGACAGTACCACAACAATTTTCCTGTGTAGGCGCACTACACAATAAAACCGATTCACATTTTACAAGGCAGCACAGGCCAATCTAAATTCTCTCACTCTCCTTCCCATCCCCCTCCTCCCATCCCTACCCCGTCCCCTTCTTTCTCAATCTCACACATAGACACACGCACTCGTTCATGCCTTTACACTGAAGGTTTTATCAATGAACATAACGCATTGGTAAAAGCCAGAATGAAACTTACAAGTAGCTGCCTTCACAAGTACACTGTAATTTTCTTGCCATGCAACCGTGGAACAGCTGCTCCATATGCACAAAACTCTTGCAGCTTTTACTCCAGCATGCATACAATCCAAAACAGTTGTGTGTATGTACACAATACAAATTTTAAATGTACAGAAGTATACATGTGTACACAAGTACACACCACTAGATCATCTTGCGCACAAAAAACGGTCCACATCTTTAGGTTGCAGCCAACCAGTCCATGCATGTTGAGATGCTTGCTTGTCAGTGTTACAACACCTTGTATCTCCCCTTGTTGATTGGCTGGTATGAGTTTTGCTGAAACAAACAAAAAGACCAAATCATCACAATGCTGAACAGAAGTAAAGGCAACTGGAAGTTGGTTATTATCATAACACAAATGCAATGATGAAAGAAGGCAAAAATGTTTGGCACACATAAAGTAGAACCCCTGACAGCTGACCATTCTGAAAATCGAGCAAAAGCGGGGTGGTCTGCAAAAAGAGAAACTGGAAGGAAGAGGTTTTGGAAAAAGAGGTCTTGAAAGGGGAGTGGTCTGTCATCAGAGGTTCTACTGTACCACACATAAATATTAACATGGGCACGCACACACACACACACAAACAGAGCCACTGACCAGTCGCACAAGTTCCTCTTTGATGAGCCTGGTGATCTCTTTCTTGGCTTTGCTGATGGCCAACTCGCTGGTGGCCTCAATGGCCAAGTACAAGCGACGCTCCCCTTCCTTCGGCTCCTTGCCTGGCTGCACGTATGTACCTCGCACAGTGATTCCTGCCTCAGAATACTCACAGATCTGGGCCAATGCATCCTGTTGGAAACATAACAGTCAGTTATTAAGAGGCTCTTATGACCACAGTTTACCATGTAATGAAAGAAACCTGTACTCAAAGTTACGTTTATGGACCAGGACATAAGTGTGTATCTATAACACTCCTTTCTGATTGCCGTTTTTGCTGGTATGAAGCAGTATGGTAGCAGCATTTATGCACACTATTATTAACCCCTTCACTGCCCCAGCCTGTAAAATTTCCAGGCTGAAAGATGCATGGACACACCTGCAAACTGTATATTTTCTGGTCCTATCTACCGTCAATGCTATGAGTTTTGATGAATATCCTTTCACATGCCAGTGCGAAAAAGAAGACAAAAAGGGTTTCAGATTTCGCACTTTTATTGGTTGTTTCTAAGTGATATCATGGCAGTGAAGGGGTTAATATCACATTTTGTATCTTTTATTATATTTTGTTAAATGTCTGCCTCTGACCTTGGAGGTGACCTTCCATCTTGCAGTCTGTGGGAAGTCGTTGATGTCCAGCTCTTCCTCATAGCGCTTAAACGTCTCTGCCGGAGTTTCCGCCTCCTCTACTTCATCTGATGGTGGTCGGTAGCCCAGCTTGGCATTGATCTTTTCTGCCTTCTGTTCTGCTATTGTCTTGGACTAGTGAAATCACAACAGAAAGGTCAGATATGATTTCACACAGCCACTAATGAATGAATGAATAAATGAGCAAACATGCAATTACCAAAGAATCATCAATTTGGTCAAAGCAGGAAGTTTCCACACCTTTTCATAATTTTACTTCCTGACACAAATTCTCCCAGATTCACCTGAAGGAGCTTGGATCTACTTTTCTGTACTACCTGTTTTGTTCAAAGCACTCTAAAGGATCTTGCTGTTTCATGTTAAAGTGCTTTGAACAAAAAACATAGTACAGTAAAGTAGATCTTGCTGTTTCATGTTAGTGGAAGTCTTCAGAGTAGTACGGGTGACATAGTATGTCGGAAAGCTTTTATCAGACACACAAACAGAGGTCATTTGGACATGTTTTCGCCATGTGTACAAAAACGGGCAACAGGCAGAGTTTTGAGCACCTGTTTCATTCACCCACTGATAACTATGAAACACTCACTGCCACTTGAGGTGCAGCGATGTTGCCTCCTTTCATAATGGCAGCAGCTGCCTGCTGGGTGATGTCCTGCAACACAAAATGCCAAACACCAGTCAGATTTAGTAACACCACCATGCTATGGGCATTGTACCCACAGTAAAAAATCTATGAAACCAGAAAGTAGTAAATCATGCATACCAAAGTTGTTTATCACAGATGAGGCAGTATAACTGAAATTTATACATGATGTTGACTTCAGATCAAACACATAAGGCTTCTTTTAAACATTTACAGTGAGAATGCATGCAAATAATTCCCATGTTTAAGGGGGCACAAACTGACAATGAAATATTCAAGAGTGATACTCAGAATTTATTCCAGAGCTTTTGGGGTAAACCTCACATGTCTGTATATCCAGCTTCAATATATGTGGGCTTAAAAACAATTATCGGCACGAGTTACTAACACATCAGGAAATGTGGTGGATGGAGACAGTAATACACAAAGATATTATTTGTTCAAGCACTATGAATCTAAACTCTGAAGTGACCACCATATAATGACATGAATTTATCAACTGTCGTCCCTTTTTTCTCATTGCTTACAAAAAACCTAGCAGTCACACTTGACATGCGCACCATATCTTATCTTTTCACTCAATAGAAAGTGCCATCAACAGACACTGATCCAACTGCTAACCTGTGCATCTGGCCCCAGGTTCCTCTGCATGTTGATTTTGGCAGCCAACCGTCGAGCTAACTCCAGCTTCCCTCCAGCCTGTGGAGGTCCTTGGGCGGGGATGGGCCCAAAGCCAAACTGCGGCATGGCTCCAAAGATGCCTGGCATCATCTGAGGCGGCAAGCCCGGGAAGTTGGGCATGACGGGGTTGTTGAGCTGGCCGGGGATGGGCTTGGTGACGTCAGTCACCCGCTTCCGACTGGCAAACATGTCTTCAATCTTCTGCTCAATCTGTTTTGGGGGAAAAAGTCCAAGTGTAGCCTAGGGTCAACTTCATGGCAGGTCCTTCTACCAATCATTTTTACACTGAGACAGTGAGTTGACATTTTACTAAAACAATACACTAAAACATTTTTCTTAAACAACAAATATCATTAGTGACTGCACAAAACAGCATTGAGAATATCAAACTCTTAAAACAGATGCAAACAGTATGTCAAGGACTGAGTAATCCGGATCAAATGATAGCTCATGACTACAACCTCTGTAAAAATATACTGAATTTACATCCAGTCCCCCTTCCTTTCATCCTCACACAACACAACATCCACTTACATCCATGCCAGCATCTTCATCATCCGAGTCGTGCAGACCAAGGGCAGCTTTCTGCAGCTTCTTGCGGTCGTCAGCTAGCTGAGCCTCCATCTCATCAAACTTGAAACCCTTGCCCCTGAACCCGCTGGACAGTTTGATGGTGCGGCCCTCCTGTGAAACACAAACAGTAGGTGAAGAGGAAGCATACAAAGCCATATTCTGAATTATCTGAAGTTTCACCGTGGGAACTTTTGATAGTTCTGGATAGGTAAGTACCTGGAATTCAACACCCAGTCCACCACATTGGTCACATCAAGGTAAAACACAGAACAAAAATATCAAACACTACTTCAGATAACAAACAAAGCAAAAATAAAACAAGCAGAAAGTGATACCCCCTCAAACAAACAAACAAAAAAGTGCAAAAGTCTAACATGTCAGCAATATCTGTTAAACAGCAACTCAGCTGCAGTTACTGCTGTATCACAGAACTCCTTTACCTCCTTATCTTTCTTCATCTCTCTGCACTTATGAACTGTCTTGCTCTCTCCAATCTTCTAAGGAAAAGCTGCTAAAAATTCCAAAGCAAAATCTCAAATCATTTGGACAACATTCTTTCAGTTTCATGGCACCATCTCTCTGGAATTCTCTGCCAGCCAATCTAAGAAATGTACCAACACTGTCTCAATTCAAATTCAAATCACAGCTAAAAACCTTCTTGTTTGCCCTGGCCTTCCTGTAGAATTTGAAGAAATGTGTGTCTGTGTGGCATTTGAATGCATATGGATAGGGAGAGGGGGAAGGGAAGGAGGGTGGAGGGAGAGAGCATGAGAGATCTAGGCAAGAGAAGGAGGCACGGGTTGGGTGGGTGAAAAGACAGATTCAAATTGGTGTAGCTGTTTGAGATCATTAAGTTAGATTGTTGTAGGGTGTGAATTGTTGTATAGTGGTGGTGTGTGGTGTGGTGTTTGTGTGTGTGTGTGTGTGTGTGTGTGTGTGTGTGTGGTTGTGTGCGTGTGTTGTTCGATAGCTGATAATGGTAATTTAAGCTACAATAATTAAGGTTTTGTTTGCTGAAATGTATGTTAATGTAGTTTTTGTGATAAGATGTTTGTACAGCACAGTGAGTTTAACTCTGGTTAAAGAATAGCGCTTTATAAGAATTATTTATTAATATTATTATTATTACATTACACTGGGTTAACCCAAAACTAAATAAACATCCTCCAGCCATATGGTAGCTCTGGGCTTTGAGGGAACCCTGATTTCTGTACCTGCAGCAGCCCAATGCCTGGTTTGATAAAGGGCCATAACCCTCTTGGACATCTTTCATATGTAATGCAAATACACAGTACACACTAAAATGTTCAAACAATTTTAGCTAACAGAAGTCAACTTTTTCACAACACATGTACACTTACTGCCTTTGCTCTTTCTTTGTAGTCATTCCACAGCTTGGCTAAGTCTGGAGGAATTGGACATTCAGAGAGCTCCAGTGCCCGAATGATCTCGCCTGCATAGCGTTCCTGCTCTGGAGTAATGAAGGTATAGGCTGACCCTTTGTTACCTGCACGACCTGTCCGCCTAAAGACACAAAGGTTGAGGAATAAATTACGGGTGTAAATTACTACTCCAACAAACTAAGGAATAAATCAAATTAAAATAATTCCTCTGCAATAATTACCATCATCTGTTTAGCACCTGAAAAACAAGAATCGCCAATAAATCATGCTGCCTACCATAAATTTCCTGTTGCTCTCACATACAATCCATGCTAGGTGATATGTTTATGGTAAAATACTATAAGGTGTTGTTTGCTGAAATGTATGTTTTTGTCAAGTTGTTTGTGCTAACTCAGATTAGAGAATGGTGCTTTATATGCATGCGAGTGCACAATCATGTGATTATGGTCATGCATACAAGGGTGGGAGTGTGCATGCATGCATCAGGGTGGGGGAAGGGCATGCATATGTACGTGTGTGACAGGCAACTGTTACAATATAGCTGAGAATAACTAACCCGCATCTGTGGACATAATCTTCATAGTGGTTAGGACAATCGTAGTTCACCACCAGAATCAGATGTTTGACATCTAGACCTCGAGCCGCTACTGAAGTGGCCACCTGGCAACAGAAATTTCAATGATAAAGTCAACATCACATATCTGCTCCATGTCTTAAGACAATCCCTGGGCTAAAACAGAAAGTCTCCCCGCCCCCCCCCCCCCCCCCCCCCCCAAATTACTGATGACAGCATCATAAGTAAATATTTACAGGGTATAGCACTATATAAGTGTTATTATTATTATGACAATGTTCATGACATGAGGATAATGATCAGCACAGTGTCCATCATCCAAGCGGAGCCATTTCTCAAAGAGACAAAGCAAAATTTGAATAGCAGGAAAAAGAAAGAAACAAAATGCTGCAGGATATGCCATGAGTGGATGCCAAGGAGGTCTGCCCCCAGGGCAACATCACTCGGTCGGTACAGGGAAGACAAAAAGATAGCAAGTCATTGGGTAGCATCAACTGACGGACTCTCTCCACTGAAGGCAACCCAGTTCTACAGCTGGACCTACAATAACACAACAACAATAGCAATGAAACTGCAAGCTCACCATAACTTTAAAGACTCCATTTTTGAAGTCCAGAATGGTCGAGTCTCTGTCATACTGGTCAATGCCACCATGCAGAGCCATGCAGGGGTAGGCATGCTTCATCAACTGTTTCATGACCTCGTCAGCATTTTCCTGCTTGTCCACAAACACCAGCGTGCAGCCCTGTTCGTGGTAGTTACCCAGCAACTCCAACAGCTTGAAGAGCTTCTTGTCTTCTTCAATCACAATCTGGACAAATATACATTAATAATTATTAATAAATAATACAGTGTGGGCTACAGAACTCGCTGCTCATGGCTACATGGTGAAAGCAATCCCAGTTTTCGACCCAAAACAACGTAAAGAGAAGAAGAAATGTATTCAGTCAACTCAAATTCTAAACAGATGGTGCTTTATGGTACTATCCACATGCTGTTCTACTATTGTACTACTGGCATTGTTTGGAGCAGCTAGTCACTGGAGTCAAGAAAAGCTGAGCAATGAAGTGATGTGCCTGCATAATGCAGGGTTCTCTTAAAACTTCCTAACTGAATTCTAACCCAATGACACATTTTCTATTTGTATACATGTTTGATTAGGGTGGAATTTACTGTCTATTCTACCAGACGGATATACTTTTCATTACCAATTTATGCCACAGCAGTTCCAAAAATTATAATAATAATAAATAACAACAGTTTTTATAAAGCGCAAAATCTTGTCCGTAGAGGCTATTCTAAGCACATACACACACACACACACACACACAATTTACACAGCAAAACAGACAGTTTTCTGGTAATGTGATGTGTGACTCAGATCCTAATGCTGGAATTTTACAGTACAACCAATATCGTCCAAAATTAGCTACTAAACATCTTACTCAGTTAACTAGGGGAGATTTCTGTGTCAAGTGACATCATTCCAGAGCACAGAGACATTTTCGCACATACTCAAAGTTTGCAAAATCTCAAAGAAGGTGATTGACAAGTCCAGACATGCTCTGGTAGCTTTCACTTGTAAGTTATATGTGTTTTGGGCAGTCAACAAAGGCAAGCTAGTGACAGACCACTCCCAGTCCCACTCACCACATTCTGGACCACTTCTTTGCACACCACACTCCGGCCACCCACTTGCACCTCGACAGGTTTGTTGAGAATGCGTCTTGCCAAAGCTTCCATCTGACGGGGAAAGGTTGCTGAGAACATCACTGTCTGTCGGTCAGGCCGCACATTGTCAATGATTCGCATCACCTACACATAAAGCAAAGGCTGCATCAAAACACATGTTCTCAGGAACTAAGAAAGAACATAAATTTGTGGGGGAGGGCCATTTTCATCTTAGCAGGTTTTAGACAATGTGCCAAATGTTCCAAACACAGTTATTCACCTTTCAGATCCCAGAATAGGATTCAAGATTACTTTATTATCTCATCACATCACCGTGATGTTTTTGTTGTTTTTGTTTTTGTTTTTTTCTTGTGTGTGTGCGTGTGCGTGTGTGTGTGAAATTTTATTTATATATATATATATATATATATTGCCTAGATTTAATGTTGCCTCATAAATACTGTTTATATATGTTGCGGTCGATTTTAGTGTTTTGATGTTTACTTAAGGAATGATTGTTTTATTATAATATTTATTGAACGTTTTCAGTTATTGGTGAGCCAGAAGAATAATGTGTGTGTGAGTGTGTGTGCCTGTATGCGTGCCTGGATTTAATATGTTACTTCATAAATGCTGCCTATAATCTATATGTTGTGGTTGATTGAGTGTTTTGATTTTAACGTTTTATTGCTTAAGGAATTTTGTTTTATTGTAATTTATTGAATGTTTTAAGTTACTGGTGAGCCAGAAGAATAATGTGTGTGTGTGTGTGTGTAGGTGGGTGGGTGCGTGCATGCATGCATGCGTGTGTGTGTGTACATTGTTATTGTTAAGTATTCCTTGTATTTGAGCGGTTTTTAGCTCCGTGTTTTATTGAGTTGTTGATGTTTTATTGTTAACGGTATTGAATGTTTTTATGTAAATGACGAGCCAGAAAGTAAATTTCTCGACACAGAGACAATAAAGTTGTATTGTATTGTATTGTACACAATAACACATATTTGATATTTTAAAACTCAAAGAACAGTTATTGAAACTACAAAAGTTACATAATAAACAAACTAGTAATTTACATAAGTTATACACACACACACACACTGCCCTGATGCAAGGCAAGCCTGTAAACTACATGCATGTGCCTACACATACATGTGGTCACAAACTACTGACCAAAGAACCTGACAAGACCTTTTTGCTGTCACTTTTTTATGTGTTTGTTTTGACTACTTCAATACCAGAAATACAAAAAGAAAACAAAGTAAACTAACACAACCATTACTTTTGCATACCAACACCCAGCCAAGCTCCCACCCCAAATACATCCATAAAAAGTGTTCACTCAGTCCATCAACCTCAATTTTCTACTGCTGAACATAAAAACAATTTGCTTAGTTTAAAACAAAATCAACAATAAAGCCAGTCTGGGAGACACAAACAATGCCAGAGGTCTACAACATGAACACGGCACTGACCTGTGGTTCAAAACCCATGTCAAACATGCGATCAGCTTCGTCCAGCACAACATATGTACATCGTCGTAAGTTTGTCACTCGCCCTAGACAGACAGAAAAATATCCACAGTTAGAGCAAAGCAGTTTCAACTCTGTACATGATTTAATAAAACACAGTTTCAAATCTAACCTACAAAGGAGTAATATCCATCCTTAAAACAGTCATAATACGATCAAAAAAGAAATCAAGCAACTTGCCTTAGTAATTAATAAAACATATTTACTGATTCAGTGACTGGAAAATTTGTGACCTGGACAGGACAACCCTATCACAATAAGTTTCCAGTGGAAACCGACCAATATCTTCCACAGTCAAATTCAAAGAGCTCAACAAAAATTTGAAGATTAAAATCAAATTCTGAAACATAACAAGGCCCAGAGTGCTCATGCAGAATCAACAGACAAGCACAACAAAGACCTGAGTTGCCTATGGTCACTATCACCTGGCATACATGTAAATACAAGGTACATACAGTACCTCTGCTGGAGTTTATGTACCTTGTATTTACACGCATTCCAGGTGAGAGCTACCACAGGCGACTCAGGTGTTTGGGACGTCTTTCAAGTGCTAATTAACTCCCTTGTTAAAATCAAAATTAGAACACCTCTAATACATATAACCTATCCAGTTTAATCTTCCTCCCCTGGTCCTGCTCACAGTCATCAGCTGCCTAAATTCAACTCACCACTGTTAGCAGACAGCATATCAATCATTCTGCCTGGGGTGCACACAATGATCTCGCATCCACGTTTCAGTTCAGAGATTTGCTCAGAGATGCCAGTGCCACCATACACACAGACCACATGCAACCCAAGTGGCTTGGTGAACTTGCGACACTCTGTGGTGATCTGCAAAGCCAGCTCACGTGTAGGCGTCATGATCACAGCTGAAACAGTCATCAGAAACTACAGACAAGGAACTAGCATGGTCCACAGCAAACATGTCTGGATCCAGGGCTGACTGGTCCATCAGTGAAAAAGAACCCTGATCACATAGATTTCAAAACTGTTCCTTTTAAGTGGACTAAGCTTTTATAGAACAATACAAAAAGTAATGATAAACATGTGGCTACTGCTCCTAATCCTATTAGGTAGGACCAGCCTCTCTTTAGCGCTGGGTAACATGGTCGTCGTGAGGCAAATATTGCTCATTTTCAACTTGTCGTATCTGCCTTGTTTTGTGCAGTTTGTCAATAAAAACTACTGTCAGGCAAAAAACAATCTTTTTACGACCTGTTGATGCCATTATTTTGTGCGTGAATGATGTATTGTGAGTTTGGAAGAAGTTTTAATGAACACACCAAGCGGCCAGAAACCGAGCGTGGTTCTGACGTCGAAAGTCAGATGAGCAAGGTCGAAAAACGGTTGCGTTCGGAAAACCATTGGGAACTTTTACAAGAAAAACGTACACATATGAAGTTAATATCTTTAGAAAGAGGAATTCCCGTAGATTTATCCGTTAGAAAATTCGTTAAAATTCTTCATTTTCGACTGCAGCAAAAATTGAGTAAAAAAATATGTTCATTTTTACCGTAAATTTACACCAAGAAAGTCTGAATGCACCATATTCAATTTGGTATCACTGGAAAGATGAATTTTCGCTCTTTAAAACGGTGTATCGTTTGATCCAGAAGCGAGTTCTTGTAAGAGTCCCGTGCAACGGAAAGTGGAGACCCCGTAGATTTTGTCATCTGCTCGAGTTGCGCAATTGCTAAAGTCCTGCAACTACGCGAGCGGCGCAAAAGATGCTCACCCTGGAGGAATTGGAAAGAAATGGTGGTAAGTTGTGTTTTTTTAGCGATAACTAAGTGAGTTCCAACACAACCATAACTGTATTTTTGTGCTGTTTACATCTCTTTGAATGCAATTGAAGCAAATTCGTTGTGGTCTGGTCATAGTTTGAACAACTTACAGAGTTATCTCCTCATTATTTCCTCCGAAATGCAAACTGCTGTAAAAGTAGTAATTTCTTTCCCCGTAAATCCGAACTGACAAAAAAACTGATGTATGGTGTATGTTCTCAAGAGTGAAATTTTTAAAAGCAAATTTAGCATGTGAAAGATTTTTTTTAAATATATTAGTTTTTCCTGTCATGGACAATAACT
Organism: Alviniconcha marisindica; assembly: GCA_018857735.1. Classification (NCBI taxonomy): domain Eukaryota; kingdom Metazoa; phylum Mollusca; class Gastropoda; family Provannidae; genus Alviniconcha; species Alviniconcha marisindica. The sequence continues at coordinate 269,607 of JABMCL010003678.1, forward strand.
CTGATTTAGCTAGCAGACGATGCTGTCACGAACCAATACGTTTTTTACAGTAGATCTGCTCATCTAGACAAAACAAAATAAAAGCAAGCCACCAGCCAAAATTAATTGTATATTGAGAGTTTGGAATTGTATTTGCTTCTGAAGAATTAATTTCTTCTTTTCCCCCCATCTTCTTTCTCTTCCACCTTTTGTGCACATGGAAGACCTGGCACACTGCTCAAATTACATGATTCTTTCCCTTTGTAATAATAATAATAATTACAAGGGGGGGGGGGGGGTTAAAAAAAGAGAAGTAATAATGACAAGTTTTTTGGTTTTGCTTAACATTTTACAAGCATGATTGACAAGACAGACTATGGTAACAAGACAGAAGTAACTAAGTCAATAAGAAAGACTGAACAGGAAACAAAATAAATGAAATAATCCCCACACACACACTTCAAGCCACATCAAATGTGGGGGGGGGGGGGGGGGGGGGGGGGGGGGGGGGGAAAAATAACTCACAGAGCAACATTAAATACAGTTTTGAGCATGTCAATTTTTAAATGTCATTGAAGTGGGACTCCAATTTTTGTTAGTTTCCTTAATAATCCAGGTCTTTTATCTAAGGTAGGGAAGTTTTTTGTTTTTAAATATTGTCAAATAATGGCTAGAGCGACTCCAGTTGGGGTTTTGCTTCTGGGATTGTTTCAGTAGCTGAGACTGGTAGTAGTAGTCAAATACCTGAAAATTAGTTCTTGTCTGCTTCCTTTTGTTTGTACCTTTCTGATTGATTTATTTCTCAAGTTATTACTGCATGATTCACACAAAGTAAGTGTTATTTACAACTAAACTTCAGAATTTGATGATTTAATCGGTGAGTATTAAGTGTATTTAATTGGTGAGTATTAAGTATTAGTGTGCTGTTTATGTTGAAATAAATCTTTTTACCTGTTTGTTTATATATTTTTTTGTTAATGATTTCAGAGGCTGATCAGTTTCATCATCTTGAGGAGAGAATTCGTCCTAGAAAGCGAGGCAGGCCCCAACATCTACCACGAGGCCACACTTGGACTGCAGTTTTTAACTTCATTTCCTCATTCAAACAAGTCAACATATATCTAAAATTTGCCTAAATTTCCTTATGCTGTGCATTTTCCTTCTCTGATTAATGCTGAATCTGCAGATACCAGAACCATGGCTGTATCTCTTTCCATTCCAGAGTTTGATTTGCTTTAATGCTATTACCATCAAAGATTTGCGGATATTTGCACCCTTTTTTTTCATGGAAACTTGCCTCTGTAGGTAAAATTTAGCTTGCACTTCTTTAGACTTGTGAATTTGTATTGTCTAATTAATGCTGAATCAGTTGATACCAGAATTATGGTTGTACCTCTTTCCATTCCCATGTTATGTTTGATCTTGTCACAGTACCGTCAAAGATTGGTGATCGGACAATGTCTGCATCTCCAATATTTGAGTAAGGATGACTACTGAAAAAAGTATGTTTAGTCTATGTAGTGCAGACACTGTGTAAAACAAGTTGGGTGGATGTGTGACCAATAGTTTTTATGCTAGAGCCATACAAAAATGGCATTTTGTAAAATGCATAAAACGCCTAAAATGGTGACTATTTGAAGGGTGATATCTCAAAAAATATTATAGATAAATTAATTAAATTTGGCTTGTGTACTTGCCTCGTGACCCTATTAATGGATTGCATTGCTTGCTTTTCAAAATTTGGCTGGACCTACCTAATTCTATTCCTACTAACGACAAGCAGTGCAAATGCCAAATCAGCCCAAATGTTTCACTCTGAAAGTCTTGCACTAGTAGTAGAACTGAGCAATTTATTGTACCATCACATTCATGTCACCTTCAACATACACGATGTTGCTTGATGACAGGTGGTTTATAAACTGGAAGGACCAACTATCAACAAGCAACATCATGGCAACAACCACACGTATATTAAAAACAACTTCTATATTAGTAAATTAATGAAAACAAAACTGTTTAAATGGACAAGCAAATGGGCAAATGCACAAACAAAACATGCACAATCAAACAAAAAAGAAGTTTCAAGTGTATCCCCCCCCCCCCCCCCCCCCCCCAAAAAAAAAATCACATTAAAAGGCACTCCAAAAGGCATGATTGCTTTAAAGGGAAACAATGAGGACAGTTCTAACAACTTGCGACAAGAACAAAGCAAACACCACCGCAAAGTGCGCAAGCTGGCCACTCACCGATAGGTCCATCTCCTTCATCAATGGGGTGCTGGTCAAGAATGTGCCTCAGCATGGGCAAGACAAAGGCCAGGGTCTTGCCGCTGCCAGTCTTGGCAATGCCAATGAGGTCACGCCCTGACATTATTGCTGGAATGGCCTGGGCCTGGATAGGAGTAGGGCGCTCGTAACTGTGTCTACATGCAAAGGAAAATGAAGAAGACAAAACTTAATACTGGCTAATACAAGTATCTAAGCTTAATCCAAGTATCAAAGCACTCCTATTCTATCAGTATGAAAAATAAACCTGACACACCTGTCAGTAAATATTCACTTTTTAGCTGATCTTGGAGTCTCCATTTAAGATGAGCAATGTCTACCATACACATTTACACAAAACATAAACATTCCATTCACACAAACAGCAGCATGGGAACACCTGAGTTTTTCTTGAAATGTAGAGGATGCATCAAATATTAATGGTACAATTTCTGCCAGTTTCAGGAGAGCTATCACACTTTAGTAGAAGTGCGACAAGAACAGTAAGTACACCATGCAAAGAACACTGAATAGATTCCAACAGCTTACTTCTTCATCGCATCAAGAATCTTCTTGTTCACACCACACTGTGCCCAGCTGCGAATTGGTTTTGGACAGTTCTTGCCCCGGACCTTGATGCCCTCCATCTCACTACGAAGCACCTCTGCCTCTGCACACACAGGAAGCTGCCATCAACACAAGGAATCATCAAGGTGTATGACCTAAGATTATAATGAAAGCACATTTGGTCAAGCCATCAAAACTATGGGTCAAGCAATGAAAACTATGAAGTTCTGGCACAAAAAGCTGTTGATCTTCATCATGCGCCATTACGTTTAAAAAATATATAAAAAATACATATATAATATAAAAGTTTAAACTTGATTCCACAAAAACTTGTCAATTTTTTAATTCATTTTCAGAAGGCACAGTGACCTTCAAACTCAAAGTTAGCACAACTGTATGACAGCATACATGCACAAAACATGAACTTTCTCTCTCAAATGGTTTCTGAAAGAAGCAGACGATTATGTTATCTAAACAGTCAGGAAAAAAGTCAACTTTACCTCGAATACACACAACATGCAAAATGAGCATGACGACTGGCATGCATGATTACGTCTGTATATCATTATGTTACAACACAAACTCTCAACTTAAAGGGAAATCGTACTGAAAATAGGAGGTGGCCTAAAAATTAAAAATTAAATTAAACTTTCATCTGCATGCTTTATTTGGTTGTTCTAATATAAAACTACTTTTTGTGCTTTGAACTGCTGGGTGCAGCCATGCTGCTTCACTCTTTACCAATGAAGAGCACATGATGGTCACATCATGACATATCTAATGCTGCCAAACATGCCAGCCTTGTTTATGACATCACTAATAGTACTACAGACTGCTGGAGAGCACAGAAAGGTCACCTTATGACAGATCTAATGCTGCCAAACATGCCAGCCTTGTTTATGACATCACTAATAGTACTACAGACTGCTGGAGAGCACAGAAAGGTCACCTTATGACATATCTAATGCTGCCAAACATGCCAGCCTTGTTTATGACATCACTAATAGTACTACAGACTGCTGGAGAGCACAGAAAGGTCACCTTATGACATATCTAATGCTGCCAAACATGCCAGCCTTGTTTATGACATCACTAATAGTACTACAGACTGCTGGAGAGCACAGAAAGGTCACCTTATGACATATCTAATGCTGCCAAACATGCCAGCCTTGTTTATAACAATGCTAATACTAATGCAGACTGCAGGGCAGTAGACACGGTCATGTTTTCACAACTTTCAAACATCAATCTTTATTACAACCATACAAATCCATGCAACATTTTTGGAAGAATATTTCTATTCCATTGCTATCGATTGGACCTGTGCAGTGTGGTGCTTCTTATGCTTATTTGTTGATTTACGTCCATGGAAGCTAGATGGCTTATTAGGGACGGGGACAGAGTGGGAAGGGGACGAAAGAGTGAAGGCTTGACTGTGGAAACCGCCCGAAAAAGACCGTGGACAGCCACCAGAACAATGGAAGTGTTAAGGCGGTGTCCCCTCGCCATTGCCCAGCGACTTGTGCACTGCACAACTGCTGTTTCAACTGCTGTGCTTGGGCGGAGTCACAAAGACAATGTCCGTTGCACTGCTGTTGACGAACAACTTGGACAACTCAAAGCAAAGGAAGTCCAACTTTCTCAGCCCAGCTCAACCTCCCTACTCATGATCTCTTCTGGGCTAACTTGAGGGTCCAGCTCCACCTCCCTCCTCTAAGATCTCTTGATCTCGCCTGGAACCCTGTGTGGTGCTTCTTGCTTCAGTTGCCTTTTATAGATGGACAGCATCACACAGTTTTTAGTGTAAGTCAGTAACATTGTCTTACCCTCAGCAGTCATGTTTGCAATCTCCGGCACCTCCACATAGAAATTCTTTCTGTAGGGGGCATAGTAGATTTTGTCATGGTCTACAATGTTCAGCTCCTGCAAAAGTGCACACACATGAAAAAGCTGACTTTTTTTTCTTTTCTTTTTTTCATATTCACATTTTCTCTTTGCCTAATGTACAAATCAACAGTTCTGCCACAGTCATCAAAAAAGGGACCACAAAAAGTTTGGAGACACTTTTCAAGAGGGTAGGAAGGTTGCCCAGTCAACAATTTCAGTAATATCAGAAAGAAGTTTGTGCAGGGATACATTTGAGATGAGAGTAACATAACCCATGCTGCTGTTACCCAAAAGGTCTCTTTCATTCATGTTTTCACCAAGTCAAATTCTCTTTATCGGAAATTCTCAAGGCTAGCTAGTAAAGCCATGTGGCTGGTATAGCACTTCTGGCTGCATATAAGTTTGCAGTTACTCACAACGATCACAACTCTCTTCAACTTGTTTCATTACAATTTGAATTGTCATGCAGCAAACTGCAACTAAACACAGAATGACAATTCAAAATCAAAATACAGGTCAACTCAAATAAACAATATTTCCCGCAAAAGTATCATCTTTGCATCACTTCTGGCCAAATTTTATTCAAGTTTTCCAGGTAGGCACCTACCAGCCCTGCTGTTTGCCTGCATATTTGGTTTCTACACAGAAACACAATTGATAGATCAGTATGACTGTGCACAATGATGTGTCTGGGTAGATCAACAGGATCCTTCATATCTTGTCTCCACAAAGCTAATGCAATAATGAATAACTGACATTCTCTAAAAGACATCAGTCCACCAAAAAGAAAACTAACACTCAAGCCATGCTTTGAAAATGACTGTGCTGAATTGGCATTGGTGTATTTAAATGTTTGTTGAAAAAATGTTAACGAAACTGTTCCTTGCAAACTGGAGGGTGTGGATGTGGGGAGAGGGGAGGGATGAACTTGTGGTCACACATGACTGACTGACCTTCTTTTTCTTTGCCATGTTAAGCATCGTCATGTCCAGGTCTTCCTCTTCTTCTTCAGAGGAGTACTAAAACAAATCACAAGACATGCGTGAACATGTAAGAAATGACAAAATAACTCATTTGCACCAAATAATCAAAAATTTAAAACAAAACAAACTGTCAACTAGCAAAGAAAAAACTAGACATGTACAAGTGTAGAAAAAAAGGACATTTTTGTTTGTTAGATAAGCTCTTATCTATCTTTGTGTGCTAACAAAACTCGTGATAAGTTACTGCTGACCACAATGTCATCATGAGTTCTTTTTTCTTAATGCAAATCATTCAAATGAAAGTGCTACTAAAAAAAGTGGAGAAAACAAAAACAAAAAATGCAGAAAGATCACTAGAAAAGTTTTTTTGGTCATTATTCTGTAAATGAGTGGATGATTGTGTTTATTGGTGAGGGTGAATTGGACAAAAAGCTGACTGTGTTGACAGGTGTATTTTTTTTTTTTGCAAACAGATTAGCCTAACAAGCTTTGTTGATATGTACATAAATTGACATTGATTAATCCTTTTAAGATACTTCTAGTAAGTTCAACACAATAAAATTATTCTAAAACTTAAAATCAGAAAGCTGTAGTTCAAAAACTAAACCTCAGTTAGCATGTTTAATATTAATACGCTAATTTATGCAAATGGGGTCACACAACTGTATCACATGCAGACCAGTGAACATTCTTTTGTCTAACAACTTATTCACAGACAAGAAAGAAGAAAAGAAAACCAAGAAAGGAGAAAAGAAACCAACTTCCATAGCATCAGCATTGCTTTCCATCAATTCTCCTTTGACTTTGGTTGGATCATCCTTCTTTTTCACCACAGCCATCACAAACTGCACCTTTTCTTTGGCCTGTCAGACAGACAAACATCATGCATCAAACTACACCGGCTGACAACAAAGCACAAGTAAACTGAAGTTACAGAAGAGGGAAGAGAGAGCACCAAATCTAAAATAAAAACTGCGCTCACAAAGAGACCCCCACCCATCACAACCTGAATGTCTCCTACCATCCTGCAGAAGCCGAGGCATATTATGAGAGACTCTGAACTGCAAAAGCACCAAAACAAGGCAACAATGTCAAACATATCTCATTATCTGACCTGCCTCAAACCCAGAACCAGCAGACACAATGTCTTCATCCCCAGAAACATCCACTTTACAACCAAATGAAGTTAGCATGCTGCAATATCATGTGCATGAATATCTCACATGTGGGTACATGCATTTTCATGAGTTGCAGATGCACACATGCATGCCGTTAATGTGTGTGTGTGCATGTGTGTGAGTGTGTGTGTGTGTCTGTGCATTATAAAACTGACAACCAAATATATACATATATTTAGATAGAAATTATAGTATGTGTGGTATAACATTAACAGGGACACAGACACTGATTGAAAAAATACCATTTTGTGAGAATCCTCCAGCTACTTAAATTTCTTAATGGAAACTGTGAAACTTATCAGTTCTGGGTTTCCTGTATGTACATTCCCACCATCTCATAAAAAAAATCATTGAAAGTTCCTTGTTGGTGTAGCATACACATCCTTACATACTCACATCACCATCTTGTTTGTCTCCTGCTGGCTTCACTTCATCATTCACAGACTGAAACATATACACGTAACAATCAATTCACCACCACAAGAAAACAAAACACAAAGAACCCTACTTCAGTTTATAATAGTAATAATAATAGCGATAATTTCTTTAACGCCTTATCTCACTGACAAGGGTGAGCACACCATGCTTTACAAGACCAACAAAAATGTATACATTAAATTTAAAACCTCAAAAGTAATGATTATGCAGTTATAATATCATATTCCTCGCACGCCACACCTGCACACACACATGGGTGTACAGAAAGAATGTAGGAGTTAGGGAGGGTAAAGGGGAGGTGGGGGGAAGGGGTGACGGGAAAACAGAATTTAAAATCACTTGTTGTGGTACTGTTTGTATTAATTGTAGTCTTATGCAGGGGTGAATTTGTAACATGGTTTTGAAGGCATGGAAGGATTGAATGTAACAGATGTCAGATGGGAGCAAATTCCACTGGCACTGCTCTGGAGCACAGTAGGAAAAACAGTTTTGGCCAAAGGGTTTTGTTCTACCATGGGGAATATGGAGAATCTGTGTGTCTGCAGAAGAACAAAGCTGCCTGGAAGGGGTGCACACAGTGAGAAGGTTAGAGAAACAGACAGGAGATGAGTCAGAGAAGAAGTTGTGTCAGATAAATGACAGTTTGTAGTCTAATCTGGCTTGGACTGGTAACCAATGAAGAGCTTGCAAAAGAGGCTGCACATGATCACGTTTGTGTGCTTTGAAAATCAGCTTCTGGTTCAAGCATTAAGAACTCTAGTTACAAGTAACTTCAGCACAAATGCTCAAGTAGCACATGATGTTCAACACTCTGAAAGTTCTATCTTTGTTTTGGTTATTCACCTTTTATTTATGCCATACATTTAACATTAAACAAAATTTGAGTGAAACATCTGAAACAAAGGTAACTGCTAGCATTCTGAATTGAGATCAAAACACACAAAAGATGGGGAAAAAATGCTGATTTTAATAAGACAACGCAAAACATTCACAAATTTTCAGGGTAAACACCATCAGACAGACAGATAAACCATGATAATAAAAATTGTTTGCTTCTTTGGTTACAGTTGGTGCTCAAGTGTCTGGAGTGTGTTGAAGAATTCTAGCACACTCCAGCACCTACTGTAAAGATAAGTTGACAATTTTCACTCACCATCATTTAATCCATCTGTCTGTCATTTGAGAAAGTGGTTTATCGGAGTCTTTATAATAATAATAATAATGTACATTTATCATGCACTCATCAACGCCCTGAGCGCTCACATGATACATATTAACCTAAATATGATATTCTATACACATGTAGTAGGTAGCAGCAGCCAAAATTTAAATTTCATAACAGGAATTTAATTTATGCATTTTCAGACAGCCCATGTTGATACAAGAAAATGAAGAAAAAAAAGTAACTGTTTATCTTAATTAGTTCCAAAGATATAGCCATTCAAAAACACAGTTTTGTGCGACAATAAACAGTTTATTACATTTTCCCAAATTTACCCCCTATAGTGGTTCACATGAACACGGGAGAATCCAAATATTTACACTTTTCAAAAGTATATCTCGGTTGCACTTTGTCACAGCTAAATCATATGGTCAGCAAAGAAAGATGAAACAGAGGCAGAGGGCTGAAATTGCTCCAAAAAGCAATTCCGAGCTTGCTGATTTGCATGAAACAGCACTTTTGACACCACAGTGGGTAACATATGGCAATGACAGCTTTCCCAATGGACTTCCAAGCAGGGTTTATCACAGTCTTTGCACTTATTTCTAAGCAGCACTGACTCTTACTTTTAAAGTTACAGGGTCTTAAAGTTGGCAAAATCTTCAATTTGCACTGCAGAAAAAATACAAATATGTGGGTTGCTACACTTTAACTGGTAATAACTTGAAAACCACTCCAGATACAGCAATGAAACTTGGCATGTACATTAAACAAAGTGTGAAGTACACTTGCAGCAGCATTTGCAGTTATTTTGAGAGTGATAGATCTTAAAGCCTGCAAAAACTTCACTTTTCACAGCGGAAAAAAGGACAAATCTAAAGGTTTTCACACTTTAACTCGTAATAACTTGAAAACCATTACAGATACAGCCATGAAACTTTGCATGTACATTAAGCTAAGTGTAAAGTACACTTGCAGCAGCATTTGCAGTTATTTTGAGAGTGATAGAGTCTTAAAGCCTGCAAAATCTTCACTTTTCACAGTGGAAAAAGGACAAATCTGATGGGTTCCACACTTTAACTCGTAATAACCTGAAAACCACTACAGATACAGCCATGAAACTTTGCATGTACATTAAACTAAGTGTGAAGTACACTTGCAGCAGCATTTGCACTTATTTTGAGATTGTTACTGTTAAGTCTGCAAAATCTTCACTTTTCACAGCAGAAAAAGGACGTGTATGGTAAAGAAAACATGGTACAGCAGTATCACCTTTATCATCCATGAACATACAGGCCTATAAGGCTGTGATTTCAGGAGTCAACTGAGACAGTCTACAGCTGATTTTCCTGTAAATAGCATCTGAATGCTTGATATCTGCCAAATAAATTCCTGGGAGATTCAACAAAGAATGAACGTCCAGACGATGATGAAGGTGCAAGTTGCAGATTCTTGGCAAACATGACTGCGGAGGAGAGTTCCGTGCAATCTTCAGAGTGTGGCCACCTGTACACAACAACTCCATCTTTACTGCCGCCTTCTCCAAGAAATTGACTGTTGCCTCCTCTTCACTGCTGACCCTGGTGACTTCACTGATAAAGAAATCTTCTACATAGTAGACTGCCACGATGTCACCCTCCTGTTGAAATCTGAAGCTGGTTTCAAACTCAGGTTCATCAGGTTCTGATTCATCCTCTGGTTCCGAGTTGACATCTCCTGGGTCAGACTCCTCTTCCACTTGTTGACATCTCTGCTGGCAGCCGCCATGGCCATGAAGAGGCGGAAGTTCTGGAAGTGGCTCGCCTCCAAACAGCTCCTTCAGTCTGTTGACCAGACTCAGCAGGGGGCCTGTTACCATAAATACCGCAGACGAGAAAGCAGCACTGTCTTGACCAGATCTGGCTTGAGAAGTTGCTGGAAGAATGAAGCAGTCTCATCCAAAGTCTTGGATCCCTCATCTTTCAGGAGAAGCAACTGCACTAACAGTCGGTTGTCCACACCAACCAGAGGAAGGTCTTGCCGGCGTCCTCTCCCAGTTGCCAGGAAAACAGCCTTCAATTTGGAAAACTGGTCATCATCTGGAAAACAACAACACGATTTTGTTGTTTCTGTTGATCTTGATTGAGAGCCTACAGTAGGGCCTACAGTATAATTAATAATAATCATTATCACTCAGGCCTTAACTCTTATCTGTTATGGTTTTATCATATCACTTATCAGACTGGCTACCGTTAGCAAAGCAGAAATCCACTTTTAATTTTGAACTGGAAATGCTGGTCAACATCCTATTAAAGTTTGAGAATTCAATTATGATCATTAAAAAAACAAAAAAGACTTTAATATTTAACAGAGTTCAAGTACAGAAGTTATTATGAGGTCGACTGTGTTTTTTTCAGCATCTTAGTTGCCTCCCCTCATGAAGAACTTTGATCACAAAAACAGCCATTGCCACGAATTTACGTCAAAGGTTCGTCCCCCCAAAATAATACTGTTCCAGAAGACATCAGAGAATGTATTTCAATGACTATTTTTGTGAAACTTTGGCGTATTTTGAACAAGCGAGTGATTGACAACTTCCAGTTAGTCGTATTTGTAAACAAAGACAGAACTATGAGTTGGTCAAGAAAATCGTAAGATTTTAGGCAATCCTGCAAGAATGAATCAAAATATCATATAAAAATGCTAAATTATGAGATCAACTATCACCAAATGCAGTAAATTGAAGCCAGGTGAAGAGAATACTCACAAACCATGTGCCAAAACTCAGCAATCGAGTCACAAAAACTCCACGCGGTCGATGCCATCTTGGATGAACTCTTTTTGAAAAAAGCGCCTTTATTGCGGTCTTTTCTTGGCTTCTGAACTACCCATCGGTCATGAATCCATTAGCCCCATACCTCATTCGAAAGGGTACGGATGCAGCTTCATTTTGAAGGAAGATGTTTTAGAGGTTTTTTTGCGAGTTTCCGACTAAAAAGCGTTCTAGTGACCAGAGATGTTTGTAAAAGACCACAGCGTTTACACCATTGGAATCAGCATTCAATTTCCGATCCACTGATACCACATATTGCTGTGTACAACGTGTATGGCTTTGTCACCGAGCGGATAAACACATCAACTGTTTTCGTTCCTGTCTCGGACCGCGTGATCGGCACTGGACAAACGGAAAATACCTCCTGTAGAAAATCAATTGGCAATTTTTTGAGGCACATGCAACGCAAACATAAAAACAACCATAAGAATGAGAAGAAAGCGTTCTTTTTATTCATATAAATTCCAAGAGGATACATTCAGAGACTGGAGAAATTAGTGATTGAAATACAGTAAAATAGAGCAAAGTTCCGATGTTCCCGCATAGGCAATGAGAGGCTGCCGCTACCTACATGTAGAGCATAGTTCTACCAAAACAATTTACATAAAGTATTAAAAAAACATAAAAAAACGCATGATAAACACACACACTGACTGTAGCAGAAACTGGGTACTGACATCAGTTAGGATGGAAATACTGTGAGAAGAGGAAGGTTTTCAGTTTGGCTTTAAAAGATGACAGGGTTGAGCAGTGTCTAAGATCTTGTGGGAGTGAATTCCAAATGTGGGGTCCAAAGCAAGAGAAGGCGCAGAAGCCATGAGTCTTGCATTTGTATTGTTTACCCTAAAGATTTGTGCATCTTTTATGATGTCCTTTTAAAATTAGTGTTCTTTTTAACATTTTTTGTGCTTAGATCAGAAAGCACCTTAAAGTTCTCAGATCATAAAAGCCAACACGCACCATCACCAAACCAGCTAAGTTCTTTACCTGCATGTATGCATCCAATGGGTCCAACTCCTCATCAGCATCACCCCCATTGTTCACCTCCTCCTCATCCTCATCCTCATCATCTTCCAAAGTCCACTGCTTGGCAGGTTGGGAAATATTGATAGGCACCAGGTCTTGCTGTTTTTTACGTTCCTGTCGCCATTTCTCAATTCGCTCACGGCGCTTCTGCATCTCCTCTTCCAAATGCTTCTGCTCTTCCTCCTGCAAGAAATACAAATGTACACACGTGTAGATGTACTGATGAAGTCAACATATAATATTCAAATGCATGCAATAAATGGGCATAGTTGATTTTTTTTTACCCAGTCAAATACAAGTTATTTCAGTGTGATGAGTAACATAAAAAAAGTATCAAAAAACAAAAAGAAAAGAAAATACTCAATTGACTCACATATATATCATCAGTAACCATTTAAAACCTCATAATTATGTTGACCTGTCAATTTGGAGCTTGTTTACATTTTATGAAAACTAATTAATCTAATGCATCCTCTCTAAAAATTTCAAATTGCTACAATTTGTAGATTTTGAAAAATGTTCAAAATAATCATAAAAACCATGAAAATAATACTCAGTTGAGTTATGTGGTTTTTTTTAGAGTTATCACACAGTCAAAACAAATAGGTTATAACACTCACCTTACTAATAGGTTCATCCTTCACCGTGATGGCTCCTTCACGGTGAGTTATCTTGCGTTCAGGGCTGACAGACTTCCTGCTCCGGTGAGTGTCTTTGCTACTGCAATGCAACACATTTCTGTGTCCACCTCTGCCCAAAAGATTCTTTGCATGTACGCCCATACACATACATCTAAACTGTAATGTAGTTGTTCTGTGAAAAAATATCTCAGACTAATGCCACCAGCTTTAAATCAACCTACTCTGTCACAAATACAAAAAGCACAAATCTGAATATGCTGACTTGCACTGTTGCAGTTACATTCAAACTAGGAGAGGGGGGTGGGGATATGTTTTATCTTTGAACTCTCTACTCACCTTAAAAATGGGTCAGTGTCAAAAAAAAATGTCATGAAGTGACCAACAGTAAATCTCAGCAGAGTTAAACTTAAATACATTTTCCCCCTCAAAATCCAAGCATTGTCCAAAGCATTCTAATTTATCTAACATTCAATTATTTATCAGGGAATACCTTGCAGTACTTACTGAATAAGTTAAGCAATTGCCACATCTGCTGCAAATCATTAACTAATTATCTAATAAAGTAAAGATCCCTATTATTAACAATATTACCATATCACTTATTAGTCTTAATTGTTCAGAATGTTTTGCGTCAGTCTCAGATCATCATCTGTCAAAATGGTTGAGTATATAATACTAAGATTTCCAGTTTTGGTCAAGAGTGGTACTATAATGATTTTATTATTTGTATATATATTTATTTTTATTTTATTTTATTTTTATTTTTTTGCAGTGCAAGCAATCAAATCTGACTTGTAACACAAACTACAGCTGCCCCATCTTCATCTGAACAAATTTTTGCTTCCTTACTTAATGATTGATGATTATACTACACTATATTATACATGCAGATTTTCACATACTACACAACTACAATGGCATTCCTTCTTCCCCTCCACCAGCCAATCCATTGGATCTATCTAGGCTGTCAATGTCATGCACATCATGCCCACCAGTGCCTTCCCAACTCATTTCCCATGTTCCTTCAAACACTGTATTGAGGCCTACATGGAGTCTCCAAAAACGTCTCTTTTATTCTTAGTTTACCTTTTCTTCTTTTTTCCTGGGGTAGGCAACCAGTGCTAACCTTATGTCACTTGTCAGATTTTTGTTCCAACAACTGAGCTTGTCAAACTACAACTACAAACAAGAAGGGTACTTCCAGTTTTAGGGTAGACCCTCTCTTGTGGCAAAAAGTTCACCATATTGATCAAGTTTAAAACTGTATCAGTTGAATTTAACTACAACAGTATAAGTACACTTACTGTGTGATTTATCAATCTTGAAAACCACATCTGAATACTGAATAATTTTCAATTTTATTATAAAAACATACATATAATAACACCATTACCGATACTGTGATAGAGCACCAACACACAATGACCCTATGAGTAACAGTAACACTAGTAATAAACATTCATGATTTAGTCAAAGTGTCGTACTGTGCCTCACCTCTTGGAATGATCTTTATTTCTGTCTGGTGACCTTGAATGCCTGCGTTTTGATTTGTCCTTAGAATCTTTCTCTTTTCGATCACGGGATCGACTACGCTTTCTGTCTCTGGATCGAGACCGTCGTGATCTGTCTCTGGACCGTGACCTGCGACTACGGTCTGTGCTTCTTGATCTGCTGCGACGCTTTTTATTGCGCTCTCGAGAGGAGCTGCGCTTCCTGTATGACCTGAATCAAGCAAACAAGTAGCCAAAGGCAAGAATAAGAATACAACTAAGAAGACTATTATTAGTATTAATAAACAATATTTAATGGGGGGATGGGGGGGGGGGTGAAAGAAAGTGAAGAAAGAAGGGTGCATATAACTTTATAAATAATATTTTATATATTATATATATATGTTGTACACTGACAACTGGTAAGACTTCTTGATGACAAGATGGATGAGTTTAGCAGGTGTGTATGAAAATACTAAAATTCAGGAGTGTTTCAGGCCAGCTGTATCAACTATCAGTATCACGCAAGGTAAATGTTAGGTTACCTGCCTTGTGAGACAAACAATGCAGATTGAAGTGAAAGACACCAATAAATAATATTAATAATAATATAATAAAGAAAAAATGCATTGAACAGAACTGGTTGATAAAGCTGATTGCTTGCATGAATCATTCAATTCATTGAATGGGAGCACAATAACTTTTGGTTCTAAAAACAAAGTATCCACTATCAGTATCATTGAATACTGAATGGGAGCACAATAACTTTTGGTTCTAAAAACAATGTATCCACTATCACTGAAACTGAATGGGAGCACAATAACTTTTGGTTCTAAAAACAATGTATCCACTATCATTGTATCAATCACATTAATCAGTATTGCAAAGGTGCCAAAAGAGAAAACACTGGCAAAATGATCTGGCCCAAGATACATATTATATACTTATAAACGTTTACCACAAAAACACATCAAAGATCCTGCAGGTCTTTTCAGTATAACTGGCACTACATTGCTTTTATCATGTGCAGCACATGCATGCCTACATCGTGCCTTGTGGTACATTCCTCTACAGAGGTCTCCACACTGAAGAAGTAGAGCCATGTCTCAGTTGTCGGAGTTTGATGGCAACACCAAAGTAACCCAGCATGCGCTAAGAGTAAGGCTAAGAGTTTCTGACTTTTACTAGTAAGGCTAAGAGTTTCTGACTTTTACCAGTCTTAAACTTGTCTTCAATAAAGTTTACTAGAACTAGTTACTCGTTTTTTTAGTACTACTATAATAATTTTAATTCAAAATCAGTGTTCAAACTGGACAATAAAAGACAATTTATATGCCTACAGGAAAGGGTCATATCCAGGAGGCGGTCGGAAATTCCTGGGAAATTTTAAACGCCATTTTGGGTCACAAATATCATCAGAATCATCTAGAGTTTCATTAACCTGATCAAGCGAATATATGACTTTTGAACTGTGTCTGTGATTCTGACGGTAAAATGGCGTCTAAAATGGGCAGCAACATTTGCAATCACCTCCTTGGACCTCCACGCAAGCCCAGGAAAGGCTTGATCTGATTCTGGTGGATCCTGGAATAAGGAATATAGTTAAGTAGTTAAAGTACATTGGAGTGTTTCTGGAAGCACGTCAAAACACAGTTGGAGACTTTGGGTTTGAAGTTTGATAATCTGGAGAGTTTTTTTCCTTTTTCCTTGAGTTGATCGATCTTCTTCTTCTTTAAGCAGTCTCCTTCAACACGCTAAGTTTCTGTCACTTAAGTTAACCAGAATATGCAAACTTACCTGCTCTCTCGAGGCATGTCTGCAATACAGGGGTATTAAATAGCTGTTCTTCGGATGTAGTGTCGACGCTTTCCCAAAAGTCTGCCTCGGAATTCTACTTCCGGTTCTGCCGTAAATGAAGCTGCCATTAGCCGAAGCTAGTCGCTATCTGTATTCTGACAAGTAAAACTCTTCGTGTAAAACTAGTGAGGTAAAAAGGTTGTGTTGGTAATAAAAAATCGATTTTACTTCTTCTTTTTTTATATCGGAAAAACGTTATTGTCATCATCAAATCAAGACTGTCGTAAACGTCTTGGACTGGGGTTAGCAATCGCCTCAGTGGTTCCCTGCTGATATAATATACATAAAGTTACGACAGGCCCGCCTCCAGGATGGGAGTTTGGCCTTCAGCATGTACCTAACCTTTGACCTTTCATCTCTGCCACAGACATGTCTGTGCGGCTTCTCTGTGCAGCCTGGGAAAGAAGATAAATGAAGACTACGCTCAAAGACTGCGGCCCTCACTTATGATAAACTGATGGAACTGTTCCTTACGTGTGTTTATGTGTGCAATGTGAATTTACACTGTAAATTCGATGTAAAACAAACGTGACATTGGGATGAGTGCGCGCGCCCCCGGATGCATGTGTGGTTGTGTGTGTGTGCATGTGTTTGTCGTAACTGAGTGGACAACACTGAGGACTGGCGGGTGGGGTGGACTGAGGGGGTCAGTGGCCGCCGGAAGGCCGGGGTAGCGGGGCGACCGTAGGGCAAGTACTGAAGTAAACATGGTGCTTAACGTCCACCGAAACCATAAGGCTTATTAGGGACGGGGAGAAGGGGGAAAGGGGGTATGGAGGTGGGGGGAGAGAGAGATTATAAATGTTATGTTCTTTCTATTGTTAGTTAGACGTACAACATAATCAATAAAAGAACTGCGGACATCATGTTTTTACTACTGTATTTTACTAAATAATGCTATGGTAAAAAGTAAAGAGAAGGAAGGAAGCGGTCTGCTTGGGGGTGCAATGCCAAGTGCCCTCCCGACAGGGAAACGCGTACCTTTGTCTTGAAGCCTTTACCAAATAAGGACATTACGGTCTAGACACTAAAGGAACCACCAAGCATAGGCGCTTTACATAGTTACTTTTACTAGCTCTAAACTCTTGTACATTACACTTCCTTCCCCCTTAACGAAGGCGACACTACCGCGAACGAATGTAGTGGCCCAAGATGCCCGATACAATTTCCACACGGTGGATCTCATGCAACCGACAATAGCTCAGTTAGCTGTTATGATTGTCCTTTGAAGCACTGTCTCGGATCGAGTGAGTCAATGCACATTCACAAATCAAGTTTTGCAGGTGGTTTCCGGATCCTTGTTGATCGTCGAACACCAGCCGTCTCTGATGGGTTGGGCTGTGGGTTTGGTACCAGAGTTGTGTCTGATGTTCTCCCCTGGCGGCTGGCAGCTGGACTGGATACTGGAGATGTAGTGGATCCCTCAGGGACAGGCACAGGTGACAATATCTCAGGGGAATCAGGATTCGGGGAGTGTGCGGGGTTACGCACCTCTGGAATCAGACTGGTGGGCCTACTGGGTGAGTTAGGATGGGCCTTTGTCACCTGTGTGTCTGGCAGTGGGGCGCATGGAGGTGCCGCCACTAAGTGGTCAACATGTACATGGGTGATTCTGTTGTTGACGTTCACCATGTACGCCACTGGACCCAGGGCTTGAACTACAATACCTGGAACCCATTTCTCGGATCCCCGGAACTGAAGAACAGCAACGTGATCTCCTGGCCGGAACGTCCGCATCTGCTTGGAGTTCTGGTCGTGCTGCTGCTTCTGCTGCACTGCTTCCGGCGAACAGCGGCCTCCTGGTCTGGCTTCAGCAACGTGAGACGTGTCCTCAGTTGTCGCTTCAAAAACAGCTCTGCAGGAGGCACTCCTGTTGTAGAGTGTGGCGTGGACCGGTAACTCGGAAGCAAGTTTGCAAGCTGATGATCAACACTAAGTCGTGAAGCAAGCTTGAGACCTTTCTTCAGAACTTGGACCATTCTTTCAGCAGCTCCGTTGGTTGCAGGATGGTATGGAGCAGACCTGGTGTGTCTGACTCCATTCTGTCTCAGGAAGTCAGCAAACTGGTCCGAGGTGAACTGAGGACCGTTGTCACTCACTATTTCTTCTGGAAAGCCATAGGAAGAGAAAAGGTGACGCAGAATGCTGATGGTCTTCTCTGTTGTTGTCTTTGTCGTGGCGAAGATCTCTGGCCACTTGGAGTGGGCGTCGACGGCCACGAAGAAATATTTCCCTTGATACTCGGCATAGTCGATATGCACTCTCTGCCAAGGTCGTGTAGGCCATGACCATGGCTGAAGTGGTGCCGTCGGTGGAGTGTTGCACACTCTTGTACAGTCGTGGCAAGTCTTCACCTTCTCCTCAATGTCCGTGTCGATGTTGGGCCACCAGACATAGCTGCGAGCAAGGGCTTTCATTCTGTAGATGCCTGGATGCTGTTCGTGTAGCTCCTCAAGCAATCTGTCGCGGAAAGAGGGAGGTACCACGACGCGTAGACCCCAGAGCAGGACTCCTCCTTCGACGCTCAGCTCAGTGCGTCTGTTGAAGTAGGGCTGCACGTCTCTATCACTGTTTTGGGCAGGCCATCCATTTAGTGTGTGAGACAGGACTTTGGACATGACAGGATCTTTTCTGGTTGCTTCTGCAATCTGTCGTGATGTAACTGGCAGGCTGTCAACACAGGTGATGCTGAAGATTGGCTCTTCACTGGCTGTGAAATCCTCTTCTTTCAAAGGCAACCTAGACAGCATATCTGCGTTCTTGTGTTCATCAGTAGACCTGAATTGCAGTTGGTACTGGTACGCCGCCAATATCAGCGCCCAACGTTGCATCCTTGCAGCAGCTAGTGTTGGAACTCCCTTCTTTGGTCCAAGAATGGCGAGGAGTGGCTTGTGGTCTGTCACGAGCGTGAAGGGACGGGCGTACAAGAAGTCGTGGAATTTCTTGACACCAAAAACCAAAGCCAATGCCTCTTTCTCAATCTGTGCATAATTCCTTTCCGATTTGGACAGCGTCCTGGATGCATACGCGACTGGTCGATGCGTTCCATCCGGCATTTCATGACTGATGACAGCGCCCAGGCCCACGGAGGATGCGTCGCACTCCAGCCGTATCGGCAGGTTGACGTCATAATGGGTCAGGACACTGGCAGATGTCAACAGCTGTTTGGTTCGCAGGAAAGCCGCTTGACATTTGTCCGTCCACAGCCATGGTGTCTTGTCCTTCAGTAGGTCATGGAGTGGGCTCAGTTCTGATGAGAGATTGGGCAAAAATCTCGCATAGTACTGCAGCATCCCTAGGTATGACCTAAGCTCACTGACGTTTGATGGAGCTGGAGCGTCAGTGATTGCTCTACTTTTTCCGGCACAGGGTGTAGTCCGTCCTTGTCTATAATGTGACCTAGGTACTCCACCCGGTCCTTCAGGAACTCGCACTTGGACTTCTGCAGTCTGAGGCCGTGCTCCTCTAGCCGCTGAAGTACTTGGTCCAGTCTGTCCAAGTGTTCTTCTACTGTTGCTCCTGTCAGCTCTATGTCGTCCATGAAGGCTACTACTCCTGGAATTCCTTGTAGGATCTGCTCCATAGTCCGTTGGAATAGAGCTGGGGCCGATGAGATGCCAAAAGGAAGGCAGGGGACAGCGATAGAGCCCTTAGTGAGTGGTGATTGTGAGCAAGTGCTGGAATTTCTCCTCCACATCCATTTGGTGGTAGGCCTGTGTGAGGTCAAGTTTTGAGAACACTTTGCCTCCTGCAAGAGTGGCAAACAGATCGCTGGGCTTTGGAAGTGGATGCTGATCCACATCCAATACTTGATTCAGGGTGACTTTGTAGTCTCCACAGATCCTCACGCCTCCGGTTTTCTTGGGGACAACGACAATAGGTGATCCCCACTCACTGTGAGTGACCTTCTCCAGCACTCCCTCTTGCTCCAGCTTTTCAAGCGACGCCTCCACTTTAGGGCGAAGTGCAAACGGAACAGGCCGGGCCTTGACAAATTTGGGTGTCGCACCAGATTTCAAGTGCAGCTTTGCCTTGAACTTCTTCATGGTACCTAGACCCTTTCTCAAAGACTGCCTCATGTTTGTCTAAGACCTGCTGTAATGTTCTGCTTTTGATGTGGAACACCCCCTTCCAGTCAATCTTAATCTTGCTGAGCCAATCACGACCGATGATCGGCGGCTGGTCCGTGACATCAGCTACCAGGAGCTCCAGACGATGTCTCTCCCCTTGGTGCTGCACCGTGACCAGACAGGTACCCAGGAGTGGAAGCTTCTCGCCAGAGTACGTCGTGAGATTAACAGGTGTCTCCCTCAGTTTCTTCTTGGGAAAGCTCTGCTTCCAAATGTCCTTGCCAACGAGGCTTTTTCCTGAGCCGGTGTCAATTTCCATTCTTACAGGAACTTGGTCTATCACCATCGTTGTTGACCATGGCTCTTTGCTTGCCTTCACTGGAGTACTTGTGTGAAAGATGCCTAAAGTCTCTTCCTCGTCTTCCTCTTCCCCTGACGTTTGCGCGTCGAGGAACCTGACTTTGCTGCGGCACATTGACTTGAGATGACCCTTTTTGTGGCATCCGTGGCATTCGTACTGCTTGAACTTGCATGTCGCCGCGGGATGATTCTGGCCGCAGCGATAGCACTTGCAGGCGCCTGTGCTTGCGCCGCTCTGCTGCTGACCTCGCCGACTGCCCCCATTGCGGACACCACCCCGCCCTCACTTGCTGCGCGCTGGCCGTGGCTACTGCGCCTGTCCACTGCTGGAGTGACCTAATGCATGCATGCCGCCCGCTGCGTCTTTGTCTGAAAGTTAACCCCCTTTTGGGGCGAGAGCGATCTCTACCGCCTTGGCGAAAGTCAATTGCTTCGCTTCTCTCAGCTTTCTCTGGGTTTCTCTGTCTCCTATTCCAATAGCAAAAATGTCACGCAACGCCTGGTCAAGAAAAGCGTCAAATTCACATTCTGCTGCTAAAAGTTTCAGCTCCGCTACGAAGTCTGTGACACTTTCTGTGTCTTTCTGCTTTCTTGTATAAAACCTCGCTCTGCGTGAAATAACCGAGTCTGTTGGTTGTACATGCCGCTTCAGTGTTTGGTACAGTTCATCTATGGTTTTGTCTGAAGGCAGAGTTGGTGCAATAAGTGACTTCAAAAGTTTGTACGTTTTGGGACCAACTACACTGAGGAAGACGTCCACTTTTGCACTGTCACGCACATCGTTAGCTCTGTAGAAGGCATGTAACCTCTCAAAATAGGAATCAATGTCAGTAGATGAACAGTCGAACTCTTCTAATCTTCCAAAATGAGGCATGATGCAACAAGCAATAGTGCAGACGATAATAAAAATGGTTTGATCTGACCTGCGTTTGGTGATTGTTGACATACAGTAGAAAACACACTGTCCTTGATCAATGCAAGCACACATCCAGCAACAGTCCAACACAATAGATCTGCACTGAGTCTTGCAGGCTGGGTTTTCCTGTTGCCGAAACTAGGGAGCGAATGCACCAAGTTCACTCTGCTCACAAGTCTTTGACACAGGAATCGCACATGTCGTCGCCACTGTTATGTTCTTTCTATTGTTAGTTAGACGTACAACATAATAAAAGAACTGCGGACATCATGTTTTTACTACTGTATTTCTACTAAATAATGCTATGGTAAAAAGTAAAGAGAAGGAAGGAAGCGGTCTGCTTGGGGGTGCAATGCCAAGTGCCCTCCCGACAGGGAAACGCGTACCTTTGTCTTGAAGCCTTTACTACCAAATAAGGACATTACGGTCTAGACACTAAAGGAACCACCAAGCATAGGCGCTTTACATAGTTACTTTTACTAGCTCTAAACTCTTGTACATTACAATAAATGATACCTATAAGTCGCTACACTTCCCCCACCTCCATACCCCCTTCCCCCCTTCTCCCCGTCCCTAATAAGCCTTACGGTTTCTGTGGACGTTAAGCACCATGTTTACTTACTACACTGTCACCACCAGAATCAGTGATTCCTGCATTAAGATGGGTAGGGATCGAGGCCGGATTCTCCAACCTAAAGGGCCCGCTTCAAATTTCCCGAACTTTGCATGTGAACTCGGTTCTCCACGCCCACAACCGACAGCTGCATGATGAGGCCGCTTCACAGTTTTTAACCGCGCGTTTACTTCCTCCAACGTTTCTTAATGAGCCTTTTTGTGACTTCAGTCTCGTTCTGCTTCTCCGCCAGCTAGTGCGCGGCCACGAACTCGGACAGCTGCACTGATGAGGCCTGCTTCACAGTTTTTAACCGCTTTAGCTGTTTTAAAATTGCCTCCATTTTCTACGTTTCTTAATGACGCCGTTTTTGTGAACTTTTTATCGCAGTTTTAACATCGGCTTTTAACACTGAGCGTAGTCCCCCCTGCCTCCGTGTCAACTGAGTTAGTCACGTGTCACCCTTCTCTGCTTGTGAGTATTTCGTCCAGTTTTAGCTCTAACTTTTATTTCCTCTGTTCATACTAATAATTATGCAGTATACCTGGTTTTTTATTTTTTATTTTTTAAATCACTTCTTTAAGTTCTTAAGATAACTTAGCTTTTTTTCTTTCTGATTCACTTTTTAATTTTTTTTATTTTTTTTTAAAGTCAGTAAGTCCATGTAATGGTCAGCATAATAGTCATAGGGGGTGGCCGTCCAGTCACAGGTAAATACACTACCATACCCGTTTTTTTAATTGTTTTTATACACTGACTGAACTCATTTTATATTTTATATCCTTTCCCGATTCAGTTCATTTTTGCTTTTGCAAAATAGTCTTAGAGTATACCACATTTTATATGCACGCTGTTTTTACCCACTGTACAATATTTTTAAAACTATTTAAATTTTTTAAAATTATTGCAAGGTCATTGTGCAACTTTGTATCCTCAGTGACACTATCCACTTGGGTCGGTCTTCCTCATTCCTTCATTTGCACACGTCAGGCAGTCCAAAACCGCAGCTCAGCTTGTAGTCCGTGCACCTCTAACTGTCCATATATGATTTATATCACACCGATACTCGGGCAGCCCCACTAGCTGCTCGCCGACACTCAAACTTCCTGGACTTGCATGCCTCCGTCTCAACGCTGTCCACCTCTTCCACTCCCGTTTCTCTCTCTGGTCCCCTTCAACTGTACTCTTCTTCCCGCACTCTTCACCCCAGTGGCGGCACCTGTCCCCAACCACTCCCATCGTGTATGTGCACGGGCGGTGTGGTCCGTTCATTCACTAGTCGCTTGGGCCAGCCTCTGTCTGGGCTCACCGCCACTCCACGGCGGTAATGTACCAGCCATCGGCAAGTCAATCTCTATTTTATTTTATTTTTTATATTAATAGGCTTAATTCGTGGTTGGTTTGTTTCTTCTTTTTCTTTTTCTTCTTCCTCTCTTCCCCCTTCATCTCTCCTCCTCCTTTCCTCCGTTCCTTCTCCCCCTCCATTCCTCCTCCTCCTCCGTTCCTTCTCCCTCTCCTCCTCCTCTTCTCCCTCTTCCTTTCCCTCCGCCTCCTCTTCTTCTTCTTCTTCTTCTGTGCGTGTGTGGTGTGTGTGAGTGTGTGTGTGAGAGAGAGAGGGTGAGTGAGTGAGAGTGAGTGAGGTGA
>JABMCL010002213.1:2500-10000 GCA_018857735.1 Alviniconcha marisindica
CCCGCTCACTCTCTCGCCGTCAGGTAGTGAATGAATGTTCAGTGAGTTAGGGCGACACCGAAATCTGCAGGCGGTGGAGACTTCTACGGCTTGACTCGTTGCGAGGTAGGTTTTTATCTCAGTCAAAGCGGCCGCAGGTGTCTTCACTAAACTGCTTGTTCCGAGTGTGAGACTGACTGCATTAGCCGCACGTGTCACAGTCACGAACGCGCACGCAAAGATCTGTTCAGTCGCGCGCGCCAGGTCGAGTCTTCGGCCGCTCGGTTCTCGCATGTTCAGTTCAAGTCAGTCGTCGATTCAGTTGTTTCCACTTACCTGTTGCTTTTAGTGAGGATCGCTGTCAGTCGATGCGTTTCTGCTGCCGGTGGAGAGCGGCAGAGACTAACTCTCAGTTTCGGCGTCTAATTGCTTTGCCCGCAAATTACGTGCTGCCCTTGACTGAGGTTTTGTGGGAGGGACTAGGCTCTGCTTGCAGTTTTTCTCAGTCGAGTGGCGAAGAGGTGTACAGTGTACCGAGCAGGAACAATTACAGCTCGCGCTTTCAGCAGGTAATTAATCTCAGAGGCTGGGAGAGCGTGGCGGTGTGTGTGGGGGCGGGCGTGAGGCTGTGTTGGTGCCATTTCAGTGGTGTCTCGGGCGTGGTGGTCGGCTTCGGAAAGCGGGTGGTGGTTCGTGTCGGTTTCTGTCAGTCGTCTCTGACGCTGCTCGGCCAGTTCTACCCGCAGCACTGGGCACCCGGACCCACAGTGAGCGCCGCTCGTGCTGTGAACAGTTATGTGAGTGTGTCGGTGTAGTGCGTGCGTCAGTGGCGTGCCGGGTGCAAAGGGAACACCCAACACGACTGACGAGCATCGTGCCGTTGACGAGAAAGCTTTCATTGCGGCGCTTAGCAGTTTGCCGCTGCCGGTCACGTCACTAGCTTTTGTCTGGAAAAACCGAAGCACGTGAAGAGGATTCTGAGTAGCGTAGGCTGAGTGCACCCGTCTGATCGCAAGTGTAGAATCCCGTCTTTAGGCTGAGTGGACCTCTAATTGCAAGTGTGAAGTATCCCGTCTTTAGGCTGAGTGCACTTCTAATTGCAAGTGGCGAATCGCGTCTTTAGGCTGAGTGCACTTGTAATCCCAAGCGACGAATCCCGTCTTTAGGCTGAGTGCACTTCTAATCCCAAGTGACGAATAGTCCCGTCTTTAGGCTGAGTGCACCTCTAATCCGCCAAGTGTAGAATCCCGTCTCAGTCTATGCTAAGTGCATCTCTAGTCTAGTTCGGCCAAGTCACGTGAAGAACGCGACTGTGAGGAGTGTCAGTTTGTGAGCTAAAGAGGGTAAACAAAGTGAGCGCCGAGTGGAAACCTGAGCTGAGCAGTGCTAACTGTTCTAAAGTTTAGCTTCCTGCCCTGGGATCGTACAGCGGCGGGATTGTTGCTTCACAGCTGAAACCCGGTGCGGACTGTTTGCACGCCAGACAGCACTGGCCCTAGGTCCTGACAAATACTAGTGCTGTACCGTGCAGTTCGTCAAAATAGTGCGCTTCTCTCTCTCTCTCTCTCTCTCTCTCTCTCTCTCTCTCTCTCTCCCTCTCCTCTCTCTCTCTCTCTCTCTCTCTCACACACACACACACACACACACACTCTGTTCTTCACTCACCCTCTCTCCTCTTCTCTTCTCTCTCTCTCCACCCTCTCTCTCTTTTTTTTCTCCCCCCCCCCCCTCCTCTCCTGACGGCAGTGGCGCAGCCATCGCGCGTGGCAGTAGCAGGTACATAATAATTATTTATTATGCTGCGTTGCCGACAGCGGCCTGCCGCTTAGCGGTCCTGGTAATTAATTAATTGTTCTGTCGCTTCCTGCACTGTCACAGTGCCGGCAGGTTGTACTGTGCGCTGTTACAAGTTTGGGACAGTTTGTAGGCCTGCTGCTGCTGCTGCTGCGGTCGCGGTTGTAGTGCAGGATTCAGTTGTGACAGTTTGTAGGCCTGTTTCAGTGATCGTGGATATAGTGCAGGATTCAGTTGTGATAGTTTGTATGCTTAGCGCAGTGACCGTGGTAAGGTTGCAGGATCTGTGACAGAAGAAGTCCAGGGCACAGCTCGCGAACTCGCAGTCAGTTCGTGGCTAAGTTGTTCAGGGAACAGCTGGTGAACAGTACAGCCGAGTTCGTGACAAAGTTGTTCAGGAAACACACGTGAACGGTGTAGTCGAGTTCGTGACTAAGCTGTTGAGGGACGTGAACAGTGAGTTCGTGACTAAGTTGTTCAGGAAACACACGTGAACAGTGTAGCCGAGTTCGTGACTAAGTTGTTCAAGGAACAACAGCTCGTGAACTCACAGAGTTCGCGACTAAGTAGTTCAGGGAAGACACGTAAACAGTGCAGCCGAGTTCGTGACTAAGCTGTTGAGGGACGCGGAACGATCGACAGTGTCACAGTCACTTTTAGCCACGGATCACAAAGAAAAGCCGAGGCTGACACTGGCCAGAGACTGAAGAAGAAAAAGAAGAAGAAAAGAAGTAGGGGGAAAAAACACTCGTATTACATACTTGTATCCAGTTTCCAACGCTGACAGCAACGACACTGAAGCGACTCAACGCTGCGCGCTCTTCAAGGCGGTGTGAACCGAATCCCAGCGACTGAAACGGGAGCCTCCGGCGCCGTCACTGAGAGAGTCGAGAGACTCGCCGAGCGCTCCTGCCGCAAGCGGACCGTCGTTAAGCCGCCTCTGGTGCCGAGTCATCAGCTGGCGAGGAATTAACTGCACGTCTCGGCGAGGTAAGTGTCGAGTGTCGAGAGGAAGGTTGCGGCCACCTTGGGCCCGGTCGTTAACCACTGTGACACTCCGAGCACCGCTTTCCGGCACCTTCCGGCTCCAAACTCTGCCAGATTTAGTTACGCCACTGACTAAGGGGCACTTCTTATCTCCACCGACGCGGTCAGCGCCCTCCGTAAGTAAAGTAAACACGGTGCTTAACGAAAGGTTTGAGTACTGATAAGACTGTGGAAGCAACCTAGCGCCCAAGCACTCACGTAAACATGAGACGCATCCACCCGGGGTAGAAAAAAAAAGTTCTGTCTCGATTCAAACGATTGGGGTTTTATTTGTGCTGGTGTTAACTTTGCTGGCGGCTATAAATGACACGCCCTGTTTTATTTGAGTTGTTTGTAACAAACTTACTACTGTTTGAGCACCAACACAAAACTGCTCGTTAGCTGACGGTTTTCTGGACCCTATGGCGTAACTAAATACGGCAGTGGTTGAAGGAAGGATGTCGTAAACCAGCGTTTGGAGTTTGGTCGTTAACCTCACTCACCCAGCGCAGCTCCGCGGCCACTGTATCAGTAAGTAAGTAACATGGTGCTTAACGTCCACAGAAACCATAAGGCTTATTAGGGACGGGGAGAAGGGGGTATGGAGGTGGGGGAGAGGGAGATTATATACCTGTCGCTACACTGTCACCACTAGAATGATTCCTGCATTAAGATGGACAGCGGTGAGAGCCATTTTAGTGTTTCAGTTGGAAGTCACATAGTTCAGGAGCTGTGTGAGAGTCGAGGTGGCCGTCCTGGGCTGTCCGTCCTAACGAGCCTTCTGGTTTCCGTGGACGTAAAGCTATATTGAACCATGCTTCGGCATTGGTCACAGCTTGTCCCTAATATGTCAGCCGACATCTGAGGACATTAAGCATCACTTCATCATCATCATTTAGGAAGTGATGGACAAAGTCGCAGGACAGTGTCCACAAACCACAACCTTTCGGAAGAGAAAGGAGAGCCGAAGCGGTATCGAACCTAGGTCCTTCCGCTTACCAACCCGGCTTAGCCTTACCGCTAGGCCAGACCGGCTCACAACCACTGTATCAAAGGCCGCTGCAGTTTATGAAGCCTCCGCGATGTTGTTGAGTTAATTAAGGTCGGCTGTTCGTCGGCTCGTGCGACTTACCGCACCGTGCAGGCTTTGAAGTTTGCTCCCCGCATAATGTGTCGTTGGCTGCTGTTGTGCATGTTGGGGCCGTTTTAACAGATGTGGGAATGGCGCCCCTATCCGGCCGCACCTCCAAAGGTCCTTACAATGAAATTCTGGGCTGTAGTGACAGCCTAAACCACAGACCTAGCTATAGTGCGCGCAGCCTAAACACTAGACCTAGCTATAGTGCACACAGCCTAAACACTAGACCGAGCCTAAACACCGAGCCTAAACTTTACATTAGACCTAGCTATAGTGCACACAGCCTAAACACTAGACCTAGCTATAGTGCACACAGCCTAAACACTAGACCTAGCTATAGTGCACACAGCCTAAACACTAGATCTGGCTATAGTACGCACAGCCTAAACACTAGACCTAGCTACAGTACACAGAACCTAAACACTAGACCTAGTTTGGCTTTTAAAAGATGCGGGGTCCAAAGCAAGAGAAGGCGCGAAAGCCATGGGTCTTGCGTTTGTATTGTTGGATTTTCAGCATGCGGAGTTGAAGTGGAGTTGAAAACTCGGGCGTGGCGTTTTGTGGGGCCTGGAGCGGCTGAAGTCGGCAGCATTGATCAGGCATTGACCTGGCATTGAACTGCCACTGCCGGCAGTCCCTTGTCCGTGGGCACGTCACCTGCCGTTGTGATGTACGCGTCTGCCACAGCCTCCAGTCCCATGCGTCAGTCTGTTCCGTGTCGTTTGCTTCCTCTTTTTTCCTGCTCCTCTTCCTCTTCTTCCTGCTTCTCCTCTTCCTCTTCCTGCTCCTCTTCCTCTTCTTCCTCCTGCTCCCCCTCTTCCTCCTCCCTGTCCCCTTTCCCCCTTTTCCGCTCCTCCCCCTTTTTCTTCTTTTTCTTCCTGCCCCAATTCCCTTTTTCCTTCCCCTCCTTCTTTGCCCCCTTTCCCCCTTTTTCCTGCTCCTTTTCCCTTTTTCCCGCCCCTCCCCCCTTTTCTTCCGCCCCTTTTTCCTGTTCCCCCCTTTTCCTTTTTTCCCTGCTCCTCTTCTTCCTCTTCCTCCTCCTGCTCCTCTTCCTCAGCGAGGGCAGCAAACAGCGTCGGATTACACTGACTTACGAACACACTGACGTGCATACACGCACGCTGACAGACATTGGTACTTCTTCCTCTTCCTCCTCTATGTCTTCCTGCTCCTCCTCTTCAGTGACGGCAACAAACGGTGTCGGGTTTGAATAAGTATACTGACTCACGAACACACTGACGTGCATACGCGCTCCCTGACAGACATCGACACTGAGACTGACCGACAGACGCGAGGCAGACACATGCATTATTACAGTAAAGTATATATATATATATATATATATATATATATATATATATATATATATATATATATATATATATGTTTGTGCATGAAGCGCCTTTTTGTACGCATCTTGCCTACGTGGTGACATGGAGCAGTTACAGTGCCTCATTATCTTTCTGTTCGGAATCCATTTCTCTCAGTGAAGCTGGTGTAGTTGTTGTCTGTGAGGGGGGCGGCGGGGTGGGGGAGGGATTGCTGCGTGCGCGCGTGTATATGTGTGTGTGTGGGGGGGGGGGTGCATGCGTGCGCACGCGCGCGTTGTGTGTGTGGCGCAGATGTATGTCAGGTGTGCACGTGCTTGTCATGCTTTGCGGGGTGCGTGCATGCGTGCGGGGTGTGTTGTTGTGTGTGTGTGTGGTGTGGTGTGTGTGTGTGTGTGTGTTCAGTGTGTGTGTGTGTGTGGGGTGTGTGTGTGTGTGTGTGTGTGTGATGTAGGTCTTGCTGTTTGGCATCTTGTACTTCGAGCTGCTTGCAGTCATCTTTGCTGTCACCAGTTTTCTGCTTGTCACGTGATGTGTCAGTCAAACAAAAAAATTTAATTAATAGGTGTGGTTCATATTTAAAACAAGATCGTTTATCGTCCATGCTGATGAATTCTGTACAGCGCGACAAGCTCCGTTGTTGTTAAGTTAGAGGTTCACGCTTTGCAAAGATCGGTTTCACAATCATTAGTTTTCCTCGCCTTCTTCCTACCGCTTCGCTTAACACTAACAGCATCCCAACCGGACTCCGCTGAATACAACAGCTGTCTGGTGCACGTATCACTCGCCGTCGGCGGCACAATACCTCCTGTCCCACGTTACGTGAAACCTGATTAACACGCAGTCGTGGCGAACAAAATGCCTCCCCTCGAAGAGATCAGTTGACTGGATCGGACACAGGTGGCGCCTGTCAACCATCGTCGATGCGAGCCGATCGACGGGCGATAATCTAGTTAGCGCGGAGGTGCGCTGATTATCTCCCTTGATTTGCGCGGCGCCCATTAGCCTATCTGTTCCTAATCACTCTGCCGCCGGCGTGCGGCGCGTGCCGCTCAGTGTGGGACTGTTGATTGTGGCCGGTGGTTGCCGCCTGTGTGTGTGTGTGAGTAGAGAGAGAGAGAGATGATGAGAGTGTGTGTGTGGTGTGTGTGTGTGTGTGTGTGTGTGTGTGTGTGTGTGTGTGAGAGAGAGAGAGAGAGAGAGAGAGAGAGAGAGGGTGTGTGGTGTGTGTGTGTGTGTGTGTGTGTGTGTGTGTGTGTGTGTGAGAGAGAGAGAGAGAGAGAGAGAGAGAGAGAGAGAGAGAGAGAGTGTGTGTGTGTGTGGTGTGTGTGTGTGGTGTGTGGTGTGAGAGGGAGAAGAGAGAGAGAGATAGAGAGAGAGAGGAGATGTGGAGAGTGTGTGTGTGTGTGTGTGTGTGTGTTGTGTGTGTGTGTGTGTGTGTGTGTGTGTGTGTGTGTGAGACTCGAGACATGAGAGAGAGAGAGACAAGAGAGACAGAGAGAGAGAGACAGACGGAAGAGAGAGACAGAGAGAGAGAGAGACATGAGAGAGAGAGAGAGAGGATGTGATGTGTGTGTGTATGTATGTAGTGTGTATGTGTGTGTGTGTGTGTGTGTGTGTGAGTGTTGATGATGTGTGTGTGTGTGTGTGTGTGTGTGTGTTGTGTGTGTGTGTGTGTGTGTGTGTTTGTGTGTGACGTGAGAGAGAGAGAGAGAGAGAGAGAAGAGAAGAGAGAAGAGAGACAGAGAGAGAAGAGACGGGCGAGAATGAGTAGAGAGAGAGAGAGAGTAAAGAGATGAGAAGAAGAAGAGAGAGAGGCGTGGTGTGTATGTGTTCGGTGTCGTGTGTGTGTGTGTGTGTGGTGTGTTGTGTGTGTGTGTGTGTGTGTGTGTGTGTGTGTGTGTGTGACATGAGAGGGAGAGAGGGCCAGCATGAAGAAGTAGAGAGAGATAGAGAGAGAGATGGGACAGACAGACAGAAGACAGACAGACAACGCCCCCCACCCCTACAGCCGTTATTATTATTATTACTCATAGCTTTATGTAGCGCTATTCTCAGCCCTCGAGCAGACTCTCTGCCCGCCTGTCGCATGTGATTCTGACTGATAAGTAAACATGGTGCTTAACGTCCACAGAAACCGTACGGCTTATTAGGGACGGGGAGAAGGGGGGAAAGGGGATATGGAGGTGGGGGGAAGAGGGAGATTATATACCTATCGCTACCTATCGCTACACT
>JABMCL010002213.1:15000-90000 GCA_018857735.1 Alviniconcha marisindica
CAACAGGAACAACAACAGCACCAACACCTATAACAGAAACACCACCACCAGCAACAGGAACAACAACAGCACCAACACCTGTAACAGCAACACCAACAGCAACAACAACAGCACCAACAACAACAACACTGCCACCAGCAACAGGAACAACAACAACAGCACCATCACCTGTAACAGCAACAACAACAGCATCAGCACCTATAACAACAACAACCACCGTCAGCAACAGCAATACGACCGTCACCAACTGTAACACCAACAATATCAACAACAGAAGAATTTGTGTTTCTTGGGGTTGTACAAATTTCACTCGTATTTCACCGTTGATTGACTGACTGGTGGATTGGTGGATTGCTTAGTAAATCAGCTGATCCATATTTTTGTATCGCCGCGATATAACCGTTATGGTTGACTGGGCGTAAAACACCAACTTACTTACTTCATATTTTTGTAGCTTGTTCCGTTCATGGTTTTGTTCTGTCGATTTATTTTTCATTTTCTATACTGATAATAGTGCGCGTAAAGACCTTTTAAAAGGCCTTTAATTTTTTAAACTTTTATATATAATGTGACTTTAAGTGCATGCTTTTCTCCTTCACTTTATAATGGTGGTAGGCTATGGTGTGTGTGTGTTGTGTGTGTGTGTGTGTGTGTGTGTGTGTGTGTGGTGGTGTGTGTGTGTGTTGTGTGTGTTGTTGTCGGACGCGAGTGTGTGTGTGTGTGGTGTGTGTAGTGTATGTGTGTGGTGTGTGTGTTTGTGTGTGTGTTGTGTGTGGTGTGTGGGTGTGAGAGAGAGCGAGAGAGAGAGAGAGTGTGTGTGTGTGTGTGTGTGTGAGAGAGAGAGTGTGAGTGTGTGTGTGTGTGTGTGTGGTCAGTGTGCGCGCGTGCGTGCGTGCATGTCAGCGTGTGAGTATGAATGTGGCTGTTTATTAATATTTGCCTCACTAATGATTCACGAGAGGCGCTCTCCATTAGTCTCGGCTATATCTCCCTTGCTTGTTATATGCCACATGATAGCCCAGAGCCAGATTGCAATAAACACTTCGCTCTCTGTCCCTCTTCTTCCTCCCCCCCCCCCCCCCCCCCCCCCCCCACCACCAACCCTCCTCTCTCTCGCTATCTCCCCCTCCCCCTCTCTCCCCACCCCAGTCAGAAAGTCAGCCAGTGCATGAATCGTCTGCAAGTTATTTCGCATTGGAAGTGAACGAGGGGTTTCTGCAGTAAAACTCCGCATCACTTAATGCAGCCACGCGCCTCCTCAGAAGTCGATGTGCCGAGGTAAACGGTAGCTGGCAGACAGAGTCATTCAGTCGGGACTGACCCTGAAAGATTAATAGATTTATTAACGGTCTGGCACACAGCGTACATATCGGGGCTTCAGGGGTCTCACTTCGCTCGCTTGCTGGGAGATAGCTTGTAACCACGGTGCAGATATGCGTCTTCTTTGGGAGCTGCGACGCTTTATGGTCAGCTGGAGCCAGCGTGATGGTCCGAGAGGGACGTGGTGGTGGTGGTGGTGTGTGTGTGCGTGTGTGTTGTGTTGTGTTGTGTTGTGTTGTGTGTGTGTGTGTGTTGTGTGTGTGTGTGGTTGTGTGTGTGTGTGTGGTGGTGTGTGGTGTGGTGTTTGTGTGTGTTGTGTGTGTGTGTGTGTGTGTGTGTGTGTGTGTTTGTGTGTTGTGTGTTGTGTGTGTGTGTGTTGTGTGTGTGTGTGTGTGTGTGTGTGTGCGCGCGCGCTCGCAACTCATCTCTGCCTCTTTGCATCTCTCTGTATCTTTCTGTGTGTCTTTTGCTCTCTGTCTCACCCACCCACCCACGCACACTCACACTCACTCTATCACTCGCTGACTGACTGACTGACACACACACACACACACACACACACACACACACACACACACACACACACACACACTCATCTCTCTCTCTCTCTCTCTCTCTCTCTCTCTCTCTCTCTCTCTCTCTCTCTCTCTCTCTCTCTGTCTGCCTGCCTGCCTGTCTGTCTGTCTGTCTGTCTGTGTGTGTGTGTGTGTGTGTGTGTCTCTCTCTCTCTCTCTCTCTCTCTCTCTCTCTCTCTCTCTCTCTCTCTCTCTCTCTCTCTCTCTCTCTCTCTCTCTCATCTGTTAGCGGCTGTACTGAACATGAATCATGGCTGAATTAGTCTACTCTACACAGTCTCCTACATACGATTTGCCTGTCTCATCCCTACGCCCCCACTCTCTCCTCCCCCTCCTCTCCCCTCCACCCCCCACCCCATCCCCGGTCATCCCTCCCCTGCCCTTTCTCCAAAGCGGAGACGTCAAAGCGAGCACAGTTCATACGGCTGTGGCGTCCGAAGCAGCGGCAACACTTTTACACCGCAGGGCGGGGTTGAGAGTGAAGGGAATGACTCAACACACCGTCGACTGATACGACGGCCTCCAGCTAGCGGCATGAGGTACATAGGTCCACGGCTAGCGGCATGGGGTACACAGGTCCACGGCTAGCGGCATGGGGTACATAGATCCACGGCTAGCGGCATGGTGTACACAGGTCCACGGCTAGCGGCATGGGGTACATAGGTCCACGGCTAGCGGCATGGGGTACATAGGTCCACGGCTAGCGGCACGGGGTACATAGGTCCACGGCTAGCGGCCTGTCCTTCGCCAGGGGCCATAAAAAACCTCGGGCCATTTGGAGGCCGTGTGCCGGTTGAACGCGTGGACGGCGTCGCCGACCTGTGTTGGGGCGTGGGCGCGACGCCCGCGATCAGCTGTTGTGCTGTTCACTGCTTTGTGTTCACTGCTCAGTGTTGGTGTTCACTGTTCTGTGCTGCTGTTCACTGCTCTGTATTCACTGCTCTGTGCTGCTGTTCACCGCTCTGTGTTCACTGGTCTGTGTTCACTGCTCATTGCTGCTATTCACTGCTCTGTGTTCACTGCTCATTGCTGCTATTCACTGCTCTGTGTTCACTGTTCATTTTTGCTGTTCACTGCCCTGTGCTGCTGTTCACTGCTATGTGTTCACTGCTCTGTGCTGCTGTTCACTGCTCTGTGTTCTCTGCTCTGTGCTGCTATTCACTGCTCTGTGTTCACTGCTCATTTTGGCTGTTCACTGCTCTGTGCTGCTGTTCACTGCTATGTGTTCACGGCTCAGTGCTGCTGTTCACTGCTATGTGTTCACTGCTCAGTGCTGCTATTCACTGCTCTGTGTTCACTGCTCATTGCTATTCACTGCTCTGTGTTCACTGCTCATTGCTGCTATTCACTGCTCTGTGTTCACTGCTCATTTTTGCTGTTCATTGCTCTGTGTTCACTGCTCTGTGCTGCTGTTCACTGCTTTGAGCTGATGTTCACTGCTCAGTGTTGCTGTTCACTGCTCTGTGTTCACTGCTCTGTGTTCACTGCTCTATGCTGCTGTTGCTTCCTCGGCTCCGGCACCGCAGCGGCCAGACGCCGGACGGCCGGTGGTTTAGGGCCATCGATATGTGATCAAGCCAGCCGCTCAGTCATCGATTGCAGCAGCGGCTGGATTAACGTTGGGGGCCGCTGGGTTTTTATCCTTGATAATTATGATCGTTCGTTTTTCGTGCTTTTCTTTTGCCTTCTCTGAAACCCCTTGTTCGTCCGATCCTGCGGAACTCCATTATTTTTTGTTTCCCCTCCTTTCTTGTACTCCACTCTCTCCTCCGTGTTCCCCCCCCCCCATCCCCCCCCCCCCCCCGCCCCGGCCCGCCCCCCACCCCCACCCCCTCCACCCAACCAACAATTCCCCCGGGTACTCCGTTTTGTTCCCCTTCCCCTCTCTCTCTCTCTCTTTCTGTCTGTCTGTCTGTCTGTCTGTCTGTCTGTCTGTCTCTCTGTCTCTGTCTCTGTCTCTCTCTCTCTCTCTCTCTCTCTCTCTCTCTCTCTCTCTCTCTCTCTCTCCCCGTCTTCGTCTTCTTCTCCTCGGTCTGTCTGTGTCTGTCTGTCTGTCTGTCTGCTCGTCTGTCTGTCTGTCTGCCTGCCTGTCTGTCTGCCTGCCTGCCTGTCTGTCTGTCTGTCTGTCTGTCTCTGTCTCTCTCTCCTCTCTCCTCTCTCTCTCTCTCTCTCTCTCTCTCTCTCTCTCTCTCTCTCTCTCTCTCTCTCTCTCTCCAATCCTTGTAAAATAAAGTTTTCGAGTTTTTGTTGTTGTTCTGTCTGTCTGTCTGTCTGTCTGTCTGTCTGTCTGTCTGTCTGTCTGTCTGTCTGTCTGTCTGTCTGTCTGTCTCTCTCTCTCTCTCTCTCTCTCTCTCTCTCTCTCTCTCTCTCTCTCTCTCTCTCTCCTCCTCCTCCCTCTCCTCCCTCCTCCCTCTCCTCCTTCTTCTTCTTCTTCTTCTTCTTCTTCTTCTTCTTCTTCTTCTTCTTCTCGGTCTCTGTGTCTCTGTCTGCCTGTCTGTCTGTCTGCCTGTCTGTCTGCCTGTCTGTCTGTCTCTCTGACCCCTCTCCTCCCCGTCCTCGCACTCTCCAGCCCCCCCCCTCCACCCTCCCTCATCCTCCGGGGACTGCGTTTTGTTAACCTCCCTCCCAGTCCCCATAAATATATTATTATTGGCGCTGTATGCTGCTGTTTTCAATTATAGTCGGTGGGTTGGTGTGTGGGTGGGTGGCTGGGGTGGGAGATGAATGTGTGGGTGTGGGTAGGGAAAGGTGTGTGTGTGTGTGTGTGTGTGTGTGTGTGGTGTGTGGTGTGTGTAGGGTGTGTGTGTGGTGTGGTAGAAGGTGGCTGTGTGTGTGTGTGTGTGTGGGGGGGGGGTGGTGCGTGAGGAATGAGGTGTGGGTGTGTGTGTGTGTGTGTGTGTGTGTGTGTGCGTAGAAAAGGGTGGATGTTGTGTGTGTGCGCGCGCGCGCGCGCGCGTGTGTGCGTGCGTGCGTGCGTGTGTGTGTGCGTGCGTGCGTATTTGTGTGTGGGTGTGTTTCTAGTTCTAACGACCTCCGAAAACAAGGGATTATCTGGCGAAAAAGGTGATCACATCACGGAATTTAGGTACATCTACAGTGCTGTGACGTAATCAGTTCCTTCTGCGAAATTCAGTTGGCCTTAGCTGGGAAAGCCTACTCGGCAGCCGCAAGAGCAGCGCCACCCAGTCCTACCAATGGATCAGTGTGACGTTTCAACGTCATCTTTGTGTAACGAAGAACACAATTATGTAAATGTTGCCTCTTAGTCTTAGTGAAGCCGAGCAAACTTCCCCACGTTCTGTTTTTGATTCCCGACTGACTCTGGATGTCTAAGAGTGACCACATGGGTCTTGCACACGAAGGAACAAAAGTCAGTCTCATTTCTCTCTGCCACCATAGTTCAGGAGCTGTGTGAGAGTCGAGGTGGCCGTCCTGGGCTGTCCGTCCTAACGAGCCTTCTGGTTTCCGTGGACGTAAAGCTATATTGAACCATGCTTCGGCATTGGTCACAGCTTGTCCCTAATATGTCATGTTTGGCGTTTCTTTGGCTTTCGTGACGTTTCCTTGGGTTTTTGACGTTTCCTTTGCAAAGCTGGTATCTCTTTGAGGGCTCTGTAGGTTGTTGTTCTGAAGACGGAATGTCCGAGCTTGCATGTCGGTAGATGGTCGTTACTCTTGCAGGTATGTTCCGGTGTCTGTATAGTGACTGAAGTGGCAAACACTGCTACAGCAGTGACCCGCTAAGACAACGCTGAGTTCAGCTGTGGCTGTTATACGCACTGTGCTGTCGGGGAAAGGTAGTCCTCACTTCCGGTACAATTTCCCTGACAGCACAGTGGGCATAACGGCCCAAAACGGCCTTTTTTTTTTCGTTAAAGTGCGTTTTTTTTTTTTTGTTTTGGGGGGGGGGGGGGGGGGGGGGGGGGGGGGGGTTTTTGCTGTTTTTAAAAGTGCCTTACTTTTCCCTTTCCCGTGAATTTAACCATTCTGGTTGACTGGGCGTAAAACACCAAGTTACTTACTCACCTTTGCTTCCTTGACGTTTCGTTGGGTTTTTGATATTTCCAAGGCTTTCTTGGCGTTTCTTTGGCTTTCTTGACGTTTCCATGGGATTTTGACGTTTCCTTGGGGTTTTGAAGTTTTTTTGCTTTTTGTTTTGTTTTCTTAACGTTTCCGTGGCTTTCTTGACGCTTCCTTGAGTTTTCAGTGATATTTCCATGCCTTTCGTGACGTTTCCTTGGGTTTTTGATATTTCCATGGCTTTCGGCGTGACGTTTCCTTGGGTTTTTGACATTTCCATGGCTTTCGGCGTGACGTTTCCTTGGGTTTTTGATGTTTCCATGGCTCTCGTGACGTTTCCTTGGGTTTTTGATATTTCCACGGCTCTCGTGACGTTTCCTTGGGATTTTGACATTTCCATGGCTTTCGGCGTGACGTTTCCTTGGGTTTTTGATGTTTCCATGGCTTTCGGCGTGACGTTTCCTTGGGTTTTTGATGTTTCCATGGCTCTCGTGACGTTTCCTTGGGTTTTTGATATTTCCATGGCTTCGTGACGTTTCCTTGGGTTTTTGATATTTCCATGGCTTTCGTGACGTTTCCTTGGGTTTTTGATATTTCCATGGCTTTCGTGACGTTTCCTTGGGTTTTTGATATTTCCATGGCTTTCGTGACGTTTCCTCGGGTTTTTGATATTTCCATGGCTTTCGTGACGTTTCCTTGAGTTTTGAGTGACATTTCCTTGGCTTTCTCGGCGTTTCTTTGACTTTCGTGACGTTTCCTTGGGTTTTTGACGTTTCCTTTGCAAAGCTGGTATCTCTTTGAGGGCTCCGTGGGTTGTTGTTCTGAAGACGGAATGTCCGAGCTTTGGCACTGTCGGTAGATGGTGGACTGCTGACATGCTATCACAATTATGTATTCTCGCTGATAGCATGTTTCTCGTCAGCCAAACATGTAATGACAGTTCTGCGCTGGGAGCTCAGTGATTTTGTGCAGACATCTACACGTCCCCGGTGGCGAAGAGAGTGTGTGTGGAGGGGGGGGGGGGGGGGGGGGGGGGGGGGGGGGAGGGGGGAGGGGGTTAGAAGGAATTGCCTGCCGTCTCGTCCAGGTTTTCGGACGGTGCCTGGTCCTCTGTCCGAGAGTTGTTCGGACGATTGCCTGGTCCTTTGTCCGAGGGTTGTTCGGACGATTGCCTGGTCCGTCTGTCCGAGAGTTGTTCGGACGTTGCCTGGTCCGTCTGTCCGAGGGTTGTTCGGACGTTGCCTGGTCCGTCTGTCCGAGAGTTGTTCGGACGGTTGCCTGGTCCGTCTGTCCGAGGGTTGTTCGGACGATTGCCTGGTCCGTCTGTCCGAGGGTTGTTCGGACGATTGCCTGGTCCGTCTGTCCGAGGGTTGTTCGGACGATTGCCTGGTCCGTCTGTCCGAGGGTTGTTCGGACGATTGCCTGGTCCGTCTGTCCGAGGGTTGTTCGGACGGTTGCCTGGTCCGTCTGTCCGAGGGTTGTTCGGACGATTGCCTGGTCCGTCTGTCCGAGAGTTGTTCGGACGGTTGCCTGGTCCGTCTGTCCGAGGGTTGTTCGGACGGTTGCCTGGTCCGTCTGTCCGAGAGTTGTTCGGAAGGCCTCTCTTCAGCCTATTGCAATCACACTCATTGTGCTTACTGACGTATCAGTGAGACCCACAGCTTGGATCATAGGCCGTCAGCAGGCATGCCGGAAATGCTCTTTAGCATACGCTTCTCCGCTGGGGTGCGAGACCGGTCTGAACATAGAGATGGCGCAGGTCTGGCCGGTTCTGCGGTAGCCAACCGCGTGATTAACTTTGTATTACGGCGCTCCGTCTTGCCCCCCCACCCCCCACCCCCCACGCCCCCCACCCCCACCCCACCTCGTTCTCGTCACGTCCCCGTCCTCCCTTCCTCCCTCGGGTCCCCCCCACCCCCCTGCCTATGTACCCTCATCCAGAGAAATGATGATATGATTTCCCCACTGATGGGCAGTGTGCTCGGGGATTTGTGCAGCAGCGCGTGTGAATTATACAAACCAGCGCCAGCAGCCCCCCCCCAGGGTTTTCGCTTCGTCAGCGCAGTTGACCGTCCATTAGTCTCAACATGGCTCTTTAGTGGGGTCAGCGAAGGCGACTCCTCTTTGGGGGATGGCGGAGGGCAGGGGGGGGGGGGGCTGGGTAGGGTAGGGGAGGGGAAGGCAGAGGGAGGGGAGGGAGGGGAAGGCAAGGGAGGGGAGGGCAGGGAGGGGAGGGAGGAGGCAGGGGAGGGAGGGGGAAGGGAGGGAGGGAGGAGGGAGGGAGAGGGGAGGCAGGGAGGGAGGGGAGGGGAGGAAGGCAAGGAGGGAGGAGGGGGAAGGGGCAAGGGGGAAGGGGAGGGGAGGCAAAGGGAGGGAGGAGGCAAGGGAAGGAGGGAGGCAAGGGAGGGGAGGGCAGGGGAAGGGGGGGAAGGCAAGGAGGAGGCAAGGGAGGGAAGGGAGGCAGGGGAAGGGAGGAGGGCTAGGGCAAGGGAAGGGAGGGGAAGGCAAGGGAGGGAAGGGCAGGGGAAGGCAAGGGAGGGGAGGAGAAGGCAAGGGAGGAAGGGGAGGGGAATCGAGGGAGGGGAGGGCAGGGGAAGGCAAGGGAGGGCAGGGGAAGGGAGGGGAGGGAAGGGGAAGGGAGGGGAAGGAAAAGCAAGGGAGGGCGGGAGAGGCTAAGGGAGGGCAGGGGAGGGCAAGGCAGGGGAGGGCGGGGCAGGGGAGGGGAGGACAAGGGAGGGCAGGGGAGGGGGTAGATGAAGAATGGGTAATCGGGCAAGTACTGTAGTCGCCTTGGTGCCAGCATCAGTCCTTGACTATCCCTTCGCGCAGCACGTGTTTGTCGAACACTGGCGTTATTGGTGTCTGTAAATCAGTCCTCTCGCCCAGAGTTCAGGAGCCGTGTGAAAGTCCAGGTGGCCGTCCTAGGCTTTCCGTCCCCAATAAGCCCACGGTTTCTGTGGACGTAAAGCAACGCTTCAGCTTCAGTCTTTTCAGAGCTCAGGAGCTGTGTAAATGTCGAGGTGGCCGTCCTGGGCTTTTTAATAAGCCCACGGTTTCTGTGGACGTAAAGCAACACTCCAGCAATTTGAGTTGTCTGTTACAAAGGTATTGCCAATTGAGCACCTAGGAAAAACTGTCCGTAAGCAGACAGTTTTGCGAGAGCTCATGGCGTAATCTATTATAGCAGTGGCTGGAGGAAGTAGTAGGTAAGTAAGTAAGTAAGTAAGTAAGTAAGTAAACATGATGTTTAACGTCCACAGAAACCGTACGGCTTATTAGGGACGGGGAGAAGGGGGGAGGGGGTATGGAGGTGGGGGGGGGGAGAGAGTATATACCTATCGCCACACTGTCACCACCAGAATGATTCCTGCATTAAGATGGGCAGCGATGAGAGCCATTTTAATGTTTCAGTAGGAAGTGATGAACAAAGTCACAAGACAGTGTCCACAAACCACACAACCTTTTTGAAGAGAAAGTAGAGCCGAAGCGGTTTCGAACCGAGGTCCTTCCGCTTACCAGCCTAACGCCTTACCGCTAGGCCAAACCGGCTCACAGGTTGGAGGAAGGATGTAAACCAGTGCTTGTAGTTTGGCCCGCACTGTGGCGGAGGAGGCAGGGTGGACCAGCGGTTAAGCCTCGTGATAATGGATGAGGCACTGGAGCGGAGCCGGCCCACGGCAGTGCAAAGTAAGTAAGCGTGGTGCTTAACGTCCACAGAGACCACAGGGCTTATTAGGGACGGGCCACGTCAGTGCAAAGTAAGTAAGCGTGGTGCTTAACGTCCACAGAAACCATAGGGCTTATTAGGGACGGGCCACGACTGTGAATCTCACCTTTGGCGGAAAGGCGCGAGGACACGGTTGCTATTCACAGGTTTCCTGACCCGGCCATGACACTGACATGAATGAAGAAATTGCCTGCAACGATTGGCTCAACGAGTCTTCCGCTTTTTATGAGCGAAACGTCCGTGAAAATAGCTGAGCGAGAAAGCGTGAAACGACTCTGTACAACACCGCTAAACTCGCTCAACCAAGGCCTAACGTCACAGCTTCCCTGCATGGAAACACGGCTCGTGAAAAAAGAAAGAAAGAAAAAAGATGTGAATATAATAGCCTGCATAGCTGCCCTCTTAATTGCCCGTCCCCAATAGTACTTACGGTCTCTGTGGACGTAAAGCGACATTGAACAGCCCTATCAGTCTTTCTCTGGGCTGGCGGTAACATGGCCCGAGTCTAATCCAGGACTAGTACCATCGTAAAAATCTCTCTCTCTCTCTCTCTCTCTCTCTCTCCTCTCTCTCTCTCTCTCTCTCTCTCTCTCTCCTCCTCACCCCTGTGTTCTCTCTCTCTCTCTCTCTCTCTTCCCTCTCTCTCTCTCGTCTTTCTCTCTTCTCTCTTTCTCCTCCCTCTCCCCCCCCTCTCTCTCTCTCTCCCTCCCTCCTCTCTCTCTCCCCCCTCTCTCCTGGGGGTTGGGGGGGGGGGGGTGGGGGGGGGGGAGGGAGGGGGGCGTGTGTTTGTGAGCGCGCGCGCGCGCATGTGTGGTGTGTGTGTGCGTGTGTGGTGTATGCGGGCGCAGTGACCACACTATTCATTGCCCGTTTCGTGTCGGAGGGCTGGACTGAGATGACGGAGCTGGGAAGGAGGCATTCCACGGCCCACCCAACCTCCCCCACTGCTTCCGCCGACCGAACAAAAACGAGCTGTTCGAAAAAATGTGAAAGTCAAAGACATTATGCGTCGACATTTTTCTTCCACGAGCCACTGAGTAGCCACAGTCATCACCGCTGTTGATGCGGTGTCTGGGTGATTGAATATACATCACCGGCCTTGGGTCTTTTTGTGGACAGGCCGGGCTTGGCACTGTTAGCGTTCACAGCGGTCTAAGTGCGTGCTGCGTTAGCTAACGATGGCGAGGGACAGACACTGATGGCTCGGCACTGACGCTGACGTTGGGGAAACTATAAAGGAAGTGTTCTTTTTAAATGCCTTCACTCATAGCTGTGTGTGAGAGTCGAGATGGCCGTCCTGGGCTGTCCGTCCTAACGAGCCTTCCGGTTTCCGTGGACGTGAAGCTATACTGAACCATGCTCCGGCATTGGTCACAGCTTGTCCCTAATATGTCAACTGACGTCTGAGGACATTAAGCATCACTTCATCAAATGCCTTCACCTTCTCTCGACCGGGGGTCGAATACGGATAGGCTACTTCCGCTGGTTTACCGGGTACGTTACGCTGGTTACTTCCGCGGGGTTACCGGGTATGTAACGTTAACTACTTCCGCTGGGTTACCTGGTACGTCACTCTGGCTATTTCCGCAGGGTTACCGAGTAAATCACTGGTTACTTCCTCTGAGTTACCAAGCCAGTTATATCACTCTGGTTACTTCCGCTGGGTTACCGAGTATATCACTCTGGTTACTTCCGCTGGGTTACCGGGTACGTCACTCTGGCTACTTCCGCATGGTTACCGAGTAAATCACTGGTTACTTCCGCTGGGTTACCGAATATATCACTCTGGTTACTTCCGCTGGGTTACCGGGTACATCACTGGTTACTTCCGCTGGGTTATCGAGTATATCACTCTGGTTACTTCCGCTGGGTTACTTGGTACATCACTGGTTACTTCCGCTGGGCTACCGAGTATATCACTCTGGTTACTTCCCCTGGGTTACCGGGTACATCGCTCTAGCTACTTCCGCCGGGTTACCGGGTACATCACTGGTTACTTCCACTGGGTTACCGGGTGCATTACACTGGTTATTTCCACTGGGTTACCGGCTACGTCACGTTAACTACATCCGCTGGGTTACTGGGTATGTCACTCTGGTTACTTCCGCTGGGTTACCGGGTACGTCACTCTGGTTACTTCCGCTGGGTTACCGGGTACAACACTCTGGTTACTTCCGCTGGGTTACTTGGTACATCACTGGTTACTTCCGCTGGGCTACCGAGTATATCACTCTGGTTACTTCCCCTGGGTTACCGGGTACATCGCTCTAGCTACTTCCGCCGGGTTACCGGGTACATCACTGGTTACTTCCACTGGGTTACCGGGTGCATTACACTGGTTATTTCCACTGGGTTACCGGCTACGTCACGTTAACTACATCCGCTGGGTTACTGGGTATGTCACTCTGGTTACTTCCGCTGGGTTACCGGGTACGTCACTCTGGTTACTTCCGCTGGGTTACCGGGTACAACACTCTGGTTACTTCCGCTGGGTTACCGGGTACGTCACGCTGGCTGCTTTGGCTGGTTTACCGGGTACACCACGCTAGCTACTTCCGTTGGGTTACCGGGTACATCACGCTGGCTACTTTGGCTGGCTTACCGGGTACATCACGCTAGCTACTTTGCCTGAGTTACCGGCTGATCACGCTAGCTACTTTGGCTGGGTTACCGGTTGATCACACTTTGGCTACTTTGGCTGGGTTACCGGCTGATCACACTTTGGCTACTTTGGCTGGGTTACCGGCTGATCACATTTGGCTACTCTGGCTGGGTTACCGGCTGATCACGCTGGCTACTTTGGCTGGGTTACCGGGTACATCACGCTGGCTACTTTGCCTGGGTTACCGGCTGATCTCGCTGGCTACTTTGCCTGGGTTACCGGCTGATCTCGCTGGCTACTTTGCCTGGATTACCGGCTGATCTCGCTGGCTACTTTGCCTGGGTTACCGGCTGAACTCGCTGGCTACTTTGCCTGGGTTACCGGCTGAACTCGCTGGCTACTTTGCCTGGGTTACCGGCTGAACTCGCTGGCTACTTTGCCTGGGTTACCGGCTGATCTCGCTGGCTACTGGGCAGTGGCTTCTGTTCGACACTGGAATCGTTAGTCTCTTTGCCGCTGCACGTCCTGGGTTGTCAGACAAAGACGTTTATTGTGCAGAACACCAAACAAAACATCCATTGATCAGAGTTCGATTTGCTACAAACGCCTCCATCGGCAATGTGGGAAACTGACTACGATCTGCTTTGTCAACGGGCAACGAACTGATTGTTTTGCGTAAAGTCTGTGAGGTCAGCTGACGTCAGAGCAGCGTGTAGCGAAAGTGCAAGCTAGTATGTAGTCGTATTTTTAGTTAAAGCTTCGTGATATCCCATGACATCCGTCTCACCGACTGCGCGTTGACCTCATGTCATCGCGAATTGCGGTCGTTATTGGCGCTGTATACAACCGCGTTTGGATTTGCACTTTGTCCGCATGCTGATATGCTTATTTAGAAAAGAAGGTAGACGATGAAAACTCCCGTTTCTTCGTCTCGAATCCTTCCAGTCGCTTTTTGCTGCTGTATACTTAACGGTCTTTTAGTTTGAGTTCGCTCCTTTGCAGTTGACCTCA
Organism: Alviniconcha marisindica; assembly: GCA_018857735.1. Classification (NCBI taxonomy): domain Eukaryota; kingdom Metazoa; phylum Mollusca; class Gastropoda; family Provannidae; genus Alviniconcha; species Alviniconcha marisindica. The sequence goes on from JABMCL010002213.1 coordinate 28,256, forward strand.
ATCCGATTCGGCCTTAAACTCTTGTGACCGTGAACGTTGTTGTTAGCGTTCCTTTGAACCTTTTGTGTGTTTGGATGTTGTTAGAGAGCAGCACGTAGTTGATTTTACTCTTTTTATTTCTCTTTTGTTTTTGGTCTGCTGATGCACACACATACGCGCGCGCGCGCGCGCGCGCACGCACGCACGCACGCACGCACGCACGCACGCACGCACGCACGCACGCACGCACGCACGCATTCTCGCATGCACTTACGCACACACCACACACACACACACACACACACACACACACACACACACACACACACACACACACACCACGCACGCACGCACGCACGCACGCACGCACGCACGCCCTCCCACGCACATACACACACTCACGCACGCACGCACGCACTCTCGCACGCACAGATACGCACGATTGCACACACACACACACACACACACACACACACACACACACACACACACACACACACACACTTCTTTTTCCTTCTCACCTAGTAGTTTCACCTTTGGTTGTGATTTTGTCGGATGGATTCCTGACTTCTATTCTCTTTGCTGGTGATTCTCCCTCATGCCTTTGAAACATTAGCTGTGCCCTCGCTATGCCGGTGTCATCATAGGCGAGTCCAGTCCGGGCGAAAGCTGGTCATAGTTTGCGTGTGGCCTAAAGCTGGCGTTTGTCTGTGGCAGACAGTAGCAAAAACGAGCACCGTTTTCTGTCGACATCCAGTGTGTGTGTTTTTTGTTGTTGTTTGGTTTTGGCTTGCCGTAATGTGAACTTGTTTGCTGTGGACTATTTTGCTTGGCTGGTTTTGCTGTTGATTGTATTGTCTTGAAATGCGAGGTGCGTTTTTTTGTTTTTGTTTTTTAAATAATTTGTATAGATTTATTTGTTTATGCTGTACCTGCCTGACCAGACAGTACGAGTTGAAGCAGATGCTCTGTCTTGACTGTGAGGTCTGTTCCGACAGCAGGCGTGTCTGGCACTGAAGCTGGCATCGTGGCAGAGACTGCCAAAACTAGCAAAACCTCGCACTTCCTGACTGTGTGAATGGGCCAGTAGACAGACTGTGTGAATAGGCCAGTGGACAGATTGGTCCAGTGGACAGACTGTGTGAATGGGCCAGTGGACAGACTGTGTGAATGGGCCAGTGGACAGACTGTGTGAATAGGCCAGTGGACAGATTGGGCCAGTGGACAGACTGTGTGAATGGGCCAGTGGACAGACTGTGTGAATGGGCCAGTGGACAGACTGTGTGGCAGGCCCAGTGGACAGACTGTGAATGGGCCAGTGGACAGACTGTGAATGGGCCAGTGGACAGACTGTGTGACTGGGCCAATGGACAGACTGTGTGACAGGCCCAGTGGACAGACTATGAATGGGCCAGTGGACAGACTGTGAGAATGGGCCAGTCAGGGACAGACTGTATGACTGGGCCAGTGGACAGATTGGGCCAATGGACAGATTGGGCCAGTGGACAGACTGTGAATGGGTCAGTGGCCATACTGTATGAATGGGCCAGTGCACAGACTGTGTGAATGGGCCAGTGGACAGAGCACAATGACCTTTGTCACAGTGGCAATTGAATTGTTCTCTGTCTATCTGTCTCTGTCTCTGTCTGTCTGTCTGTCTCTGTATCTCCTTTCCGTGTCACACTGGCAGTGGAATCTCTCTCTCTCTCTCTCTCTCTCTCTCTCTCTCTCTCTCTCTCTCTCTCTCTCTCTCTCTCTCTCTCTCTCTCTCTCTCTCAACCATAACGGTTATATCAGGGCGACCGTGAACAATATGATTGTTTTCCAAGCCTATTTAAGAGAACAGCTGGTCTGGGTTGTGTGTGTGTGTGTGTGTGTGTGTGTGTGTGTGTGTGTGTGTGTGTGTGTGTGTGTGTGTGTGTGTGCGTGCGTGTGTTTTAACACTTAAGAGGTACACAGGCCTACCAACTGCCGATAGACCACGCGCGCACATACGCACACGCCGGCGCGCACATACACAGACGCAAGCGCGTGCGCCCACACGCCCGCACGCACGCACGCACGCCGCGCGTGTGCGTACACACCAGACTGGAGATCCGTCCGATTCCTGCACGGTAGGCCTGGCACTGACCTTTGTGCTCTTAGATCAATGGCAGGATAGACTGGAACAGAACAAACTACTGACGGTGAGGTCAACAGCCGGAGATTTTGCACTAGTTTCCTCAGTCGGGTTCCTGCATCTGCAGCCCCGATGCTTTTGACGTTTCTGACGATGAACTGACACAGCGGAAAACTCGCCAAAGGAATCTTCTTCCTAGGCTGAAGGTCGCGTGCGCTTGGGGCAGGTTAAAAGATCATGGTCCGCAGTAAACGCTTTGCGACTGTAAGTAAACATGGTGCTTCAGTAACGTCCACAGAAACCATAAGGCTTATTAGTGGACGGGGAGAAGTTGAGGAAAGGGGGTATGGAAGTGGGGGAAGACGGAGATCATGTACCTGTCGCTACACTGTCACCGCCAGAATGATTCCTGCATTAAGGTGGGCGGCGATGAGAGCCATTTTAATGTTTCAGTAGGAAGTGATGGACAAAGTCACAAGACAGTGTCCACAAACCACAACCTTTTTGAAGAGAAAGGAGAGCCGAAGCGGTATCGAACCGAGGTCCTGCCGCTTACCAGCCTAACGCCTTACCGCTGGGCCAAACCGACTCACATTTGCGACTGAACGTGCCGTTGGGTTTTATATGGATTTTATGAGGTGACTGTTTTGGACACCATCACTAACACTTGTTCTAGAAAGCTCTTTACCGCCTTGTGCTCTCTATTTTGACGTCACCCAAACGTATGAACTCTCATTATTGCGTACAGGTCTCGAAAGAAATGCACGTGGACTGCAATCATTTTTGTCGCCGATTGCTTTGTGCGAATGAACCTTTGATGATGTATTTTTCGTTCTGGAAAAGAAAAGAAAATCCGCAAGTCAAGTCAGTATACTTTAATCATCCCTCACAGGGCTATTCAGCTAACTGAAGGCTCATTAATTTATTTTTACTTTTAAATTAAAAAAAAAAAAAGAAGTAAAAAGAACATCAGAGCAAGGTCAGAAGCATTTAAATCGATAATAATAAACACACTGAGAAAAGGGGTTTCGGTCGGCTGAGTGACATCCCTTGAACGACTCTTCTGTGCCGGAGAAGGGAAAATGGCCATTACCGGAGACAACTGAAAGGTCCCTCACCTTCTTGGGCCTAGCATTGTTGCTCATGGGAGGTGGCTATGTGTTTTGCCATATCTTTGGTGAAGAAACGAAGCTGCCTCCCAGTTGCAGGTTGGCATAAACAGGCAAGCAGATCAGAACACGACAAACTTCTGCAGGTCCACTGACGCTGTACCCAAGATCGGGTCCTGCGGGTGTATGACACTGACGCTAGTTTTCGCATCAAGATCAAGTAGCTAGATCTAGTCGACGTTTTGCTCTGTTTTGTTGAACATCTGGTTGCGCTTCATACCATTGTCGTACGATCTACTGCCGTGCAAGCAGTCGAGGTTTTGCTGTGCTTTTTTTTGTTTGGTTTTTGCTTCACTGTCGTGCGGTCTACTGCAAGCAAAGGTAGTGGAGGTTACACTCTTGTTTCGTTGTTGCTCTGTTTTGTTATTGTTTGGTTTGGTTCGATTTTGTTCATTGTACACTGCATGACATACACACGCACGCACGCACGCACGCACACACACACACAGTCTTTTTGATTGTCATGTTTGATCCTGGCTTTTTGTCATGTTGATATTGATGTATGCATTTATAGTACTTGTGCTTTTTTGATTGTCAAGCGGATGATGATGTTGATAGTGTACACCGCTGCGAGCTCGTAAATGTTTACGGGGTATAGCGCCATATAAGAGTTATGATTATTATTACAACAACAACACACACACACACACAAAGTCGGCAATGGTGGAGGTTACGGCCCCTGCCCCCCCCCCCCCCCCCCCCCCCACCCACCCACCCGGCCTCATTTTTACTGTTCGGTCGAAAAATAGATCTCGTGATTCCACAGTGATGTACGCTTCGATCTGGCTGCCAAGTAGGACTAATCGATTGTAATTGACGTTTTTTCGACGATTACTTCTGTGTTTACTTCACTGATATGCTGTTTGCCATCGTAACAGCTTCGAACGAAACTGAGGCTGTTCCATGGCTGTTCCGATGGAAAACAACTCGTGATAGTGAAAGAAGCGAAGTAATCGTCGCAAAAACGGTAATTACAATCGATTAGTTCTTCCGAAAGTCCGGAGGATGGAAGTAATGAGCGTGGCCTTTGCATGATAGCACCGCTAGTAGGAGAACTGGTCGTTGGCGTGTGGGGTCGATGCGGAAGACATTGCTCTGTCAACTCAAATTCTTGCACCACGCTTAGAAGCGCGAGGAAAGCAGCCGTCGGCCGAGTCCTGGCTGTTTTGTAGTTCTCTGCGAATTCTGTGAGCCCCCCCCCCCCCCCCCCCCCCCGCCCCCCCCTCCCCCCCCTACCCCCTTCCCCCCTACCCCCCCCCACCCCACCCACACACACACACACACATGCCATCGGTCGAGTCCTGGCTGTTTTGTAGTTTTGTGTGTATGATAATCAAAGGCATCGAATTTTCGGTTCAGTTGTGCCGTGCGCCTGGTTGTTTTGTAGTTCTGTGCAGACTGTGCCCCCCCCCCCCCCTTCCCCGATCTCTCTCCCCCCTCTTCTGCCCCCCCCCCCCCCCCCTCTCTTCCCCCACCATTCCCTCTCTGCTCTCTCTCCCTCGTGTCCCATTCCCGTGACTGGATACCACGGACGCGGAAATTGAGGCTCACAGTCCAGATCGACGTGTAACCTCCGGCGTGAAAACTTGGAGTCGGAGACCTTTCACCGAGTTCACGATGGCCAAGAGTCAATTTCGCGGACTCCTTTCACGTTCGTGTTTTATCGTGGCGGTGAGAGCCGGTTTGGCCTAGCGGTAAGGCGTTAGGCTGGTAAGCAGAGGGACCTCGGTTCGAATCCGCTCTTTCGGCTCTCCTTTCTCTTCAAAAGGTTGTGGTCTGTGGACACTGTCTCGAGTGACATTGCCCCTGACAATTAAGGAAACATTAAAATGGTTCTCATCGCTGCCCATCTTAATGCAGGAGTCATTCTGGTGGTGACCGTGTAGCGATAGGTATATAATCTCCCTCTTCCCTCCCATCTCCATACCCCCTTCCCCTCCTTCCCCCCGTCCCTAATAAGCCTTATGGTTTCTGTGGAGGTTAAGCGCCATGCTTGCTTACTATTTATCGTGATGGTTTACTGTTGCTGTTACTTCCCTAACTGATTGATTCATTGCTGTTCCGCCTTGTCACTTGCTGTTGTTGCCGAGCTTATTTCTGTTTCATCTTGTGCAGTCATTGGCCGACTAGCTGGGGGTTTGTCCGTGTCTTTCCCCTCATCGTCCGTCGTCCGTGTCTTTCCCCTCATCGTCAATCGTCCGTGTCTTTCCCCTCATCGTCCGTGGTCCGTGTCCTTTCCCCTCATCGTCAATCGTCCGTGTCTTTCCCCTCATCGTCCGTCGTCCGTGTCTTTCCCCTCATCGTCCGTGTCTGTTTCCCCTCATCGTCCGTGTCTGTTTCCCCTCATCGTCCGTGTCTTTCCCCCCCTCATCTTCTGTGTCTGCTTCCCCTCATCGTCCGTCGTCTGTGTCTGTTTCCCCTCATCGTCTGTGTCTGTTTCCCCTCATCGTCCGTGTCTGTTTCCCCTCATCGTCCGTGTCTTTTTCCCCTTCATCTTCTGTGTCTGCTTCCCCTCATCGTCCGTCGTCTGTGTCTGTTTCCCCTCATCGTCTGTGTCTGTTTCCCCACATCGTCCGTGTCTGTTTCCCCTCATCGTCCGTGTCTGTTTCCCCTCATCGTCCGTCGTCCGTTTCTGTTTCCCCTCATCGTCTATGTCTGTTTCCCCTCATCGTCCGTCGTCCGTTTCTGTTTCCCCTCATCGTCTATGTCTGTTTCCCCTCATCGTCCGTGTCTGTATCCGTTTCCCCACATCGTCCGTGTCTGTTTCCCTCATCGTCCGTCGTCTGTTTCCCCTCATCGTCCGTGTCTGTTTCCCTCATCGTCCGTGTCTGTTTTCCCTCATCGTCTGTGTCTGCTTCCTCTCATCGTCCGTCGTCTGTGTCTGTTTCCTCTCATCGACCGTGTCTGTTTCCTCTCATCGTATCGTCCGTGTCTGTTTCCTCTCATCGTCCGTGTCTGTTTCCTCTCATCGTCCGTGTCAGTTTCCCCTCATCGTCTGTCGTTTGCGTCCGTTTCTCTTCACCGTCCGTCGTTCGCGTCTGTTTCTCTTCACCGTCCGTCGTTCGCGTCTGTTTCTCTTCACCGTCCGTCGTTCGCGTCTGTTTCTCTTCACCGTCCGTCGTCTGTGCGGCATTTGAGACTCGGCTGGCCGGGCTGATGAAAACCGAGACTTGTGGATAAAGAGCGCCATTTTGCTGGCTGCGTGTTCAGTGCGGCAAGCGCTAATAAAAAAGTACATCCTGCTCGTGACGGACTAGCCCCAAACAGAGCCAGTTCTCTTGCTCGTTGTTTGGTGACCTTTGTTCGTCCTTATGTGGTTCTTAAAGGCGTGTTTTAAACTAGTGTTTGTTCGTGCTGATGTGGTTCTTAAATGTGTGTTTCAAACTAGTGTGTGTTCGTGCTGATGTGGTTCTTGAAGCCGGGTGTGATTTAGAACGGTGTTCGTGCTGATGTTCTTTTTCAATGTGTTTTTAAAAATAGTCCTTTTGTACTTCCTGTCTTGTCATTTTTTCTACTAATGGTCCATTCCGAGGCTCTTGGCTTTTTTCCTGAAAATTCTCAAACTATTGTCGTTAATGATGATGAAGTGATGCTTAATGTCCTCAGATGTCAGTTGACATATTAGGGACAAGTTGTGACCAATGCCGAAGCACGGTGCAATAATTTTTTACGTCCACGGAAACCAGAAGGCTCGTTAGGACGGACAGCTCAGGACGTCCACCTCGACTCTCACACAGCTCCTGAACTATGTGATTGTCGTTAAGAATTGGGCTTTTTCTATGGCTCTTGTTGATGGTGATAGTTCGTAGGTGTTATGTGCAGGGTATTGCCATATGACACTTGTATTTGCCATTATATGTGTGTGTGTGGGTGGGTGTGTGTGTGTGGGTGTGTGTGTGTGTGTGTGTGTGTGTGTGTGTGTGTGAGTGAGTGAGTATTTTAATTACGCAGTCCCTATGACGTGGGTCTGTGAAGACCCAGACCCATACTTGAAGCTCCGCGCGGGTTCACACCGACCCGGAGCGTTAGGCACAGTGTACACGGTTCAGAACTCCCGTTCTCGCCAGCCTGTGTCAAGTTGTGTAGCAAACCAAACTCATCAGTCCTTTGAGCCGAAACTCGAGTCGTCCGAGCAGGGGCTCCTACAGTATTGATCAAAACCTGTTGTTGCGCAAGACGGGTTTGAGTTTTAGTTTCTTTGACCCCTTCACTGCCATGATACCACTTAAAAACGACCACTAAAAGTGCCAAATCTGATACCCTTTAGCCTTTTAGTCTTATTTTTCGCACTGGCAAGTGAAAGGATTTTCATCAAAACGCATAGCATTGAAAGTAGATTGTTACAGGACCGGGAAATACACTGTTTGCAGGCGGGTCCGTGCATCCTTCAGCCCGGAAATTCAGTGTACAGGCCGGGGCAGTGAAGGGGTTAACGGCTCGCTAGTTGGAAAGAAGCCTACGCAGGGCAGGCGTCCGTGAAAGGGGAGCGGCGATAGCTCAGTGGTTAGAGCGCCGGACTCGTGATCGAAAGGTCGTGGTTCGAATCCCTGCTGGAGCGGCGGGAGAATTTTCTTCTCCAGGGTCGACTTTCTGTGCTGACTGTTATTTCGGTATCCGTTCCACCCCCGTGTTACCGCAGCAGCACGTAAAAGACCCCGGTCACTCTGCCAGAAGCGCAGGTGGCAGGTTACAGCTAAACACGTATACACCTTACGTATGTGGCTTGCGGCATGTTGAAGCGACATGGTGCATGGTTATATGGTGTGTACACAGAACGCGCCGAGATGGCAGCAGTTTCTTGTGGCACCAGCCATGCCAGCGCTGTAAGTACACCACTTCGGTGGATATTCAAAAAAACGCGCTATAAAAAAAGCTAGTCACTCATGTAGAATCACATGCGAGCGCAGTGAGTCTGCTCGAGAGCGGAGAATAGCGTTATATAAAAGCTATCAATAATAATAATAATAATAATAATAATAATAATAATAATAATAATAACCCTGCGGAAAGCGAGAGAGCGATCAGCAGCACGACTAGCCACAGCAAGGCGGTGGTGTGAACGATCAATGGTTTTGCTGCGTGTGGTCCGGACTGATTGGGGCGGCGCTGACAATTAGGCCTGGGGAAATCCGCCCTAAATGGGGGCGTGGTCGGAGAGACGCCCGTAGTCACGGAGTTGATTGACTAATTAATGCGTTTAACGCTTGGTAAGCGGTGTAGGTTATGTCAGGGAGAAAAACGGTCGCACGCACGCACGCATCTTTAAAAACGAGAATTGATCAAAACGAAGTCCAGCTGCAAGTCTTTAGTGTGCAGTGTCCGAGTCCTAAGCTTAAGTGTGTGTGAGTGTGTGTGTGTGTGTGTGTGTGTGTGTGTGTGTGTGTGTGTGTGTGTGTGTGTGTGTGTGTGTGTGTGTGTCGTGCGTGCGTGCGTGCGTGCGTGCGTGCGTGCGTGCGTGGTGCTGTGTGTTGTATGTGTGTGTGTGTGTGTGTGTGTGTGTGTGTGTGTGTGTGTGTAGTGTGTGTGTGTGTGCGTGTGATGTGCGTGTGTGTGTGTGTGTGTGTGTGTGTGTGTGTGTGTGTGTGTGTGTGTGCGTGCGTGCATGCGTGTGTGTGTGCGTGTGTGTGTGTGTGTGTGTGTGTGTGTGTGTGTGTGTGTGTGTGCCTTCACACAACAATACTGATACAGGTGTTACCGTGTGTATGTCGTGTGTGTGTGTGTGTGTGTGTGTGTGTGTGTGAGAGAGAGAGAGAGAGAGAGAGAGAGAGAGAGAGAGAGAGAGAGAGAGAGAGAGAGAGAGCCTATGTGCGTGTCTATTACTCTACGTTATTTTTGTGTGTGTCAAACGGCAGCCTGAGTGCACTGAATTATACATATGATACTTATCGAAACTGCAGCGGCTATTCACGACGGACATTAGCCGTCAGCCCGTGTCTAGTTATTGCCCTTGCATTCTGCTGGTGGCAACGGGAGACAATCACGTGCTTTTTTGTGTGCTTTTTTTAAATTCTCGCGCGGTTCACGACGTCACGAAAGAGCAGAACGAGGTGCAGTGTGTGTACAATCATCAGCGATCATCAGCACAGTCACTGAGACACGAGCACGGAGACTCTGTCGATCACCAAGGATACGGTTAGCACTGAGGGTACAATCCCAGGACACGCTCGCTGTCAGTGCCGTAGCTGGTAGCGATACAGTCGCAGTCTACAAGCTCTGGGGATATAACCTCTCGGGGTACGAACAGCGGGGACAGACCCCACAGTGTTCAGAATCCAGAGCTTACCCTCTAGACGGGGGCGAAGACATCAAAACTTGTCCCACATTGAATGGCTCGTGACTCGCGCTCCGTCTGTGTGTGTGTGTGTGTGTGTGTGTGTGTGTGTGTGTGTGTGTGTGTGTGTGTGTGTGTGTGTGTGTGTCTCTGTCTGTCTGTCTGTCTGTCTCTGTCTCTCTCTCTGTCTCGTCTGTCTGTCTGTCTGTCTGTCTGTCTGTCTGTCTGTCTGTCTGTCTGTCTGTCTGTCTCTCTCTCTCTCTCTCTCTCTCTCTCTCTCTCTCTCTCTCTCTCTCTCTCTCTCTCTCTCTCTCCCCTCTCTCTCTCTCTCTGCTGTGTCTCTTGTGTGTGTGTGTGTGTGTGTGTGTGTGTGTGTGTGTGTGTGTGTGTGTGTGTGTACATTAGCCTTCACACACAATAGTGGTACAGGTGTTACAGTGTGTGTGTGTGTGTGTGTGTACATTAGCCTTCACACACAATAGTGATACAGGTGTTACAGTGTGTGTGGTGTGTGTGTGTCGTGTGTGTGTGTGTGTGTGTGTCGTGTGTGTGTGTGTGTGTGTGCGTGTGCGTGTGTGTGTGTGGTGTGTGTGTGTGTGTGTGTGTGTCGTGTGTGTGTGTGTGTGTGTGTGTGTGTGTGTGTGTGTCGTGTGTGTGTGTGTGTGTGTGTGTGTGTGTGTGAGAGCAGTGACCCCAGCAGACATTGACCAGTTCATGCCCTGTTGTGTTACAGGACTGGCGGTGAAGGGCCACAGAGGGACTCAAGATGGGGTCCAGGGGATCTAAACTGTCCAAAGAGGACCTCCGCTTTCTGGAGGAGAACACCAACTTTCAGCGAAACGAAATCAAGCAATGGTTTAAGGGATTCATGGTGAGTGTGTGTGTGTGTGTGTGTGTGTGTGTGTGTGCGTGCGTGCGTGCGTGCGAGCGTGGGGCGTGCGTGCGTGCGTGCGTGCGTGCGTGCGTGCGTGCGTGCGTGCGTGCGTGCGTGCGTGCGTGCGTGCGTGCGTGCGTGCGTGCGTGCGTGCGTGCGTGCGTGCGTGCGTGTGTGTGTGTGTGTGAAGCGCCCTGTGCTCCTGCCTTGTACGGTAGATGGACGCTCTAGAAATCCTCATTATTATTATTATTATTACTACTATTATCTGATCCATCTGAATCCTCCGTAATCTCTGATCTCGCGAATCCTCCGTGATATCTGATCTCTTGTGAATCTTCTGAGGCCATTGGTCTCTTGTGAAGTCACCGTGATGTCCGATGTCTTGTGAATTCTCCGCGATCTCTGATCTCTTGTGAATCCTCCGTGATCTGTTATGAATCTTCAGTCGGAAGGCGTGGTTTCAATTAGTCAGTCCACTGTGCGTACTTTCTTCTGAAATGTCTCTGATATCTGGTGAATTGTCTCTGGCAGCTAGTGAATTGTTTCTGATCTCTGGTGAATTCTCTGATCTCTGGTGAATCCAGTCTGTCTGCACTCGAGGGACACACCTGGTCTGCCTGTTCTTGAGGGACATGTAACCACACCTTGTCTGTCTGCACTTGACGGACATGTAACCACACCTTGTTTATCTGCTCTTGAGGGACATGTAACCACACCCTGTCTGTCTGCTCTTGAGGGACATGTAACCACACCCTGTCTGTCTGCTCTTGAGGGACATGTAACCACACCCTGTCTGTCTGCTCTTGAGGGACATGTAACCACACCCTGTCTGTCTGCTCTTGAGGGACATGTAACCACACCCTGTCTGTCTGCTCTTGAGGGACATGTAACCACACCCTGTCTGTCTGCTCTTGAGGGACATGTAACCACACCCTGTCTGTCTGCTCTTGAGGGACATGTAACCACACCCTGTCTGTCTGCTCTTGAGGGACATGTAACCACACCCTGTCTGTCTGCTCTTGAGGGACATGTAACCACACCCTGTCTGTCTGCTCTTGAGGGACATGTAACCACACCCTGTCTGTCTGCTCTTGAGGGACATGTAACCACACCCTGTCTGTCTGCTCTTGAGGGACATGTAACCACACCCTGTCTGTCTGCTCTTGAGGGACATGTAACCACACCCTGTCTGTCTGCTCTTGAGGGACATGTAACCACACCCTGTCTGTCTGCTCTTGAGGGACATGTAACCACACCCTGTCTGTCTGCTCTTGAGGGACATGTAACCACACCCTGTCTGCCTGCACTTGAGGGACATGTAACCACACCCTGTCTGCCTGCTCTTGAGGGACATGTAACCACACCTTGTTTATCTGCTCTTGAGGGACATGTAACCACACCTTGTTTATCTGCTCTTGAGGGACATGTAACTACGCCTTGTCTGCCTCAGAGGGACGTGTAACCACACCTAGTCTGTCTGCCCTTGAGGGACATGTAACCACACCCTGTCTGTCTGCTCTTGAGGGACATGTAACCACACCCTGTCTGTCTGCACTTGAGGGACATGTAACCACACCTTGTCTGTCTGCACTTGAGGGACATGTAACCACACCTTGTCTGCCTGTTCTTGAGGGACATGTAACCACACCTTGTTTATCTGCTCTTGAGGGACATGTAACCACACCTTGTTTATCTGCTCTTGAGGGACATGTAACCACACCTTGTTTATCTGCTCTTGAGGGACATGTAACTACGCCTTGTCTGCCACAGAGGGACGTGTAACCACACCTAGTCTGTCTGCCCTTGAGGGACATGTAACCACACCCGGGGGACGTGTAACCGAACCTTGTCTGTCTGTCCCAGGGGGACATGTAACCAAATCCTGTTTGTCGGTGCCAGACGGACATGTAACCAAATATTTTCTGCCCCAGAGGAACATGTAACCAAAGTTTGCCTGTCTGCCCGGCCCCAGGGGGACGTGTAAATAAACTTTGTCTGTCTGCCACAGAGGGACATGTAACCAAACCTTGTCTGTCGGTCCCAGGGAGACATATAACCAAACCCTGTCTGTCTGTCCCAGGAACCAAAGCTTGTCTGTCTGCCACAGAGGGACATGTAATCACACCTTGTCTGTCTGTCTGTCCCAGAGGGACATGTAACCAAAACGTGTATGCCCGCCCCGGGGGACGTGTAACCAAAGTTTGTCTGTCCCAGGGGGACGTATAACCAAACCGTGTCTATCTGCCCTTGAGAGACATGTAACCACACCAGGGGGACGTGTAACCAAACCTTGTCTGTCTGCCCCAGAGGGACATGTAACCAAAGCTTGTCTGCCCGCCCCAGGGGGAGGTGTAACCAAACCTTGTATGTCTGCCCCAGAGGGACATGTAACCAAACCTTGTCTGTCTGCCCCAGAGGGACATGTAACCAAAGCTTGTCTGCCCGCCCCAGGGGCAGGTGTAACCAAACCGTGTCTGTCTGCCCCAGAGGGACATGTAACCAAACCTTGTCTGTCTGCCCCAAAGGGACATGTAACCAAAGCTTGTCTGCCCGCCCCAGGGGCAGGTGTAACCAAACCTTGTCTGTCTGCCTCAGAGGGACATGTAACCAAAGCTTGTCTGCCCGCCCCAGCGGGAGGTGTAACCAAACCGTGTCTGTCTGCCCCAGAGGGACTGCCCGGACGGCCAGCTGTCCCAGGAGAAGTTCAAGGAGGTGTACGCGCAGTTCTTCCCTGGCGGCAACCCGGAGGAGTTCTGCCGGCACGTCTTCCGCTCCTTCGACAAGGACGGCAGCGGCTCCATCGAGTTCAAGGAGTTCCTGCTGGCCATCAACATCACCTCCAACAAGGGCAACCCCAAGGACAAGCTGAACTGGGCCTTCGATATGTACGACATTGATGGCAACGGGACCATCGACAAGAGCGAGATGGAGAGCATCATCAAGGTGCGTTCAGTTGGCGTTGTGTCAGTGGTGGGGTCTAGGATGGAGGGGTGGGTACATGTGTGTGTGTGTGTGTGTGGGAGGGAGGGAGTGTATGTGTGTGTGTGTGTGTGTGTGTGTGTGTGTGTGTGTGTGTGTGTGTGTGTGTGTGTGTGTGTGTGTGTGTGAGAGAGAGGGAGAGAGAGAGAGACACACACACAGACACACAAAGAGACAGAGAGAGTGTAGTGTGTCAGTGTGTGTGTGTGTCAGTAGGTGTGTGTGCGTGCGTGTCAGTGCGTGCGTGCGTGCATGCGTGTGTGCATGCGCATGTGCATACGTGCGTGTGCGTGCGTGCGTGCGCGCGTGCGTGTGTGTGTGTGTGTTTGTTTGTCTGTCTTACAGTCCTAACACCGACGCGATCCATCGGTAGGGAGCTTACTGTCCATTCGCTCAGCGAAAGGCAACACTCTCAAACTCTGCAACGAACGGCACGTTGAGAAAAAAGAAAAGGGGCCGTGACCGAGTCCCATCCTCGGCATCTTGCCTTGGCGCGGGTTCGCTTATCACAGCCAAGCTCGTAGGTCAGGAAACCAGAGGCGTTTGTTTCGGTCAAGGCCGTGACGGTACATGCTTACGCCCAGATTTGGACTACCGCCTCCCGGCAGTTCCTCTGCGGTCCAAGGCCTGCGTCAGTGCGGCTTGGCCCCTCAACGGCGGTTTGTACTGCAGGTCATGCAGCAGCCAGTCCTCGGGAGATCAGCCAACAGTAGCTGCCTGCATGGGGAAACTCCGAGAACACCTCTGACGGAGACAGCGGAGCGCAGAGTGTCCACCTCGCTTTGGGCCACTACTGACCAGTCGTTTGGCGAGGCAGTGCCAGTCAGCAGAGAAGTCGCCAGGCGGTCGGATTTCAGGTTCAGTCATTAGGTTCTTTCGCTGCTGCTGGGGCTGCAGCAGGGTGACCTCGTCTAGCTCTCAGTCAGTGGGAACGCGGTGGTGGCGTATGGGAATAATGACCGAGAGAGTCACTGGTGGCTGCGGTCCGGTCAGTACTGGCTGCCTTACTTCACACCCCAGCACCCCAGTGTGAGCGGCCTGGTGATGTAAGAGAGTGATTCAGTGGCTGCCCGGTCAGTACTGGCTGCCATACTTCACACTCCAGTGTGAGCGGCCTGGTGATGTAAGAGAGTGATTCAGTGGCTGCCCGGTCAGTACTGGCTGCCATACTTCACACTCCAGTGTGAGCGGCCTGGTGATGTAAGAGAGTGATTCAGTGGCTGCCCGGTCAGTACTGGCTGCCTTACTTCACACCCCAGCACCCCAGTGTGAGCGTCGTGGTGATGTTAGAGAGTGATTCAGTGGCTGCCCGGTCAGTACTGGCTGCCTTACTTCACACCCCAGTGTGAGCGTCGTGGTGATGTTAGAGAGTGATTCAGTGGCTGCCCGGTCAGTGCTGGCTGCCATACTTCACACCCCAGTGTGAGCGTCGTGGTGATGTAAGAGTGATTCAGTGGCTGCCCGGTCAGTACTGGCTGCCATACTTCACACCGCAGTCTGAGCGGCGTGGTGATGTTAGAGAGTGATTCAGTGGCTGCCCGGTCAGTACTGGCTGCCATACTTCACACCCCAGTGTGAGCGTCGTGGTGATGTTAAGAGAGTCAGTCATTCAGTGGCTGCCCGGTCAGTACTGGCTGCCTTACTTCATACTCCAGTGTGAGCGGCCTGGTGATGCTGTAACTTGAGAAAGTGATTCAGTGGCTGCGGCCCGGTCAGTACTGGCTGTCTTACTGATTCACACTCCAGTGTGAGCGGCCTGGTGATGTTAAGAGAGGGGTTCAGTGGCTGCCCCCCGGTCAGTACTGGCTGCCATACTTCACACCGCAGTGTGAGCGTCGTGGTGATGTTAGAGAGTGATTCAGTGGCTGCCCGGTCAGTACTGGCTGCCTTACTTCACACCCCAGTGTGAGCGGCCTGGTGATGCTGTAACTTGAGAAAGTGATTCAGTGGCTGCGGCCCGGTCAGTACTGGCTGTCTTACTGATTCACACTCCAGTGTGAGCGGCCTGGTGATGTTAAGAGAGGGGTTCAGTGGCTGCCCCCCGGTCAGTACTGGCTGTCTTACTGATTCACACTCCAGTGTGAGCGGCCTGGTGATGTTAAGAGAGGGGTTCAGTGGCTGCCCGCCGGGTCAGTACTAGTAGCAGCAGCGTTGCGGCGGCCATTTCACGCTCCACAACGCTTGGAGGTTATAGATATACGCACTCCGCGACCGGCGCCGGCTCGGGACATGCCGCAGGTGTAGCCACGGTGTGTAGCAGTCAGCTAATCACCCTACCTCTCCACTGCAGCACCTAGTGGTCCTGTCATTGGCCGGTGATTTATGGGGGTTGTTGGCACTCTGCGAAACCCGCCCCCCCCCCCCCCCCCCCTTCACCCCGCCCCCCCCCCCCACCCCCCCCCCCCACCCCACGCACCCTCGCCAGCCCTGGCTCAGTTGTGAAACACGAATGTTATGACTGATCAGTAAACTGACGTGGTGCTTAACGTCCACAGAAACCGTAAGGCTTATTCAGGGGCTGGGCTGGGGGGGGGGGGGGGGGGGGGGGGTACGGAGGCCGTGTCGTGGGGAGAGGGAGATTATATACCTATCGCTGCGCTGTCACTGCCAGCAGAATGACTTCTGCATTAACTGAGATGGGCAGAGATGAGAGTCAGTTTCAGTAGGAAGTGATGGACAAAGTCACAACTGAGACAGTGTCCACAAACCACAACCTTTTTGATGAGAAAGGAGAGCCGAAGTGGTATCGAACCGAGGTCCTTCCGCTTGCCATGCCGGCCTAATGCCTTACCGCTAGGCCAAACCGGCTCGCTGAATACCCCACTCGCAGGTCTGTTGAATGCCCCAGTCGCAGGTCTGTTGAATGCCCCAGTCGCAGGTCGGTTGAATGCCCCAGTCGCAGGTCTGAGAAAGCCCGTTCTTAATTGGGCGAATGTTTTTTCGCGAACCTAGTTGGAAGTATTCTGCGAACCTAGTTGGTTCTTAATTGGGCGAACTTTTCTTCGCGAACCTAGTTGGAAGTATTCGTCGAAGCTATACTGATTCGGGGTCCAAAAAGCTTCGCTCAATCACATGGTTCAGGATCTGTGTGAGAGTCCAGGTGGACGTCCTGGACTGTCCGTCCTAATGAGCCTTCTGGTTTCCGTGGACGTAAAGATTTATTGCACCGTGCTTCGGCATTGGTCACAACTTGTCCCTAATATGTCAACTGACATCTGAGGACATAAAGCATCACTTCATCATCATCATCAGCTTCGCTCAACATGTTCTGGGAACATTCGCCCTATTCGACGAACACTGCCTCTGATTGGCTGAGAGCAGAGCTCCACTGCGGATGAAGAAAAAATACAAATACAAATGGATGACTGTGTCGCTAGGTTCTTCACTCGCTTCGGAGGGAATTTGTTTATTTGTTGACTCGTGGGAGGCGCAGCCTTGTCTCGGAGACCCAGAATGAGATAGTAGTTAGTTGAATTACCCTGTGAGGGATGATGAAAGTATATTGACTTGACATGACTTGACTTTAGCCTACATTTTCGATCATGCTGTCTGCTGCGCGTCTGCCGCAAGTTCGGGCCGAAGCTTGCATCTCATTACGAGCCAGTTGAGAACGAAGTAAAATTCGTCGAACTGTCCGAACCATGTTCGGCGAACTAAAAGTTCAGTTAAGAAACGAATCATAGTTCGTCGAACTGTCCGAAGTATGTTCGGCGAACAAACATTCGCCCAGCCGTTAAGAACGGGCTTTCAGTGCCCCAGTCGCAGGTCTGCTGCATACAGGCTCCAGCCGGGCCATGTGTCGTCTGCTCTTTCCCCCCTCCCCCCCCACCCTCCTTCCCGCCCCCCCCCCCCCATCCCCGTCCTCCACCCCCCCCCCATCCCCCGTCCCCCCCCCCTCCTTCCCCCCCCCCTTTTCATCCTCCTACCCCCACCCACCGAACCTTCTTCGGTCGGGGTAATCCGATGAATATTCAGATAAATATATCCACTGTACTGATGCGGGCGGCGCAGGGAGCGGGCGGTTGGTTGATCAATAGACTAGCGACTAATGGACGTCGTCTTTACCCTGACCCACTTCCGGTCTTAGCACCCGCCCGGCCCCGTCAGCAGCCACAGCACTGATTGCCTCCCTTGGACGGGCTTTGTACAGGGGGAATTGCTCTCAGATTATTGGTTATTGCATCAACAGGTTGTCTGTGTACAGGGGGAATTGCTCGTCTCATGTTGTTGGTTAGTGCATCAGTAGGTTGTCTGTGTACAAGGGGAATTGCTCTCAGATTATTGGTTATTGCATCAACATGACAACAGGTTGTCTGTGTACAGTGGGAATTGGTCTCATGTTGTTGGTTATTGCTTCCCTAGATTGTCTTTGTACATGGGAGTTGGTCTCAGATTATTGGTTACTGCATCAATAGGTTGTCTTTGTACAGGGGGGATTGCTCTCATGTTGTTGGTTAGTGCATCAGTAGGTTGTCTTTGTACAAGGGTAAGTAAGTAAACATGGTGCTTAACGTCCACAGAAACCATAAGGCTTATTAGGGACGGGGTACAAGGGGAATTGTTTACTGCATCAGTAGGTTGTCTTTTTACAGGGGAATGGGTCTTATGTTGTTGGTTATTGCTTCCCATGATTGTCTTTTTACAGGGGGAATTATGCTCAGATTACTGGCTATTTCTGGCCTAGCTTGTCTTTGTACAGGGGGAATTATGCTCAAATTATTGGTTACTGCTGACTTAGATTATCTTTGTACAGGGGAAATTGGTCTCAGATTAATGGTTATTGCTTCCCTTGATTGTCACTGTACGGGGGAATTATGCTGAGATTATTGGTTACTGCTGGCCTAGGTTGTCTTTGTACAGGGGGAATTGGTCTCAGATTACTGATTATTGGTACAGGGGGAATTGGTCTCAGATTACTAGGTGGAATTGGTCTCAGATTACTGGTTATTGCTGGCCTAGCTTGTCTTTGTACAGGGGGATTTTGTCCCAGATTATTGGTTATTGCATCACTAGATAGTTTTGGGGAATTGGTCTCAGATTAGGGGGTTACTTCACCAAGACCGTCTTTGCACAGATCCTGTAACAGGGAAGTTCTTTTTTATTCATCAGCTTTGGCACCCACAGATCATGTCACTTTAATTGAGATTGTTTTTGTATGATGGGGAAGATACATTGACACATTTGTGTTGTTGTTATTTGAGACAGTACTGTAACAAATATGGTACAGCACCACTTCTACAGTAGGACACAGCGCAGCACCAGAAACCAGTATAGAAAGCGCCAAAACAGACAAACAAATGGTTACATAATATTCACTGTTAATAAATCCACAGATGAACAAGAGAGACTAGGAGAGCTAAGGACTTAGATGGCTTAGGTTAGGCCTGTGTGCAAATCTCAAAGCCAACAAAAGCACGCATCTCAAACAAACTGACCTCACAAAGAAACAAGACGACCGATACTAAGAAAGGTAATGAAAATTGAAGTTATTTTGGTAAAGCACAAATTAATGTGCAGTATTTGTGTGTGTGTGTGTGTGTGTGTGTGAGAGAGAGAGAGAGAGAGAGAATTACAGTGGAAGGGAGGTAATCAGCGGACGTAATGCCGAACGAGGCAAGGGAAGTAAATATGTATGTCACGCAGACCAATTCTTTTGACAGTGTTGCTTCCCTTACACGCTAAGCCTTCTATGCTTGAAGATTCAACACAACACACACACACACACATTTTCCCATTCTTTTTCAGTACACAGCAATACCAATAATACAATAATAGCTTTTTCTTTTTTGCTTTGGGGCTGGGTATCAAATAGTGCAGCTTGTTTTTTCGTTTCACTCTTTTTCTGTTAGACTGAGGAACTAACCTTTTCTCACAGAACACGACTGTTTTGTCTAACAGGTATGGAAGAGAAGAAACTTCATCAAATTAGAAACCTAACCCCACCCCCTCCCCACCTCACCCCCTTCTCAAAAAATGGAGAAAAAAAGGGGGAGAATTTTTTTAAAAATAATAATAATAATATAAAATATAAAAAAATCAGGAATATTTGGGAAGCTGTCTAATGGACTGTGATCCATTCATTTACTGCACTCTTCAGACTGGCACGATTCTGCATTCACAATGATCTCCAAGCTGTGGGTTGTGAAAGACTGCATGCAGGTCACTTCAGAACTAATGCCAGCAGTTTGCAACATTCAGTTTTTAGAAAATGAAAATGTCTGTCAGCTGATTGGCTAATTTCCCCCTAATCTGAATCCAGGGCTATGTACTTTGTGTGGGTGGGTCAGTGATGAATACAAATTGTTCAAGGTGGATATGTTTTCTGTGTGTCTGTTGTGGTGTTGGACTGTAAAACTTGGAGCTGGTGGAACTATGTGTGTGTGTGTGTGTGTGTGTGTGTGTGTGTGTGTTTGATTCTTATTTCTGTTATCATTATTTGTAACTCCGTATATAATTCTACATTTAAGTACTATGTCTAGTAAGGGGTGGGTGGGTAGGGGCTGTTTGCACTGTATTGGTACGAGTGTCCTTTGGTAGTTTTTACTTTCAGCATGCAATAGCTTACATGTATGCACTGCATGTATCTGGTGCTGTGAACATGCAAGGCTTTGTGTGGAAGTTTTTTTTATGAGCTATTTATATACATTTTCATTTCATTCATCATTCATGCATTATATCTATGTTACAAAGTCACTTGTGTACCTAACCTTTGTGCCCTCTGTTGCTTACTGCACCTCAACTTGTGTTTGCTTTTGATGGTGTGCAGGCCATCTACAACATGCTGGGCAACGCCATCACAGATGTCAACATTGACACACCCAAGGAGCGCACAGTGAAGATCTTCAGCAAGATGGACACCAACAATGACGGTGTTCTAACCAAGGAGGAGTTCACCCAGGGCTGCATGAACGACCAGTGTCTGTACCAAATGTTGACGGCCGATGCCGAAGGACCGAAGTAGTAGCGGTCAGCACGCCATCGGTGTGCCTGTGCATGCACTGATGTGACGTTCCTTCTCCACTCTTGGTACTGTGGGTAGCGGCAAAAGGGAGTGTTCAATGTGATTATGACCCGTGATCAGAGAATGAGAGTGAATTGACTGAGTGGAGTCACTGAAGCTGACCCTTTCTGAAGGTCGCTGTGTAGTAAGAGGGACTCGCTCATCCGATGACACTGAATACCAACTATTTCCTTCACCACTCTGAAAATCAGCTGTTTAAGTTTGACCTGAGGACCAAGTTTCTGAAGTGACATTTTGAGGTGAAGATCTGTTTCAGTTGTTTGCATGAGAGTCTGTCAAGGCTGTTTGTGAAGATCAGTGTTTGAGGTAATAAAGCTGAAGGTCATGCTTCCGAAATTCAGTCTGCATGATGTTGGTTCACCACTTCTCGCCAAAGGTGAATGTGGGAATTTTACTGAGAGTAACCGGTCTGATCGTGGACATTTTCATTTAAGGCTACTTGATCAGTCTAAAAAAAATATTAAAAAAATAAAGCTTAAAGGTCTACCATTGTATGCTTCAAAATTTCTTGACCTATCCGAATATTTTCATGTTGAAGATGGGCAAATCTTGAACAACTTAAAGCAGGGAGAAAAGCAGCCTGAAATTGACTAGCCATTTCCAAACAGGCCTGTCCAATGGGCAGAGACAAACTGAAAGCCTAAAACTGAAGATTAAAATCAGTCAAACACAGAGAAGCCATTATGAAGAGATGAAGTGGCTCAGGGATCTGACCCTGAACTGGACTGCACTCTTCTTTGTCTTCTACTGGAATGAGCGTCTAGGATGAGGATGGACAGCATTTTGGACCTGCGTGCTTCTGGCAGGGCAGCTAAAGATCCCTAAGCAGTTGGACATGAAGCAGACATAGGGAAGCTTCCCTGGCTGCCATGACAACATTAATCAACATTATCATTCCACCACTGCAAACAAACACTAAAAGTGAAATACCACATACACTAGTACAGTGGAAGACTAATGCTATCATTTCACCACAGTAGGCAAACACTGGTAGGACTAATATCACTCTACCACAAAGGGCAAACACTGAAACGCCACATGCACTGACAGGACTAATATCACTCCACCACAGTGGGAAAATGCTAAACCACCACATACACTGGTGGGACTAATATCACTTCACTACAGTAGGCAAACGCTGAAATGCCACATACATTTGGAGGACTAATATTACTCCACCACAGTAGGCAAACACTGAAACACCACATACACTGATAGGACTTATATCGCTCCACCACAACAGGAACATTAGTCCTACATACATTGATAGGACTAATATCACTACCACAAAAGGCAAATGCTAAAATGCCACCTACACTGGTAGGATTAACATCACTCCACCACAATAGGCAAATTCTAAAACGCCACATACACTGGTAGGACTAATATCATTGCACCACAATAGGCAAATGCTAAACGCCACGGACACAGGTAGGACTAATATCATTGCACCACAATAGGCAAATGCTAAACGCCACAGATACGGGTAGGACTAATATCATTGCACCACAATAGGCAAATGCTAAACACCACAGACACGGGTAGGACTAATATTGCACCACAATAGGCAAATGCTAAACAACACAGACACGGGTAGGACTAATATCATTGCACCACAATAGGCAAATGCTAAACACCACAGACACGGGTAGGACTAATATTGCACCACAACAGGCAAATGCTAAACACCACAGACACGGGTAGGACTAATATTGCACCACAACAGGCAAATGCTAAACACCACAGACACGGGTAGGACTAATATTGCACCACAATAGGCAAATGCTAAACAACACAGACACGGGTAGGACTAATATTGCACCACAATAGGCAAATGCTAAACAACACAGACAGGGGTAGGACTAATATCATTGCACCACAATAGGCAAATGCTAAACACCACAGACACGGGTAGGACTAATATTGCACCACAATAGGCAAATGCTAAACGCCACGGACACAGGTAGGATTAATATCATTGCACCACAACAGGCAAATGCTAAACACCACAGACATGGGTAGGACTAATATTGCACCACAATAGGCAAATGCTAAACACCACAGACACGGGTAGGACTAATATCATTGCACCACAATAGGCAAATGCTAAACAGCACAAAGACGGGTAGGACTGGGTGGTGCTGCTCTTGTAGCTGCTGTTCAGCCTGCACATGTAAGGCAACCTGAAATCCTCACACAGGGGGAACGAAGTGTCGAATTAAAAACAGATACATTCAACTGCCTCTAATCATAGACTTGAGAATTTTGTTTTAAACTGTGCGATTCATTTTATATGGTTTCAGAGTAAGTAAGTAAATTGATGTTTTACGCCCAGTCAACCAGTGCGGTTACGTCAGGGCGATGTCAGTTTTAGAAAGTCGCTTTCTCTGTGCACTTGAACATTATTGACCTATGCTACTGATGTGTTGTGTCTTAATTATGCACACTGCCCCAGGTGAGAGCTATAAATAGCATCACATGCATTAGTCCAGTAGAGTAAAATTACCACTCGTGAAACTGGTTTTCTAAATTCAGTATAATATAAAGGTCCATGGGGCATTACCAAAATTGTTAAGTTTAGGTTTTTATTTTGATCTTTTCCACCCTTTGGAGAAACCCTGTTTTGGAAGGCTAGGTCCATCAGAGGGTTGTGTCACATCTCCAGTGTTTGGATCTTGGCATGTGCACCCACAGTTGACGGAATCCACTACACTTTCATTCAGCGCCTTGGAACTGCATTCTGGTCACAGGAACTGGAAAATTCAGAGAAATTCCTCTTTGATGCCAGAGTTCTGGCTCAGAGACTGCGACCTTCAAAGCCAGCTTTCACATGCATAACCTTGCTGTATATTCCGTTTGTTTAACTGTTATGTATGCATGCTTCTGGGAACATCCAGGTAATCAGTGCCGTTGGTGTGATCTTGTGGCTGCTCTTTCATTTTGTTACCCTCTCAGATTAAGTTTGGATGGAGACTGGTACCTGTGCAGTGTGCTTAGAGCCGTGTCTGAGTTGAGGCTAAATGGAGACTGGTAGTGGTACTGTTCAGTGTGCTTAAAGCCGTGTCTGAGTTGAGGCTAAATGGAGACTGGTGGAACATGTGTGTGAAATAAGAGAAAAAGAGGCCGGTAGTTGCTTGAACTTTCTTTGGTCTTTGTTTCTCAGACTTGTGTAGTGATGAAGTGGCGAAGCCCTTAGCAAAGCGGATATTCACTGCTACGTTGTGGCCTACATCATCCTGCAACTGCTTATGACTGATGCACGATTGAGACATTTCCTTTTTCCCCATTTCCGATGGGCAAGATTACCGAGAAATTTCAAAGCATAGTTTCTTTGGAGTGGGGGGAGGTTGTGAAGAACAGTGTTTGACCTAATTACTGTAATATAATTAGAGTGTACACGTGATGCTTAGAAAGTGTACACGTGATGCTTAGAAAGGACTTAGTCAAGTTGAAAAAAGTGTGCCACTGATGAACGGAGCAATATATGAAGTAAAAATGAATTGGATTAGTTGTTACAGAGAACTATAGATCAAACAAAGGGAGAAAAATTACCCATTAATGTTGACAGAGGCCAGGAGTGTACAAGGTGGTGTACACGACTTCACACTCTATAACATACCTTAAAACACGCTGTCAGTGGGCGGGTGCACACAGAGAAAGGGAAACCATGCATCAACTAAACTGTTGAATGCACATTATTAGAATGTATGCCATATAATTATTGCCCGCTTTGTAGTTGTCATTTACAGTGATGGTATCTCTGTATCATTTTGTAGTTGTCATTTACAGTGATGATATCTCAGCTATATCATTTTGTAGTTGTCATTTACCATGATGATATCTCTATATCATTTATTTAGAAGCAGTCCAGGGTCTGTTTCTCACTGTAAACCATGTCAGAAAATTGTGACATTGGAGCTGGCAGAATTGCATTTCATGGCATAATTATTGGCATGTATTTCTGACTTGCATGAGATGTGAAATGCAAAGTACCCACTAGGTGTCTGCTTCTAAGCATCTAGCCTTCATCCCTTTGATGAAAGAATGGCATAAATGTACTTACATCTATCTACTCATCTAGTAATTCTTGGTGGTTGTTTTTTTCTCTCTGCCCCTCACAGAAGCAAGTAGGTTAAGTAAATCGGGCTGTAAATGCCCAGTCAGTCGTGGAAGTGAATACCAGGGCAACCCCTCATAGAAAGCCAAATGAGGGCATTGGAACTCAGTCTGAATTAACTGAAGGGTCTAATCCATCTGAAGAGCCATTGGACAAAGGCGGAAAGATGTAACAAGACTTGTATCCCAGGTTTCATACTTGTCTGGAGAGTTAACTTTTTGTTGGTGTTGTCCAAGTCGCCCACCTTTGGTGTCGAAGTTCTGGCTTTGCTCCCCAGAGTCGAGAGAGATGACTGATGGAAAATGTAAGTCAGGGTGTACAATTATCCCCCCTTCTGGAAGAAACTCTTCCAATTTATTGGTGCCTATGGGGTTTTGTTGGTTTGTTTGTTCCTCATCTGCATGTTCATCATCACATTAATTTGTGCTTAGACTTAAGATTCATACCTTAACTCTGAGAACCTGAAGAAAATAATATCCACAGAAGTGAGGGTGAAAAATGCCTGGAAGTAATGTCAACATTGTTGATCAAAAATGGCGTTTAATTCATCATACGTAACAATGCATCTCATTCAGCAGGTGTGAACAAAATAAAACCAAAATGTTGTTGGTCCCCCCCCCCCCTCCCCCCACCCCCTTTTTCTTCCGAGTTTAACTAGTTCTGAATACTCTGAAGCATTCATTGCACCAGTTTTGAGTTTTGATATATTTTTAGTTGTGTTTGTACGTGCATTGCAGCAGATGAGTCTACAAACAACATCTGCAGACTTCAGACACCAATAGTGGGTTCTGGTTTGGAGAACAAGAGCAAAAATGTTACTGCACACCTACATCATAATGTATGGAACAAAGAGAACTATCAGGTCCTGTTGGTTGTGCTGCTTATGCTGCAGAGCACAGATGTGGGCATGCAAACGAAACCAGAAAACAGGTTTTTGTGCAAATTACAAAAGACATTTTGATTAATAGTCTTTTCATAAGCAAGATGCATTGACACAAAATTTATTTTACTAAACAAAAAAAAGTCACTAGTAAGTCGTATCTTTCTCTCTTTCTCTGTCTTATTTTCTGTCTCTCCTGCTTTGCATGCATGCACATTCACGCACATACAGTGCACACACAAACACAGCAGCTCTTTTTTGTTTTTGTCTTCATTGAATGCATATCTAAATTTCAGCATTCCACCGTTACATCAACCATAGCTAGCTCCTTTTTTTCTTTTTTTTACCACGTCTCAATTCATATGAATCTTGTCACAATATACTGTACATATCATTGTAGATAACCAAAGGTAGGTAGCTTTTTCGTAGCTGCAATGTGTAAAGTATTAGTGTTGTGACAGTCCAGTTTTTCACTTGTTGAGTACACGGATCAACTTGTAGCCTTCTACCATTGTTTATGGTTGTTTGATCAAATTGTGTCCAGCTCCAAGCAGCCACACAGGCCTGCCATCATTTTGTCTCTGCAACAGTTCCCTAAAATGTTGGGCTGGAGCTGACAGACCCTGTTATTGTGGTGTCCAGGAGCTCAGAATGCAGCACGCTGATTGGAGACACCACCAGGTGTTAGTAAATATAAAACTGTTCTGCACTGTGGTAACACATTTTGTGTACGTCAGGCATGGGAACTGATTCGAAAGAAAAACTCTAAAATCTGCCCCCCACCCCGGAAAATTCACTTTCAAAACTTTTGTAACATTTGCTTTTTCTTAGCCGAAACATAGCGCAGAAGTGTGTAAGAATTACTGCATTCAAGCCTGTTGCCAGCCCGCAAGAGTAACAGCAAGTGAAAGTGTTCACAATTACGCGACCAAGACGGTAGATAGACGCGTTTGAATGCGCTCCGTATGTTTCGTGGTTATTTAGTGCGGAACTAAAACTGGTGCTTCCTTTTTCCGTTTTTTTGTACCACCAATTTCATTTTGCCACGGACATTTTTTTTTTCTCCACGGAAAGTCAGTTTGACTGCTACGGAAATGTTCATTTTGATGGACAGTTCCCATGCCTGTGTGTGCCATTGGGGATGCTGTTGCTTACTTTGACATCAGAATTGTTCAAGTCTGTTGGGATGAATTACCACTCTGTACTGGGCCTGCAAGAGGTTGCCTCTGATGGTCATGTATCTGATTTGCCTTCAGCAGCAGAAGAAGTGGTAACTCCTGTCAAGAATCCAGGAGTGCTGTGTTTGAAGAACAGTCTCCACAAAAGTGGAATGGCATGGACAAATAATTATTAGCGTATGGACATGGAACAGAGTGCTGGTACTTTTCACTGGTTATGCAGAAGTGGTTTCCCCTTAGTGAACTGACTGCAGAGATGAATGAATAAATAATAACAATACTGACTTGCATATTCAGTTAACAACACCTGTAAATGTACAATGGTAACATTCTCCACCAGAACCACCACCACACCTTAGTCTATGTTTACTTTCAGCTTCATTCAAACATAGTGGTCATTCCAGCACAGGTGTACAAGCAACTAGTTTACATCCACAAGGATGGCTGGCCATAATGTCACTGCTTGCAGTGTGGACTGTCTCATGTGTGTAAGCAGGTTATCATCCACTATACTTCGTGAATCAATACTTTAAGCACAGCGGTAATGAGCAATAGACAGATGAGATTCTTAAATAGACATTAGGTCTTGTACCACAAAGGAGCAAAATCAGGGGGGGGAAGATGGTTTTAAAAACATGACGGCCAAGTGATTTAATCAAAATTCAAACTACATTGCAATCATAAAATCACTCCTGTTACGTAATATTGTATGTACATTTCAGTGATTTTTTCCCCACTTGATTTTGTGAGGCAGTCAATAGTCGAGGCATAATTATGTCCATTATTTACTGTGGGTTGGGGTTGGAGTTCATGCTAC
Source organism: Alviniconcha marisindica (assembly GCA_018857735.1). Classification (NCBI taxonomy): domain Eukaryota; kingdom Metazoa; phylum Mollusca; class Gastropoda; family Provannidae; genus Alviniconcha; species Alviniconcha marisindica. Next base: position 55,663 of record JABMCL010002213.1, read on the forward strand.
TTTTCAAGTAACTGTAAATGGACCAGTGTGACCCTGGGTGAACCCTGCTGATTGGCATAGCGCCGGCCATCTCCAGCCCTACTGTGTCCAGTCTGAAAGGAGTTTCCCAGACTCCCCTCTTCAAAAGTGCCAGGGAAGCAAAACCTACGGTTGTTTCACAGTGGATTACAGTCAACAAGCCTTACTGCTGTTTACATGAAATACTTCTTCTTCTTTTTTTTTTCTTTTTTTTTAGACAGAAGGAAAACTAAGACTAAGTAAAGAGGACAAACATAAACGAAACAAAATAATACACGTCTTGCAGGCTGTTTTATGATCCATAAATACTGTAGTCTTATTTTTCTTGTTTTGTTGTTTTCACTGACACTAAACTGAATTGTTGAAGTTTTGAAGGAATGGTGATTTCTGACAGAATAATGAGCTTTATTTGAAGTGTTTTGTTCTACGATGTGGCAATGCTGATCACATTTGTTGGTGTTTCTCACTGTCATGACACTAGTTGTTATGAATCTGTCTGCCCAGGTAGGAGTGCATGTCCAGGCAGGAGCATTTATTGAGACATGTCCAGCACTACCACTGATGCCGGTGATGCACTTCAGGTCCATGTAGTCGCTACTTTCTGCACACATGTATTTATATAGAAAAAGATTGACAGAATTTTCTGTCTCTTATTTCCAGCAATGGTTTTAATACCGATACACAGTGTATTCTTTGATGAAAACACAGCAGGTTAAAATGAACTTTTTCATTTATTTTTATTTTTAGCAGGACAGTACAAAACAGTGCACATTATCTGGGTAGACACTTTTTCAAGCAAGAAGTGGACAAATGGTTAAATATATACAACCAGCACAAAATGAGTAGAATGGAGAAGGAAAAAAAATGAAATGCTTAGCTAGCAATTGGATGAAATTTTGTACTTTATTTTATTTTATTCATCTCGTCATTTGCTTATGACATAATTCATTTGTTTGTCACTTGAGAAATGGTTTATTCTAAAAATTTGCACCGTTTTGTTCTGTCCTCCATTAAAACAAAGGCATTCCTTTGAACCTTACACCCGTCTCATTTCTCAACACTAGCCGTCATCTTTGTTTTTTGTTGTTGTTTTCCACCATGCTTGATACCAGTTCCTTGGAGATGTAAAATTAAGTGTTTGCATTTGAATACTGGGTGTTCTCATTGTAAAATTTTGCATTTCAGTACAAGTCCCAAGATTCTGAAAATTGTCCATGACCTGGAAGCTTACTGATAGCTTTGTGGGTTCATGGTCTCAGAGATCATGAAGAATTATCCTTGACAAAGAGGGATCTTTTTTCTTCTGTACTAGCCATACCATACATACCTTTGTAAAAAATAGTTTAATATTCAGTGTTACACTGCAAACTTCCAGTATAAATACAGAACAAGTTTCTTCACCCATGTAGTCTATCAAATTTGATAAACATGGTGCATGTACCACTGGTTGTAATATTCAGTTCTTTAAATACCAAAAAAATCTGACGACTGCTTTACATATATACCCTTTTGAATGATTTTCATCATTAACATTTTGTGTTCTCATTTATTTTACTTATTTTAGTGTGTGCATATGTTTGTTCTTTCTCTCTCCACATTCTTTCTCCATAATTGACATTTTTTGCAGACTGTCAGATTTGGCCATGAATTTCAGTTTGTTCTAAGGACGACTTGCTGTCTATCTCTGCTTTTGTTTGTTCTCTCTCATTGCCAGTGATGGTCTTAATACCAGCAAAGAGTGTACAAAAGTCTGTACCACACCCTTTGATACCAGTTTCTTGGAGATGTAAAGCATTTGCATTTGAATCTGGGATGTTTTCACTGTTAACTGGATGTATGAAAGCACAGCTGTCATTAAAATGTTTGAGTTTGTCTTGTGTGCATTTGTCCCAGTCTGACAGTGAGTGCTATGAACATGCAGTGATTCTCTCTCTCTCTCTCTCTCTCACACACTAGTAGGATGTCTGCGTGATAACATGGTGGTTTAGCAACAGGTTGACACCAGACAATCAGAAGTTACTTTTGGAATGTCTTTATTTACAAACAAATCTCCACTAGGGGCATCAGTTATACACACTAACATGGTTGGCACCAGACTTTCTTTTGTGACCTGGTAGATCTATTACTAGAATGTTGGTGGATGACAACACTCTGTAGAGGTCAGTTCATGATGCATAGGGAGGCCTGAAGCTGTTGTAAGGCAGACCTCCATGATGCATAGGGAGGCCTGAGGCTGTTGTAAGGGACACCTCCTTGATGCATAGGGAAAGAGGCCCGAGGCTGTTGCAAGCGACTTAAAGCAGATCCCAAGTGAAGATACAAGTTCAGAGCTTCCGCTAGACTGTTGAAGACTATTGGTATGCAGTACCAGCAACCAAACTATTCTGGTGCCTACCCTCAGCCAGCCAGTACAGTCAACATTACCGGGGCCTAATAATAATGCCCGGGTCCCCCTCCCCCTACAAGAGAAGTCCCACTCCTTCCTCTTTTTCACCACTCCAGGCTCCACCCTGGCGCGACATGGTCTGCAAAAAATGAAGGTCAAGCCGAGATGCCAGGTTTTCCCAGTCTGACAGTGAGATGCCAGGTTTTCCCCGTGTCATCATCATTGTCATGCCTGTGCCACAGAAAATCTGTCATCCAAGCATTGGTGTATTTCTTTATGTCACTTAATAGCTGGTGGTTTCATGGTTTTCTCCGCCATTTCAAGGGTTTCTTCGTTTGAAGCGGACGATGACACAGATAATTTGGTCGGCGCTGGGCAAGATTTTTTTTTACTGTATGCTTCATCGCATCACATTGATGCAGCTAGATATCAAATGAAAACAGAGTGGGAAAGATTTCTCCAAACATAAATGGAATGGTCTGTTATCTTGTGGTCAGCATTCGTACTTTGGGACCTGTCCATTCGAGGAGGGAGGTGGTGGTGCTGGCAGTGAAAGTTTGCAAGATCTGTAGCCTGTGTTACTTTTTGCTTCTAGCATGTGATGCATACAGCATCTGGTGTGACAGTTTTGCTTGCTGATAAAGGCTGGAAATGATCTTGTGTAGCGGGAGATTCCACTTGCTTCTGGACCCAGGGTACAGAGTATCTCCAGCAAGTCACACAAAGAGCTCAGTTTCAGCTGGTACGTGGTACCGGTGACTCTTTTTTTTACCGGTGCAAGAGGAACATTTACCAGCAAAAACCAGCATATGCCAGTCTAGCGGAGGCTCTGAAGTTGGCTTGGTAACAGAACATGTGCACACAAAATTCCACTTGCAGACTGTGTAACAATGTTCTAAAACTTCTATCAATACATATGTAATAGAAGTGCTTCGGACTAAACCTCTGAGCCCCTTCTGTTTACCAATAAAGAGTTGAATAAGGTTTGATGCCCACACTTCTGCCACAGGTACCGGCCTTGTTCACGACATTGCCCACACAGAATGCCAGACAGAAAATGGCAGGACTCTTGGCTGCGTTTTCATGACTTTCACACACAGACTGTCTTGAACCATTAAAAAATATATTTAAAATTGCTGTCCCATCATCTGTGCTGATCTCAAAGGCACTGCTCCTGTGCCACTCATCCCGGCATCCCTAGCTTCGGCCACACCCAGGGCTCATTCTGCATCGCGGCTCTACCCCCAGAGGTCCACAGGAGGAGACATCAGACTGTTGGTGGGCCGCCAATTGGAGGAGACACTGCACTGCTGCTGAGTCACTTCGGTGGTGTTCAGTAGTGCCTGTTCTGACGTTAGCCAAGTCACGGAGTCAGACTGAGTGAGCGTCTCCCCAGAGAGCAGACCGCCACTACGTCCCTCCACCAATCCTCCTGTGTGGACTCTCTGACGTTGAGGGCTTTGATCGGAACTGCCTCAGGCAAGGGGGGAGGGAGGAACACCGAGACTGAGGCCACCACGAGAGCGTGGCATGAAGGGCTACAGAAGCTGAGACTTTTTTTTAGTTATGCAGTGATCGATGAGGATGAGGATAACTGACGATGCTATGGAGGTCCATTTTGGTTTGATACTACTTGACCACGCTTCCTGTCGTAATCCTGGTGTTAACCAGGCCCAGGAACTGCGGCACCTGCAGTGTTGGTCAAGTAATTAGAGCAACACTCTTAAAGACTCATCCGTGAAGTGGATGAAGCTTGACTGTGTGGTTCCAGCCTTCCCACTGGGCCCATAGCACTCCCAACTCTGGGTAGGAGCCAGCCAGGGCTAAAAAATCCCACATGACTCTGATGGGATTCAAACCCAAGACCTTCCAACCAGCAGTTCTATGCACTAACCACTATGCTACGGGAGCCGGCTGACTTTAACAAACTAGACATAAATCAACTGACTGGAAAACTGCTGTGAAACTCATTTATTATTAACAATATTATGATTATTCCATTCATATCGACAGGGCCTGTGATGCTTCATTCCTAAGCATCCCCTTTAAATGAAGTTTAGAATGCTACAAGTATACAACAGCATCAGGGATGTTTGAGCAGTTGAGCAAACAGTATAGTAGTATCATTCATAATGTCAGTCATCAACTTGGTAAGAAACACAAATAAAACAGCAGCATCGTTTTGAATAATTTTCAGCAGACATAAGAATCACTTACAACAGCTGATATTTACTGATCTGTAATGATCAAGGAGACAAGTATTGTTCAGTTTGAAGCTGAAATCCTGAAACGGACATGTCAGGGGTATTAAAGTACGCACCGTTCCAGGGACATGCAACTGCAAATGCAATATAGTGCACCAGCCATACTGTTTCTTCTATTTCATACTTTCTTGTTTTTTAATTCCAACAAAGTCCACATCACCCATCATCAATTTCTGTCCCAGCATCCCTGAAACAGAGCCACTTTTGGGAGCTAATGCCTGAAGGAAAGCAAAAGACTAATGTCCGAAGGAAAGGGAAAACAGGAAAAACAAAATGCAGTATGTCATTATGGCACTTAATTATCTCTACTGGTCTGCTTCCAGTTATATAAGTGAGCAGGCAGAGAGCAAAATGTATTCATGACTGGCACAGCACAACTCAACACTCATTGATCCTGTTAGACATGTGCATAGTAACCATTAGACATAGTAACCATTAGACATTGTAACCATTGGACCATTTTCACTGCAAACTAACTAAAACATACTTAGGTAATGAATAAATGAACAAACGATAATTTATATATATGGCACATAAGAACTTCCACACAAGATCTTGCATGCTCACACTCCCATATGCACATAGTAGGTTCTCACAAGTTTTTAAAAAAAAGTTTTTAAGGAATATATATACATAACAGGCGTAGATACAGAGTTGAAAAAACAAAAAGTAGACGACTCCACACAGGCACCTGTGCAAGTGCGCACCACACGATCACATCAGCACTGTCGTCATGACTATCCTACTAGGTGAAAAAGTGGGTTGTCAGAGAAGCCCTGAAAGACTGCAGTTCTTCTCCTCGATTCTCCAGGAGAGCATTCAACTTCAAGAGGGAGAAGTGACATACCTCAAGGACCACTGGCTGTATCACTTTGTCTTACTCTTTGAATCCATGGGCCTGGGAACATCCAGGAGAGATCTAGATGCTGACCTGAGAAGGCGAGAAGGGTATGAGCATCTATGGAGAAGATCAGAGGGGTAGGGAGGGGTATTTTCCAGAACTGACCAGTATGTGGCAAAGATAATTTTGTAGCAGATGCGTTTCTGAACTAGAAGCCAGTGAAGTTTATAATCGTACTGTGCACCTCCCTTTGCCACTCTGCATTTCTGAGACAGTTTGAGGACCATGTTCGATTGTCAGTTCAACCATTGTACCAAGAGGATAATGCTACCAACAGTAACAATGATATATGATGGACAGCGAACATGTAAAAAAGTTGTTTTTTAAAGTGTTTTTTTCTTTTTGTGTTCAAGCACTGAAGGAGGATTTCCCAGCCGTTGGACCCAAAACTGTGTTAGATTATATCAGGCACATCAGCTTCATCCCAACACTCATGTGCAGTACAACAGCAGCCTTACGATTCTCCTTCATTTGATAATTATAATACTATATAAGCCAGCAAGATGATCAAGTAGATCTACTTTTCCCCTTATGCTTGAATGCCTCCACTCAAGTCACAAATATAACCACAGCATCATGTCACACAACACCAAAAAAAGTTAAACACACACACACAAAAACAATTTCCAAATCAGACAAATCTAGTCAAACTCTAGCAACCACAGTTGTACAGGTATTTCATTATATATATTATATATATATATATATATATATATATATATATATATATATATACAAAATATATAATGTGTTAAACAACAAGGCAAATTGGAAACATTCTTTTGCACATGATCAGAAAGTATGCAAACACACACATGCACACACACAAGCAAGGTTTGCCACCTTACAGCACTTTGCTTGCACCCAGTCTGGTAATCAGCAGTAGTGTCTTGACATGACCCCTCTGTGGTTGATAGGACATTGAAATCCCAAAAGTGGTAATTCGTAATTATACATCAACACACCTAGTATGGTTGCAAAGAGGTCAACAGGATAGAAAATGTAGGATATAGAGAAGTGTTGAACTGCACATCACTGTGACCTTGACCTTCAATATTACCCCTGTTAAAAGAGCATGTAAGGCTAGGACATGCTGGTTTTGTTGACCATCTATCTAACCAGATTAACTTAACACATAAACATTAGCTTTAACACTAGATATATAAATTTCTGTGTCAATGAATAAAAAAGTTTTTTTTTAAGGACAGAAAGAACTTCCACTTCCAGGCTGCGTCTTCTTACTCTCTGGTACATTATGTTGTATCTTGCACATTGTGATCTGAAGCTGTTTCGCCCGCCTGCTCAGGCTGGGTCTTCCTTTGACCTGGCCCTGGTCTCACTAAAAGAGCTGTTTTAGACCTTTCATCAACACCACCCTCATGCTCAGCAATACTCCCCTCGTCTTCCACATCAGTCTGAGTATTACAATATGATTTTGCTGGAAGATTTCTAGGAGACAGAGCAGACCGAAGCCAGTTACATGATGGTAATATGGAAATTAATCTGGCCGTTGCTTTTCTACAACTGGATTTGAACAGATCCCAAAAACACAGGATTAATAACGTACCAAGAATTATATTGATAATGCCACTGGCTTTTACTAGTAATATTAGGGTGGTATTGGTATGGTCACTGTGAAAATCTCCAGCTGGAGTGATGTTTTCAACATCTATTTTGCATACAAACCCACCTGGGAAAGAATGCAAAACCCCTGAACTTGATGGTCCTATGATCAATGTTTTCACATTGTCCATCTCGTACTGAAAGCTTTCTACGCTGAGGCATACACGCAAGCATGAATAATAACCTGGTATGCCTGTCGTGTTTGATGTGTAATGAACAGTCATTTGAAACGAGCCTTCTCTATAGCTAAACTCCACAGTAGCATTTTTACTTGACCTGGACGTGAAATTAGTATTTTCTTTATTTGTACTGGCCAGTTTAAACAAGGATTGCTGGAATTCTACAAGAGGTCCATAATGTTTAACTATATGAACAAAAGGACTAGAACATGTTCCATTCATGGTGGTGTTCCCATTGAGGGGTATGTGACAAGTGCAGCTGAGGAATGAAGCTTCCTCTGCCAGTTTAGAGTTGGCAGTTAACTGGCACGAAAGGACAAGTAATAGAAGTATACAAGACTGTAGCATGGCAGGTTTTCTGGCCATCATCTGTACACCTGAAACAAGACAAAAAAATCATTCTTGACGTTTCGTGAAAACTGCAATTCTGTTACTGAAGTTAGTACTGATTTTATTACTGGGGCCTGACATTAACCTCATTTCCTACCTGCCTTGTAGGGCAAGTAGAAGAAAAATTAACCTGCCCGGCACTAGTTTCTGGTTGCCTGAACTTTTCATGACATGCACCAACTAAGTGAGAGTAAGACACCAAAACAAACTAACAGTAACAACAAAGTAAAGCAACTGTCTGCAGTTTATGTCTATGTTGGAAATTCATGCAATTTAATGTGGTAATTTGCTATTGCTGTTTTAGTGTTCAAAATTACCATTTTTATTTGGCCTTCATTTATTATCAACTTTTGGATCACGCTGTTTAGAATGGTATTCAGCCTCATCAGAGAGCAGCATTTCCCCAATGTCATGTACACCATAGTGTATCTAAGACAACATAAAATTTAAGTGATAGTTCACACTCCGAGTTTAAGGAGCATATATATATCAAAACCAAGTAGACTGAAGTGAGAATGCCTCTGAGGTAGAAAAGAAAGGGAAAAAAGTTGTACAAGCCTAAATGTAGTTCTCCTGATTGTGCACAAACACACTGATCTTATCGGAACCAGGTAAGTGGTATCAAGTTCCTCCTCATGGAGTTATACTTTTAAACAAAACTCCACACAATTAATGATTATATCAGTGTTTGGACACAAATGGAAAGCAAGCTTTAAGTCTAAATGACAGGCAACACATAATATATATATATACATCATGTATAACTATAAGTGGAAACATAAAAAACACACAACAAAAACACTGAGAGCATTGCGCTTTAAGATGGCACAGCTTGTTGCACGTGGTGCCTGACCGGTGGCACATAGGGATGCACTCACAAACACCCCGTACAGTGGTACTGGTAGTCTAATCTAATAATAGTGTTGGGTAAGTGAGCTGAGAAAAATGTAATTTTGACTGCCAGAGATTTGGTGCCATAGTTATCTCAGTTAGTCAGGTGGCACGGTTCTTTAACGTTTGATTTGTCCACCAGAAATTCACAGTCTAATGCTACTGGGATTGGCTTTATGACTCCCTCTGTTGTTGGTTTTGAACAAGATATGTTGACACCTGCGAGCACTTTCACTTTGAGATGAGTCTCCTGCTGTTGCCTCGATCAGCAGCTGATGAGGAACTTGCCTGATGGTAGCGGGTGTTGTGACAGGATGGGCCCTATGGTTTGCTTGAAGAGATTCGCTGTCACTGGGCCTTTCTCAGTGAAGATAGCTGACCCTATTCTCAGGTCTTCTAAAATCATAGGATGCTGTCAGAAGGTGGGTGGTGGTTGGTTAACCCTCCAATGAAAAGGTCAACCGGAGGGCATTTGTTTTTTGTTTTCGTGGTTTGGTTTTTCAATATGGCCTGGGTTTTCAACTGGTACTGGTAGGAGCACCAGGTGCTGCTTGAGTCGACAGTTTAGCTTTAGCCTGACAGGCTCTTTTGTTTTGCCTAGGTTTTTGTGGCTTGAATTTACTGGCTTCGTTTTCCAAGGAATTTTGACTGACTGTTGATTTTTTTGTCTTCAGTACTAGTTCCTACTCTTCTTGGGGTCTGGGTTCTATTATGGCTAGTGTCTGACTCTGAATCCCTCATGTTAAGAGTCCAGTTCCCTAGGCAGTTATCAAAGTTTTGTGTCAGCGCTCCTGACAGTGTACCAAACTCACTGCGTCACTGGTCCACACGGTACCGACTGCTTATAGGTTTAAAATTAAATCATTTAACCCTTTCATCACCAACAGTGCATGCAAAGTATACACCTGGAAACCAGCAGTGCAGAAGCATACTGCAGCTCAGAACCAGCTGTGCAGGAGTGCTACATTGCAGATTATGACCTACCTACTTTAATTGCAGATCACTACCTACCTACTTGAAACTGCTGTATTTTCTCAACCACTCATCCAGTCTTATTCATCCATACGTCAGTTTAAAGACAACTGAATGGAGCATGAACTGAGTTGGTTTATTTTTAGATTAAAGTTTGATTTTGCTGTCAAAAATTCAATGGAATGCATTATATTTTTTGTTAAGCATTTCTGCATAATTTGTTTGCAATTCACTCATGATAAAGTCAACAATGAAAGTCTCAAACTGAACCACTGTCACTATTAGAAGTGAGTACATTCGGTGACTGATCATCCATAACCACCTTCGCCCTGATATAACCGTACCGGTTGACTGGGCGTAAAACATCAACCCGTCCATAACCATGCTCAGTGCTTGCTCCATAGTCCATACTGTAACGAACAGCTGCATGTGAGGAACTGCTCATTCATGAAGTGCTAGCAATTTTCCTAAGTCAGAAAAATATTGAAAATGCAGTAAAAATTGAACAAAGACAAAGTAAAGAGATTTCAGCACCAAATGAGAGCCAGTCTTGTTTTTGTCACGCGACTAACTTTGGGTCCACATGTGATTATTCACAAGTAAGTAAGTAAGTAAGTAAACATGGTGCTTAACGTCCACAGAAACCATAGGGCTTATTAGGGACGGGGAGAATGGGGGGAAGAGGGTAATTATTCACAAAAGATTCAAGAGGTTTACTAGCTCCACTGACCCGAACAGCAACACTGGTGTTCTCACTACAAGCCAATGCTCGGTGACATTGGCATTCTTGCTGTACATCACTGCTCTGCGACTTTAGTGATGAAAGGTTTAATTAAAATGTATACACCTACTTTGCCTATTTTCCCTACATCTTATTTGTTCCCTGTTTCTTTAATTTAGAATGGCAGGTTGAAAAGGTCTGTACCCAAACTTCTGTATCCCTAATTGAGAATTGGGAATGGATACTAAAAACATCTACATTCCTACTCTGCACCTAGCAATTTGAAATGGTCACTTTGCTTGGTTTTACAGCCAGAAACTGAGAAAGCTAAACTACAGCTATACTCACTAAGAGTAGGATGTGCAGTGCCGGAGGCCTCGGGCTGGTTGAATCTTGGGCCGTCAAGGGGTCCTGTCCAAGAGGATCTGCACCAGGCCTCGACTGTGTGGTGACTTTGGCTCTTGCTGTTGCTGCTGAAAGAAGAATTTGTGTTGACGCTTCTGTTCTAAAGGTCTGGAAAGCCATTAAAACTTAGATAAAGGGTAAGGGTGGTTCTAATTCAATCAACCATTTAAAGGTTAACAGTATGCTTATTAATATTACTGACAAACAACAAAGTTGTGGAACAAATAGTTACAAATCTTTCTAAAAAACTCTCGGTATTTTTTTAAAATTCTTTTGATTGTCAAAGGGTTGCAACGTTAAAAGAAAAAAAGACGCCTGGCCTTCCCTTCTAAAAATGAAGACCTCTAACAACTTGTCTGACCTCCCCAGTATCTTCAGACAGCACTCGAACTACCTCTCCAATGTAAAAATCTTCATGGAAGTAGACTTCATCTTCTGCCCCAAATGCTGGAACTTGAAGTCCTGCACGAAGTCTGCGTCCACATTTTCTTCAGGTTCAATCTCCATTTCAGCTTCTGATTCCGCAAGTGATTCACCATTTTGCTATTCTAAACCCATGTCTAATTCGGAGTCGGAATCAATTACCCAGGGAGCTGCCTGAGGTAGCTGGAATGTGCTGACTTCTGCTTCACTTCTCCCAAGGAAAATCAGAAGGTTCTTGACTAAATGGAACAGGCTGCCTGTGATCTTAAGTAATGGAGACTTCAGTTCCATGACATGCTTTCACTCAAACTCCAAGCACTGGTTTACGACATCCTTCCTTCAACCACTGCCGTATTTAGTTACGCCATAGGGTCCAGAACTGTCAGCTAACGAGCAGTTTTTTTTTGTTGGTGCTCAAACAGTAGTAAGTTTGTTAGTAATGTTACAAACAACTCAAATAAAACAAGGTGTGTCATTTATAGCCGCCAACAAAGTTTACACTAACACAAATAAAACCACAATCGTTTGAATCGAGACGGAACTCTTTCTTTCACCCGGGGTGGATACGTCTCATGTTTACATGCCTGCTTTGGCGCTAGGTTGCTTCTACAGTCATATTAGTACCCGAAGCTTTCAGAGGATGCTGCCCATGTCGCTGGACAGCTGTGCGGAGATAAAGAGTGCCCCTTCAGTGGCGCAACTAAATCTGGCAGAGTTTGGAGGAAGGTGCCAGAAAGCGATGCTCAGAGTGTGGCTTTCACTTTCACTGTTGCAGCACTTTTGTTCAGCCTGCAATGCCACCTTCTGGTTGGCCCTGGTTCCACAAGCTGCAAAAAGTGCATCACCCTGTTCAGGTGTAGTGCATGGACATGGTGGAGCTGAAGCTGATCCATTCTTGTGATGATGGTCAATTATGTTTCTTCTCAGCATCAATCATCAGTGTGCTTTTTCTGCTACCAGCTCTGTTCTTCTAACAGTAACACCGCCTTACTCTTGGCCACCGCATCCTTTTCTCCCTCAGCTGACTGCTTCCTGGCCTGTGGCACGTTTCTCGCACACATTCAACAATCTATAAATTTGTTCTTGGTTGTTGTTTTGTTTTGTTTTTGAGGAACCAAGCTGACACGGACACGTTTTGCTTGAGGACACTGATGGTGGAATGGTAAATTTAATATTAATAATAAAACACTCAAACAGAGAAGCAGATCTCCTCTTGAACAAGCTGAAGTCCAAATCCCCAAACATCTGTTCACCAATCAGATTTGTCAAGTGCGAATGGCTTATTTTGCATCACAGCAGACCATCCTCAGGAAAATAACATTTTTTAATATTGTCCTTCACGCTTCAGGCAAGAAATCAGCAATTTGACATTCTGTGACTTTGACAAGTCCACCGCATAGCTCCTGCAGGATGACTTTTACTATGGTCCTCTGGTCGTCGTTCAACGCCAACAAAGAATCAATGAGATGAAGCAAGTTTAAGTAAGTAAACAAAATGAAGTGGAATAAAATAAAATTTATAAAGAGATAAAACGATATCATCGTGTTATTCCTGTATCCCTGATAGTGATATAACCGCACAGGATGACTGGGCGTAAAACACCAAGTTACTTACTTATCTTATTCCTGGCTGTAGGTGTAAAGCCCGTTCTTAATTGGGCGAATGTTTCTTCGCGAACCTAGTTGGAAGTATTCGGCGAAGCTACTTGGTTCTTAACTGGGCGAACTTTTCTTCGCGAACCAAGTTGGAAGTATTCGTTCGGGGTCCAAAAAGCTTCGCTCAACATGGTCTGGGAACATTCGCCCTATTCGACGATCATTGCCTCTGACTGGCTGAGAGCAGAGCTCTCCTGGGGATGAAGACAAAATAAAAATTAAAATCTCCTTATTTGGAGTAGTGACTAGCATGACATCATTGGATTTTGAAATCGACCAATCAGAAATCAGAACCAAGACTCCAGCCACGCTTGGCTATACTCGGCCTTCCCACAATGCACTGCACTTGATTTCCGTTTTGTTGATAATTTGTCAACAAATCTGACGAGCTCAATCGATACACGAAGTATTTCTGCAAATATTCCCTAAAGTTACTCTTTTTTCCCGAAACTGTGTATTGCCATCAATACCAGAGTTCCCACGGAATCAAATAAGCAGACTCATGACACAGTGCTTTTGTGTCGAACGGCTAAAGCTGAGAAGAAAGTGAGGGTGAATAATCGTGAAGACGCCGTGTGAACCGAAAGTGGTGGGTGCCTCTTTCCGAAAAAAATTGAGATGATGGGAGCTGCAGATCGTGTTGCAGATGGAACTGAACAATCTTGGATTATTGCTCGTGTGTTCCAGTTGACTTGTTTGCTGACTGATGTTTCGTGCCCTACTTGTGGAGAAACCAGACTGTACATTTCAGTGTGTGAGGGATCGGATCAGAGGGCTGGATTCGCATCAAAGCTTGCTTTGAATTGCGATCTTTGCGAGTACAAGAAATTTGAAATGTCTCCACGAACGCAGTTCAGTGACAAGAAGAACGTAGCGTATGAAGTCAACCCAAGAATGGTTGTGTTTAGCCACGAAAGCAGTATTGGAGACAATCAAGTGATCATGGTGCTGGGAATACAAGCACACGGTGATGATGACTTTGTTCCATCGTTTTCTGTTGAATTACTTTGTTGCATATTTTCAACTTAAAATTCCTAAGGCTCTGGTTGTAATAAAGATACAGCTTTGAAACTTGACATGGTGTTACTCTGTACATTTATCTTGATTCATACAGAAGGTTTTATTGATAAAGTGAAAATTGGTGTATTTATGTAACATGGAATATATAAAAATCATTAAATTTTCCACATGTTTATGTAAAATATTTGTAAAAAGTCAAAAATGAAGATATCCATAAAACCTTCTGTATGAAGTTTGATATTGGGATCTTAATTAAAGTTCAAAAGGCAGTTTTGTTCTATGTGCAGTATCTTTGGAGGAGTAGGGATTTAAAAAAAGGTTGTTTGGTGGCCATCTTGGATTGTTTCCATGGCAACAGGTGTCGAAAACAACATATAATTATACTTTTTTAAACTTACAATGTAAGGTCTTTCAAATGACCCTAAATGCAAAATCTTGATTTGACAAAGAAAAAAAATCAATTTGCACTACCATATCCCCCCTTAAAAGGAGTTAATTCGCAAACTTTGTAAACTAGTTTGCGAATTAACTCCTTTTAATCGAATCTTCACGAAGAAAACTTGAGGGAGTACTTTGAAACTAAAGTCCTTAGACTGCACCTCAATATCAAACGCATAAACAAATAAATTTCATCTAAAAGTATCACAATGAAAAAAATTACCGTGAATTTTGTAACAGTGAGTAATCGAGCTCAGCTTTTGAAATTACGGGGTCTTGTTGTCCGGTTTCATTACACTAAAATGCATCCTCCCTTATGACATCAACAAGTAAACTCGAACAGGTCTCAGACTAGGCGAATCCGGCTAGCAAAGTGCTCCCCGGGCTGACCCGACGTTCTTGTATTAATTACTAACAAAAACTGCATCGGAAGAACGTCTACCGAGACATCCTAAACTTGAACATAGAATTAGTTTCTGGGCCTGCCAAACAACAACAGAACATACCTGCGTCCGTGTCAGTCTGACCGAGTAGCGTGTGTTAGAGTTCTACTCCCTCAAGTCCTCTTCGTGAGGTAACCGAACCTTCACGAAGGTTCACGAACCTTCACGAAGGTTCACGAAGGTAATCGAACCTTCACGAAGAGGACTTGAGGGAGTACTTTGAAACTAAAGTCCTTAGACTGCACCTCAATATCAAACGTATAAACAAATAAATTTCATCTAAAAGTATCACAATGAAAATAATGACCGTGAATTTTGTAACAGAGAGTAATGAGTTCAGCTTTTGAAATTACGGGGTCTTGTTGTCCGGTTTCATTACACTAAAATGCTTCCTCCCTTATGACATCAACAAGTAAACTCGAACGGTAGGACTAGGTACTGTAGCTGATCCAACCGCCGTGCTACCGACTGTCCAGTGATGGCAGAGCCACCTTTCAAGTACTCAGTCCGCTTTCCAGAAAGTGATAACCCTAACGAAGAGGAAGACGAGAAAAATTCTTTTGAAATCATCCACAAAAGTGAGGCTGAAAATCTCGCGCCTGTGATAGTTCTGCTGGGGTGGGCCGGATGTCAAGAAAAACATTTAGCAAAATACAGCCCCATGTACGAAAGAAAAGGGTAAGCCATTCGATGATAAAATGAAATTCTCATGTTTTACAGGTCTGCTGTGAGTGTGTGTGTGTGTGTGTGTGTGTGTGTGTGTGTGTGTGTGTGTGTGACAGAGTCAGAATAATCATCAACATGATTGTGGGCATCTAAGGAAAGAAGAAGAATGTGTGTGTGTGTGTGTATAATATATAATTATGGGTTCTTCTTCACTGCTAGTCCTAATTGGTAGTCACTCACTTTGCAAAAGTTTTGTTGTAAACCAGTTCCTTTTTTTCACACCAAATGGAGAAAATTCCCTTTGTTATACACCCAAGAAGCAATGAGAGCAATATGGTGGAAAAAAAATGTTTTGTTTATTTTTTTTATTAGCAAAATATACTCCCATGTCATGCAAAAATGGCGGCCAAAAATGGGAATGGTGATACCCTACTGCTTGTGTTGGAAGCTACTTCACACCAGACGAAAATATTCAGACATATCTAATTTGTTTGCAAAGTTGCAACATCGAACATGCAAAAGCACCAGAAAGCTAATTTCAGGACTGCTGAGTATGTCTGTCACTCTGTGTACAACAATGATGGTTGAAAGTGAGCATAACGCATGTGTCATGACCCGTCACGTCATGAAACACATGTTCACTTCCAACTTGCACAAGATCAACAATGCGAACCCGGGGAAAACACTGTTGCTATAAATAACAAAGCACTATCGATGCCAAGATCTGAACACCAAAGTTGCCATATTATTCCCTAAAATGCATTAAAAGTGCAATGAAAATTTTGCGTCAAAGGTGAAACGTCCGTTATGGCAACAACAAAAATTTGCGAAATAAATCCAACAAAGAAAAAAATCTTCTAACCGCGATTTTCAAATGTACCATGGGCATCTACACACACATTGATGACGTCATGTCATGTGATAAGCATGGAATTTGTGATTGGGCACTTTTACCACTGCGCGTCATGCTCTGACACAGGAGAAACATGCGTTGACTGGCTGTCATCATTGTCTGCTAACACATGATTTCACCCAATTTGGACTTGGAGGCTACCAATGACGCAGGTAGGTGAAATTCCAAGCAGTTATAGTTACTTGATCATTTCAGACTAGTATTTTATACAGTAGCACTCTTTATTTATAAATACAGCGTTCAATGTGTTCGATGCACCCTCTTGCAGGCTCATCTCCGTTTCGTCACATGAAACATACGTTTCTTGCTGAATCATTATTTCATGGTGAGGAACCACAATTACCCAAAAGTAGGCATACGTAGGATCAAAAACAAACATGTTTAGTAATGGTTGCAGTCATTTCAAATTATTTCTCAGTCCATGAACAAGGAGAGAAAAATTGGTCAAAACATAACGTTCGTTTCTGGTGACATGGAACCTGACGGAAGTTGATTCTGTCACACAAAACGTGCGTTGTACATGTAAACATTATCATCGTGTTGCAGAACGTGCATTCAACAAATCTTCCCTGCTTTGTTTTGATTTCTGTGTGAAACTGAGATGGTGCTATAGTATTAATGATGATGTAACTGAGATTCTTTTGATTTAAATTTGCCATCTTCTATCGGACTTGAAATGATAGAACTTAACGCGACATGGTGTGCTTGCAGAGTTTTTGTTTGGAATTTTTATTGTTGTTTCTTCTGTCCTGTTTTTGTAGTGACATGATGTGCTTGCAGAGGTTTTTTGTGCTGTTAATTTTTAGTAAACTTTACTAATTTAAGCTGGAAAGAATTCAACATAATATTAATAATATCAATATACTGAGTAGAACTGTACTTGTGCTGTTTTTAGTTTTTTCTTATTCATGTTTTTTGTTTTGTTTTTGTTTGGGTGGGGGTGGGGGGGTGCATTAGCATTCATGAAAAAGACAGGGGTCTGAGGCAGCATACTATTAACTATAATATATACTAGTTTACTACATCTTGTTTTTCCATTTCCTCCAACTTTGATTGCTGTCTCTGAATGTGATGTGTTGTGGACTGCAACTTGTGCTGTGGTTTCACTTGTTGGCTCTGTTAAATCTAGGTTCTAGACTACAAGGCTTCATCTGGAGAAGTGCAGATAAAGTTCCTGGGTGAAAATCAGAGCAGCTTCTCGTTCCCTGCAACTGATGACATCCCTTGGGTGCCTGCTGATCAGCTTGCAAAACTAAGCCACTACAGACCGGTGTCAAATGCAGCTGGGGGTTTACAGAATAAAAGTTGCTTGAAGTTGTCATTGTTTTGCATGAGAACAGATGATTGATTAAATTTTCATGTTAAGTTTCAGTCAATTCATGTAAACATTACTAGTACTGCTCATCACTTCTTCTTTTTTCCTTTTTTTCTTCTTCACATAAGCAAAGCTTGTCAAACTCAAAAAAACAACCTTGTCAAACTCAAAACAAATGCTTACATACATGTAATGTGTACAAATACTCAGAAAAAATACATTTTCTACATGTATGCTTTTAACAGTTTCCAACCTGAGTGATTATTGAATGTCATGTGAAACATACGTTACATGTCACGCGAAACTGTGTTACAATTTAAAGAACATCCAAAGTTGAGGAAGTGTTCCAATATTACTTTGGAATATGTCCACAGCATCAAAAACTAACAAGAATAAATACTTGTTCATGATCCATGGTGTTTGTTTGATCTTGAAGGAAAAACTTTTCTTTCCATTCACGCATGTTTCAGTGTCACAATTTTGCAGGTAGGCTGTACTACTCTCAAGTGGATGAACCAGGCTCTTAAAAATTGCACTTAGTTACTCCTAATGATTGTTATTCAAAACCTTTCTATGAAATAATAAGGTTCTTGTTCTAAATATTCCATAATGATACTTTTATGTCACACCGAAACATGCGTTATGCTCTCCACTTGGACTTGTTCGAAGCCACCCTAACTTGCAGTCGGGGTCCTAACTGCTTTTCTTTTAACTGTGCCTTAAAATGGGATGTACGTGGAACACAACAAGCCTAACTGGGATAAGCTGCAAGCTATTTCAGTTTTGACCTCTGATTCCCCCTAACTAGGACCAGCACTGAAGAAGAACCCATATAGATGTATATATTTTATACCTTTATCTTGATTGGAAGGATACATTGCCAGTCACCCAGTCCGCTAGCATCAGTGACATGACCACAACAAGAAGAAAGTTCAAAGCTGCTGTAGAACGATCTATCCACAACATTCAACAGTGAGGAGAAAACTGGAATAAATTTGGGTTTCGAAAGGTTGAAGATTGAACCCACCACACATAACTCTCCCTCCCTCCGCAATGATTGACGACCTAAAGCGGACCTCCCTTCAAGACCGAAGAGAGACAGCTCGGTTGGCAATGCTGTATAGAATCCACAACAACATTATTGCCACGGATGGAATTAAGAACAAGCTTCAACTGCCATCCCCATGTCAACGATGAAGACACAACCAGTTCTTGCAGCCACACTGCAGAACCCAGTACCAGCAGTACTCATTCCTGCCGAGAACCATCAGAGACTGGAATGACCTGCCCCAGGAAGTCATTGAGGCCAAGACCATTGACACATTTGTGTCAATGGTGTCACATTTGTGTCAAGGGCCTCTAGACTGCAGTAATCCGAAACAGTTTATTTCTTCTTCTTTTTTTATGCTGCTGACCCTCCGTAAAGTGACAGAATCATAAACATGATGTTTGCGGTCGCTTCACAGGAAGAAGAAAGAACTCTGCACTATTTTCTCAACAGTCAGCAACATTTTGGACGGGGTTTAGAATTTTTGTAGCTTGAGCATCAAGAACTTTGGTCATTTTTGGACTCACCAGAATATTCTTGAACAAGATCATGGTATCTTTCATTCTTTGTGTTGCATATCATTATCATGTGATTGCTGTGTGTCATTCTGATTTATATATTCTGTACTGGTAGTGGTACAGTGATTGGTGGTGGTACTGCACAATTTTCTCTTCCAATATTTTTTTTTTAGGCCTTGCTTTCTTGTTGTTCCCATCCTTTAATTTGGAAGCCTTTCTTTCATCAAATTCATGTCACCTTGATAATATATATAATATAATAATAATATTACCAACATAGTTGACTGGGTGAGCCAGTTGAGTTACTTACTTTTTTGTGTTTTATGGACAGCTGTTTTAAAACGTGTCTGCATTGTTTCATGCCACTATTTCCAACTTGTCTACTGGCAGGTTCATCACCGTGAGGGTAATCGTGCCAGCACAGACGCTGTTTTTCCAAGCGTACAAGGTCAACCAGGTGGCTCAGGGTCTTTTGGACATCCTTGCCCAGCACAACATCCTCCACAACCCCATCATCTTCCACGTGTTCAGCAACGGCGGCTGCATGGTGTACAGCCAGCTCACAGCCCTCCTCAGCTCCCCGGACTGCGAGTACCATGACAAGGTCTCCGTGCGCGGCGTCATCTTTGACAGCTCTCCGGGCAAGCGCCGGATCCTGAATGCCGTCAAGGCCTTCATGAGCACGTTGCAGCTCAGCCTGGCATTACGCTACCTGCTGGGCTTCTACCTCCTGATGTACCTCGTCTTCAACCGCCTCCTCCTGCGCCTGCTGCCCGTGGACCTGGGGTCAGGGAGGGGCTTCCAGCTGTACGAGGCCCTCTGCAGGGACCCCGCGCAGTGCCCCCAGCTGTTCCTGTACTCCAGGGCCGACCAGGTGATCCTGGCCAAGGATGTGGAGGAGGTGATGGCGAAGAGGGAGGAGAAGGGGGTGCCGGTGAAGAGCGTGTGCTGGGAAGACTCGCAGCACGTGGCTCACATGCGAGCTCACCCGGAGGTCTACACCAAGGCCTGCCTGGACTTTGTCACCACCTGCATCACGCCCCATGCCTCCAAGCTTTGAGTTGTCAGTCAGTAGACTGTAAAATGTCTTTTGGGGGGGGGGGGGGGGGGGGGGCGGGTTACATAAATGTGTGTGTGTGTTTTGAATCTGAAAGTGTTTACTAGGGTCAGCAAATTTGTAGAACAGTTGTGCTGTTCTTAATCCCGGTCTTTCATGGGTACACCTTCCAAAAAGTGCAAGTTTAATGAGTTTTACTGTAAGTCTGAATGGAGGGGGGGTTTACATAAATGTGTGTGTGTGTTTTGAATCTGAAAGTGTTTACTAAGGTCAGCAAGTTTGTAGAACAGTTGTGCTGTTTTTAATCCCGGATCAAGCATACTCAGATACTGTCTTGTCTTTCATGAGTACACCTTCCAAAAAGTGCAAGTTTAATGAGTTTTACTCTAAGTCTGAACATTTATTTTTTATTTTTAAAGCAGGCTTTCAGCCTGTATTACGTGTTCTGAGTTTTGACTGTCAGAGTGAAGAACAGTCATACAGTGTCTGGGATTAGTGCTCGTCTTACTGAGCTCAGAGAATGAGAGCAAGCTATGAATAAATTTAAACACAGAGGTGTTGTACAATGATGGAGCTTGACAGTTGTCAGTCACTGCTGGAAAAGCAGTGGGGGGGGGGGGAATGAACCTAGAATCCCAGGTCAGTCATGAGTAGATAAGTTGGCCTTGTCAGTTCAGAATTTAAGTTGATGTATGATCTTTACTGGCCAGACCCCTAAGCTGAAAGGCATCATTTTCTAATGGTCTATTTGTTTTTTGAAAGTGTGTTCTCCTGTCTGTAGGAAAGTGAGACCACGACATGGATCTGATGTCAGATCTCTACATATGCTTATAAATATAATTGGTTTGATACACAGGTTTGACTGGTTTTGTATGTCATAAAGGTTTGTATGCCATACTTTATAGAACCATCAGGATTTTTCCAGTGGGAAATATGGGTTGTTTTTAGTTTTACAATTCTCAACCCTGCAAGTTATTGAAAGTGGTTTTCAGTTCCCAAGTGCAAAATATCCCACCTGCATTGATAAGAACTTCAAAAAAAATCTCTGTGTCAGAGACCTAGGTGAGCCACCTGTATACCAGGCTTGTGTGTACTCGTGGCATGCTGTAGTAGGTGAGCACAAATACTCAACTGCTGAATATATCATTTTAAAATGTAACTCTTTATGACCATGATATTAAAAATCTATAACTTGTCCAACTCAGTAACTGTCAAGACTCCGATTAACAGATGTTAGGTACCTTCAGTTCTGTAAACGATTCACTGTTAAATTCACTAATTATCTAACCAACTGGCAACGGGTCAGCTGAAAGCACATTATGTAATCTGTATCATCCGAGTTCAGTATTTATGCTACATCTACATATATATCAGCATGTCCTTTTCATTGATTGATCTTTATTATCAGACAGTGCTTCCAGCTCAGTCATGATTTCTCATTTCTGGGGATTTAACACAGTATTTCAGTCATCTGTTCAGTGACAAACAGTTTAGACGGTTACAACAGTAAACAAACATCATTGTCAGGTTCTGCTGTCGTAATGAATCGCAGAGTGGCTAAGTTTATATTTTACAATCTGGCTGTACATAGCATGCATACAAACTGCTTTTTCGGGGTGGGCGGAGGCTTTGTTCCTGAAGGTATGAGGTTTAGCAGATTTATCTGTATGATAAATAGATCCTACATGAATGAAAGCATCTTACTAGCTTTAGCATTTAGTAAGTTAGTAGTTGCTTATTTGACCGTCAGTGAAATGGTGATGTAGCGGTGCATTGCAGGCTTATTTCTTATGTCTGCAGAATGTGAAGCTTTTTAAGTAGGAAAACAGTCGCTTGCTTCACAAGGACTGTATCCATAAACAGATTGAGCTCAGATGTGAGAACTGACTGTTTGGTACCCAGACTTAAAATGTAACACAGAGCAATATTTGGACCTAAATTATAATTTCTGTGATATATTTACTCATTTAGTCATTTTGTCAGGACTTAATGTTATTTTCCTGTTTCTGTTTTTGCTTTGGAATATATATATATATATTGTACATCTCTCAGAACTTTATCGCCGGTTCATATTATAAATTTACAATCAGATTTTTCTCTGTTACGAGAGGGACTTCTCTGTTATGAGAGCAACTGATATTCTTTTGCTACTGTGTTTATTTACTCATGTCAAGTCGTAATTGTGTGCATGCATGAATACATAATGCACAGTGTGAGTGTGTGTGTGTGTGTGGGGGGTATGTGCACACGCATGCATGCATACATGTGTGTGTGTGTGTGCGTGCGTGTGTGTGTGTGAGAGAGAGAGAGAGTAGTGAATAAAAACAAAAACAAAAATGCCAGCATTGTGTTCAGTTCCTAAGTTTTTACAGTGTGATTGTTTTGTTTTTGAACTGACAATGTATTCCATCAGTGTGCTGTTAAGACAATGGTTTTCGGATGCCCTTTTGACTGGCATGGAAAACTAATACATGTTAAACCTTGCTCTATTGAGCTTTACCGGTTCATATTGCTTTCGGTGGTATGCTATTGAGGCAGTGGTTTTCGGATGCCCCTTTGACTGGTACGGAAAACTAATACATGTTAAACCTTGCTCTGTTGAGTTTTCCCAGTTCATACTGCTTTCGGTGGTATGCTATTGAGACAGTGGTTTTCGGATGCCCTTTTGACTGGTATGGAAAACTAATACATGTCAAGCTTTGCTCTGTTGAGCTTTACCGGTTCATGCTGCTTTGGGTGGTATGCTATTAGGCAGTGGTTTCCAGATGCCCTTTTGGCTGGCATGGTAAACTAATACATGAATGTCAAACCTTGCTCTGTTGAGCTTTACCAGTTCATGCTGCTTTTGGTGCTCCTGACCACACATAAGTTCTTATTTTGTTTGGGTCCAGACTTCGCACGGTGGTCAACTCACTGGGAGCTTTCTGTGCCAAGTGATGTGTCGCTCCAGTGCATGGCTGCCAGCAGAGAGACTCAAATGATGAAATGATGCGGTTATAATTATATGTAATTAGGAGTGTTGTGGGTGAAAAATGCTGCATTTTTTAAATTTATTATTGTGTCTGTGTGTGAGTGCACGCATGCATTTGTGTGTGTGCTTTGAATGAGTTAATCATGGACCGGATCATATAATTTCAGTGCAAAATTAGATTTTAGCTGCATTAAAGGGAGCTAACTTATGTGTTCTCAGTTTAAAATATTTCTATTCACACACTGTTTCCGCCAGCTCCTCCAACCGTTGCATGAGTGTAACCTCTGCTGACTTCCCAGCCACACCATTTTTGATATTTTGACCTCATCTCAAAGTCAAAGGCATATAATGATGCATACACCAAGACAGTGCATTCCTTCTTGCAGCTGACTGAAAGCAGAGCATGGATTCCCTTTGGACTGAACTGGCTCAGCCACCATTTTTTTTCTTCACCGCTGTATTGAACGCACTGGCGTAAAGTTCGTCACGGTTGTCGCCGCTGTTCTTCTCGATGGATGAGAATTCAAGACATTCCAGTCTGCTGGCAAGATCGTCATCGCTGTTGTTGGTGACGGTGTGAACTGCCTGGCGGCAATGCCCAGGGCGATGGGGTGACCATCCACACTTCTTCATGGGCTTTGTTGAAGCTTTGGCACGTTCTGCCGGTCCTCCGCCGGTGTTGGCCGTGCGGCTGCTGCCCCGAGCGGCGTACCTGGCACCAGTGATTCTTCCTGTGGCACCGGGAGCATGCAGTGCCGTATGCCGGGCACTTGCGTGGGGCATGAGTGCCGCCACAGTTTCCACACTGCTTGTGTGGCTCCTGTTGCTGCTGACCGCATCAGTGGTTGATGTTGCTGGTGATGGTGTTAGATCTTGTGTCTGCTTCATGTGCTTGATGCTCGCCTCATGTATCTGCCTCGTGTGCTTGATGCTCGCCTCATGTATCTGCCTCGTGTGCTTGATGCTCGCCTCATGTATCTGCCTCGTGTGCTTTATGCTCGCCTCATGTATCTGCCTCGTGTGCTTGATGCTCGCCTCATGTGCCTTTGCAGTGTCTAATGCCTGTGCTACAGTGAGGTTATCATCCTTCGATAGGAGCTCCCGCTGGACCTTTTGGATGGTCATTCCTGCTATGAGCTGCTCCAGGATTCTCTCTTGTGCGACATCTTCCGATACGCATTTGCATTTCAGCGCTTGCGCGTTTATGCGAATGTAGAAGTCTTCCACTGATTCTCCCTGTTTTTGACACAGACGCTGCATTTCCAGGCGGTGGATGCGGAAGTTCTGGCTGGGTTCTAAGAGAGCCAGTCTGTCCCAGATGTTCTTGGGGTCTTGGAGCTGCTAGTCTGTCCCAGATGTTCTTGGGGTCTTGGAGCTGCTAGTCTGTCCCAGATGTTCTTGGGGTCTTGGAGCTGCTTGTCTGTCCCAGATGTTCTTGGGGTCTTGGAGCTGCTAGTCTGTCCCAGATGTTCTTGGGGTCTTGGAGCTGCTAGTCTGTCCCAGATGTTCTTGGGGTCTTGGAGCTGCTCATCTGTCAAGCTCCATGAGTTCAGCAGTCTGAAACCCTTGCTTCCTAGCCACAGCATGATGTAGTTATGTTGGGTGGCAGCTTCTGTGTGGGTCACTGTAAGTGTGAACCACATCTTGCATAGTTGCTGGAAGTCCCGCAATGCTTGGGCATGGTCGGATGCTGATGAGTCCATTGCAGGTCGAGGTAATGTGGTGTCAGCCATGCTGACATGCGAGTGTGTGGTTGCCCAAAAATTGAAAACAGTACCACTTACTGGACGTGACGTTGGAGGTGGAGAGTGTGATACTCTCAGGGCAGTCACAGTCGGGTAATCCACAAGTGAATGGCAGTGGAGACGTGCCGTTTCCGGCCTCAGAGTCATTGGCACTGTCACTGAAGTGTTGTCACAGTTCACACCACCACAGCACATGCAACTAGTTATGTATCGGAACCCTGCTGCCACCATGTATTATAATTGCATTTGTGTTGTTCACAAATAATGATTAGAGTGTATTGGATAAAAGAGAACCCAAACATTATTTAACAATAACAACAATAACAATATACTTTATTAATCCCAGTGGGAAATTAAAGCTGTCGTTCGATCGCACAACGAAGAACATTATCTCAAATCATGAACTCAAATTACCTGGAATAATGCTTTCTCTGTGTCAAACCAAAACGTAAAAACTAAAAATCATTAGGTTCACACATCCCCAACCCTCGTTAGAAACAGACATCTTAACGTATGCGCACACTCAGTTAATGACTGGTATAATTTTCATTAAAAACTGACAGAGCCGAGGGTAAAAACGAGGCTTTATAACGGTTTGTATTTGTTCTCGGAAGTAAAAATCTTCCACTCCTGTTGCTACGTCTGCTATCAAAGTAGTGTCTCATTGGGTGTGTATAGGGTCGTTTAATATTTGCATTAGTTTTCTGTACAGTCTCTTCGTGTAAAGTCTTAAAACTGTCCGGTGGCTTACCCACAACATGACCTGCTTTTTTTTACAATCTTTTCCAACCTCCCTGTATCTAATTTTGAAATATTCCCACCCCAACAGACAGAACCAAACATAATAATACTACATATTACAGCATTACAAAAAGTTACTAGCATATATCTGAATTTACTCCAAATGATCTCAGCTTTCTCATGCAATACATTCTCGAGTTCACTTTTTTCAGCACAGAGTTGATGTTCTCTTTCCAGTTCAGTTTACTGTTAAAAACCACACCCAAGTACTTACATGTATGATCTACTCTCTCTACTGCTTCTCTTTTAATGTAGACTTGTTTGGGGTCATCTTTGATTCTTCCTAAAATCAATGCATATATATCTCTTTCGTTTTGTGATCAACGCAAATACCGTTATAAGACAACTGCTGACAGCCTGAACACATTGACCAGACTGTGTTGTCCGAAAGAATAATTTATGCCACACGTCTTTTCCTTCCCTCTGATTTTTTTGGACTTGTTGCAAAACACTATAATTATACACTCATCATGTGACCCGCCATGGTGGAAGAGTCAGTTCTACCATCCACCATCAATTCACCATGATCCAGCCACTGACCCAGTTATGAAGTCTGCATGTATGTGTCCTTGTGTTTGGTTGTATATATTGCGCTGTCCTGATGCATGTGGTGAAACTGACCTATGTATTTTCTCGTATTTTGTGATTGCTGAAAGCGATTCAAGCCGTGACAAAAATGTTTGCTGTAAGTGTCAGTACCTTGCTATAGGTATGTACACACATATGCCTCACTCGTTATAAATGTGCTTTGCTTTACGTATATGCTTGTGCTGTGATTGGAGCTTGGTCTCTTTCGCTGTCCCTGTGCAGATCATTAACAGACATGTTGACTTGTCCGATCTGGGCACATATCGTATGCCTAAGTTTTCAGCATACAAAAATATGAACATTTAGAAGAAGAAAAAAAGGATCGTAAATATTTCTAGACGTATTTTGCAGTTGTTTGTTTTCCAATCTGGAAAGTGCCCAGTTCTGGGTTTTCGGTGGCACATGTGTAAGTCTCCTGACCTCTCACTGCCATGGTGCTGGTTTCTGTACTGCACTTTGTGTAGTCTTGACACTAAACTCTCAGGCAATTTAAAGCAAGGCTTGTATTTCCGCTGCAAAGTATGAGCATTCACCTTGAAAATTAGTTTTATACATTACAGTGTAGGCCGTGGCTCACCATGCCAAGCTCTGCCCCTAGTCTGTGGCTAAAAACTGAAAAATACTCTAAATTTTTAAAAAATATTATTTTAATTGCACTCTTGTCAGTATTTGAGTTGCCCTGATATAACTGTAATGGTTGACTGGGCATAAAACACCAAGTTACTTACTGTATTTGAGTGTAAACATGTCTTCATTAAAATCCAATTGCTATTTCACGCATGCTCAAACTCCAATGCTTCAACCGCAAAACCCATGGCTTTCGCACTTTCTCACACATCTGGAACAATCTCCCCCAAGACATCAGGCACTCTGCTACTCTCTCTTCCTTTAAAAGCAAACTCAAGACGTTTCTCTTCTCAGAATATTTCAGTTAAGCAACAGTGTCCTTTCACCCCTATCAGTCAGTACAGTGGTTGTGTGTGTGTGTGTGTGTGTGTGTGTGTGAGCATGTTTTGCATAGTTAAACTTGAAACCTTGTCTACATTATGTGTTAGCTTTTCTATATATATATATATTTTTTAATTATTGCTGATAACATTTCCATCTTGATGTACATTATGTCTGTTATGCTTATCCAGCGCTTTGAACTGTAGGGTTCTATTATTAGTATTATACATGTACTGTGATTAACAGAGAGTTGTAGAGGAGTATGATGGTTTGATAAACTGTATGCACCCTATGGGTAGCACTTCATCAACTTTATTTTGAGGCTGCCCTGCACGTCAGGTTGGTGAAGAGTGTAAGGACATGAAGTGATCATTGCCTGAAGGTGCCTGTTGATCTCTGAAGTGCAATTGACCAACTCCTTCTTGCCTCAGTTTTACAGATACAGAACCTGCAGACTGCATAATTATATTTAAAATCTCTTGACAGTGGTTACCTGAATTCACCTGTAAAACAACTTTTGACAATTAATGGACTGTACATTGGTATAATTTAGAGTGACCTTTTCTTTTTCTGTTTCACCAAATGACTTAGCTTCTCTTTCTCGTCTTCACAATCCACAGTTGCCCTAAAAGTGTACCCACTGTTCTTGAGGATAGATATTTTGGTTCTTCTGCAGTAGTGTCCAACTCCAACATTTTGAAGGCTCTTGACACTATTAGTGCATGCTGTGTTATTTTGGCATTCCATAATCCACCAAACTCTTGACATGGACTGCAGGATCTTTCACATGTGTATGTGATCTTTTGCATATGTATGCACGCAGGGGAACTGTAGTTTCATCCAGGGGAATAGGGAACAGTGTAGCATTTGCTGCAGTTTGTCAAGATAAACAGGTCTATTTTCAGATGTCCAGTGAGTGACTGATTTGAAGATGAAAAGAAAGAAAAAGTGTGCTGTGAAAGAGACAGTACCATTAATCAAATGTGAAGATGGACTTTTATGGAAATGTGTCACTGATTTGTTACTACTGTATTTTTTTACACACATAAATTGGGGTCACTGGTCTTGTTGTCAGCCTCCTGCACCGGTTTACATGTACAGATCTGCACATGTATGACCCAGTGCCACTTTAGGAATACATTCTTTTTTTCCTTTTTCTTTTCGTGAAGGTCATCAGTTGATCAATATTTCATATGATATACTGGACCAGCAGCTTGATGGAACAACAATAATAAAAACAGAAAGACATTTGGCTTTTGTGATGGGTTGTTCTTACCTGTTTTGCCTGCAGTGTGTGTGTGTGTGTGTGTGTGTGTGTGTGTGTGTGTGTGTGTGTGCCAAACAATGTTTTGTCTGTTCACACCACCCACCATAAAATTTTACTTTTTATATAACTTATAAGTTATACTAACTTACCCACAGGACTATGAACAATCAATTAACAATAGAAGTTATCAGTATTATAAATACAAAGTATCTCTTGCATTGTTGCAAACATAAAAGTCACACCCATTTTTCTGAAATAACTGTAGTAATAGGACATTCAAGTAGCATGTGGTTAACGGATAGGATGCGTGTGCATGTCAGATTCTGTGAATATCTAGTGTTCTATGAATTAGGCAGAACTTGTATATTACTCTTGCTAAGTACTTTGAACAAGAAGGTATCACAGATTTACTTTCTTCAAGTTCTTTACACACAGCCTTTTCCAGTCAAGTATTGAAGCTGTCTTGTGAGATGAAGCAGTAGATTATTATATGGTATTTCTGACATGTTTTTCGTGTGTGTGTGTGTGTGTGTGTGTGTATCACATTTGAACTCGAGTGCAGTTCGCATGTAAGTGAATAATAATAATAATAATAATGTACATTTAATGTGCATTCATCAACACACTGAGTACTCACATCAAACGTGTTAACCTAAATATTACACACACGTAGAGGACGGTTCTACCAAAAGAATTTACATAAAGCATTACATGGACGCACATACAAACACACATGCACCCACGCACACACAATGACGGTAACAGAAACTGGGTACTGATATCAGTTGGGGCGGAAATACTGTGAGAAGAGGAAGGTTTTCAGTTTGGTTTTAAAAGATGACAGGGTTGAGCCGCGTGTAAGGTCTCATGGTCTATATGCAGTGTCTAAGGCCTAATGGTCTATATGCGGTACATGTGCACCTTTCTGACATTACAGGATGAATGGCATGCATTTGAAAAACCCAAGCAAATGGTTCTAATATTATATTGCTGGAAGACACATTGGTAACACAGATACTGATTGTGTGTGTGTGTGTGTGTGTGGTGCGTGTGTGTGCGTCTGTTTGTGCGTGTGCGTGTATGTTTGTGCGTGTGCGTCTCCCCCCCCCCCCCTTCCCCCGTGTGTGTGTGTGGGGGGGGGGGGGGGGGGGGGGGGGCGGAGCACATGCGCTACAATGAAAAAAAATGGTTACAGTGACTGGCAGTGATGACATCATGTTCATCAGTGGTTGATTCTTGGCAACACTAACACTGAACATATTAATAGAATGGAAGTTGATTGTGAAGCAAAGTGAGAGAGAGAAAGAAAAAAAAACTAACAAAAAATTTCTTAGCCACCATGGCACCAGAACTCACTATATGAGTGCTGCACACGGTACGAAACTGAACAGCAAACCAATGTCTTGGTTTGTGAAATGTTATTGCAATTAACTTATTTTTACTTTCAGTTTTGTTGTTGTTGTTGTTGTTGTTTTGAACTACCTTAGTGTGTAAAAAATTTTATTCTTTTTTTTTTTTTTATACAGAGATGGGTAGGGGGGTATTTGTTTCATTGTCACGTCCAGTTAGCACATGCACGTTTTGCGCCCTTTGGTTGAGCAGAAACAACACACATGCATGTTTATACTTACAGAGATTGAGAGAAAGTCGGAATTTCTACCAGTAAGAATCAACACACCAGGGAGTTAATTAGCGCTCGAAATACGTCACACAAGTACAACAACAAAGACCCGAGTCGTCTACGGTAACTCTCACCTGGCATGCGTGTAAATACAAGGTACATAAACTCCACCAGAGGTACACCCTCAAGTGTTGTTGTTGTTGTTGTTGTTTTCTTCTACCAATAAGTCGTTTACCATGGCATTGTTTTTAAAGCATTTCAAAGAAAGAATTCTGGAGACCTATGGCGTAACCCTCTCTCTCTTCTTTCAATAAAAAAAAGAGCATATATATATTAATTAGTAAGTTACACTAACTTACCCACAAGACTATGAACAATCAATTTAACACTAGAAGTTATAACATCAGTATTATCACCATACACATACATACGC
This sequence comes from Alviniconcha marisindica, assembly GCA_018857735.1. Classification (NCBI taxonomy): domain Eukaryota; kingdom Metazoa; phylum Mollusca; class Gastropoda; family Provannidae; genus Alviniconcha; species Alviniconcha marisindica. The sequence goes on from JABMCL010002213.1 coordinate 86,283, forward strand.
ACAGCAATACGCAGGCAGGTAGGCACGCACGCACGCACGCACGCACACACACACACTGACACACAACACAACACCGCAACACAACACAACACACACACACACACACACACAACACAACAACAACAACAACAACAACACACACAACACAACACACACAACACAACACAAAACCACACACACAACAACACACAAACACACACACACACACACACACCACACCACAACACACACACACACACACAACCAACAACACACACCACACACACACAAACACACACACACACACACACACACACAACACACACACACACACATAACGCAACGCAACACAACACAATACAATTATAACACACACACACACGCAGCACGCAGCGTAATGCGAGCGGCGCACCCACACACACTGGCTCTGCAAACACACTCAGTGTCAACCACCCTGACGTGACAGATAACACGAACGTACATACCAACTGCTGCAGCTTTTGATCCACCCGTGAAAGAAGACTTCACTGAACACTTTAAACTTGTCAGCTGAAGAAGTGTTCTTTCCGTCTCGCAATTCGCCCAGATTTGCTCGAGTGCAGCAGGGTCACAGTGAAAAACTGATTCCGAAGTTTAGTTCAATTCTATTTCCTTCTTCTCCTTTTTTTAAAAATATTTTTTAACAGTAATATACCGCCAGTCACATTCTATGCTACTGCCGAACACAAGTTTGGATGATAAGAATGTAAAACAACACCAACAACAGAGTACCAAGTTCCTTTCGCGTGCAGCGGGTAGGAATTCGCGGTCACACTGAGCTCAGTAGGGCTGCTTTAGACCCTGTTCCCACAGATCACCAGCACAGACTGACTCACCAACAAACGGCACGGCTCAGTAACTCCCACTGAACCTAGCTCCTTGCCACACCCCCACAAAACGTCTATTCTGTCACCCGGCCAGAGCGTAAAAAGGACTGAGAGAAAAAAGACAAAGAAAGCACGATAGCTTCGCCCGTACGCGTTTTTATCAGTAGTAGAAACGCCGCCCCTGCAGTCGTCAAACAAGACGTGCGTGCACACGTACTGAGTAATTGTTAAAAGTGCTGCACAATATAAAATTGAAAAAGGGTTTGCCGCAGAACTGCCGCTCAGGAAAGCCCGGGTTACTTTCACATACATGTATTGCTTTTCTTGTATCCGTGTAGTGAGTACTCTCTTCTTCTTTTTTTCTTTTCTTCCCCGTTCCTCTTTCGTTCAGTGTTGCGTTACGTCGAGACGTGACCGTACGGATCGAGCCCAGGACGTCCACCTCTTCTTTCACAAAGCTCATGAGCTCTGAATTTCGTTCCTTAGCCGCGGTACCGGTTTGTAACAGTGTCGAAGCACGCACGTAAATATGAGATTCAAGATTCAAGATTCAAGAGTACTTTATTATCTCATCAGAAAAATTAAAACGTGGCTGAACATTAACCACACCACAGTACACAATAACACATATTTTATATTTTAAAACTCAAAGAACAGTTATCGAAAATACAAAAGTTGCAAAATAAACAAACTAGTAATTTACGTAATTTGTGAAAAGGCTAACTGTGCTCGCAGATGAGCGAGGCAGCGACCTTGCTCTTAAATTCAGACGAATATTCAGTATCGAACCCAAGATGGTTTGATGCGTGGCTTTGGATACAGGAAGAACACCGAATCTTCAACGTGGCATAGTTCAGGAGCTGTGTGAGAGTCGAGGTGGCCGTCCTGAGCTGTCCGTCCTAACGAGCCTTCTGGTTTCCGTGGACATAAAGCTATATTGAACCAGGCTTCGGCATTGGTCACAGCTTGTCCCTAATATGTCAACTGACATCTGAGGACATTAAGCATCACTTCACTATCATCATCATCATCATCATCATCATCTTCAACGTGGTCAGTGTCTGGTACAGAGAGAGACCGGAAGGCTTTAGCATCGGTGTTCTTCTTGAACCAAAGGCTAAGCATCAAACAATGCAAATAAACTTTGTTTAAACTAATAAAATAATAAAATAAAAATCTTGAAGAAATTTTTGCTCAGTCCCGTTGTTCGATGATCACTTGCACCTTATGAGGTACAGCATGGCTGCAGTAAGCAAACGTTCCAACTTGGTTTTGTTCTGTCTCGAAATAAAGTTGAAGAAAACTTAATCGTATCGTCAACAATACAACTATTGAAAATCTGCCCTGTCTGTTTGTTTGTCTGCCTGTCTGTCTCTTTGTATAGTCACAGTGTGTGTGTGTGTGTGTGTGTGTGTGTGTGTGTGTGTGTGTGTGTGTGTGTGTGTGTGTGTGTGTGTGTGTGTGTGTGTGTGTACGCGCGCGCGCGCGCTTAGAATAGTCTGTATAGGCGGGAGAATTATCTTCTCCAGGGTCAACTTTCTGTGCTTACTCTTATTTCGGTATCAGTTCCATCCCGTGTTACCGCAGTAGCACGTAAAAGTTCCCGGTCATTCTGCCAAAAGTGCAGGTGGCAGGTTACAGCTAAACACACATATGTATACACTCTACCTATGTGGCTTTGCATGAAGTGACATTGTGCATGGTTGTATGGTGTATACACAGAACCTGCGCCGAGACAGCAGCAGTTTCATGTGGCACCAGCCATGCCAGCGCTGTAAGTACACCACTTCGGTTGATATTCAAAAACGCGCTTTCGAGTGAAAGCTAGTCACCGCATGTAGAATCACATGCGAGCGCGGAGAATAGCGCTATATAAAAGCAGTCATCATAAAAAACAAAACAATCAACATGACTTGTTGGAGGAAGGATGTCCTAAACCAGTGCTTGGAGTTGGAGCTGGTCTCAAAGCTAGATCAACTTGTTCGATCGAGTCATGGTTCAGGAGCTGTGTGAGAGTCGAGGTGGACGTCCTGGACTGTCCGTCCTAACGAGCCTTCTGGTTTCCGTGGACGTAAAGATTTATTGAACCGTGCTTCGGCATTGGTCACAACTTGTCCCTAATATGTCAACTGACATCTGAGGACATAAAGCATCACTTCATCATCATCATCATCGATCGAGTTACGAGAGTGGGATTTGGCGTCGAAGTGTAGTCAGGGGAAAGAATCGAGTACACCTTAATCGGCACCCCCGAAAAACGTGTTTACCTCCCATTAGCCGCCGGCACTGTTGGCTCTTTTTGGTTTTCGGTACTTCCACCTTCGACCGCTCGCAACAGGTTACGGGTTCAGCTGTCGGTTCGGGTAGCAACTGAGCTTCTGCTGTCTTTTCTTGTGAGACATCCCACTCTACCCCTATCTCCCACCCCACCCGTTACCTTCCACCCCCATCCCTTATCTCCCACCCCACCCGTTACCTTCCACCCCCATCCCTTATCTCCCACCCCACCCGTTACCTTCCATCCCCATCCCTTATCTCCCACCCCACCCGTTACCTCCCACCCCCATCCCTTATCTCCCACCCCACCCGTTACCTTCCACCCCCATCCCTTATCTCCCACCCCACCCGTTACCTTCCATCCCCATCCCTTATCTCCCACCCCACCCGTTACCTCCCACCCCCCTCCCTTATCTCCCACCCCACCCGTTACCTTCCACCCCCATCCCTTATCTCCCACCCCACCCGTTACCTTCCATCCCCACCCCATCCCTTATCTCCCACCCCACCCGTTACCTTCCATCCCCATCCCTTATCTCCCACCCCACCCGTTACCTCCCACCCCCATCCCTTATCTCCCACCCCACCCGTTACCT
>JABMCL010002213.1:95000-112500 GCA_018857735.1 Alviniconcha marisindica
GTTCAAAGCTGTGTCTAGTCAGTGCTGAGCTGGGCGGGTCCTCAACTTTCAGTGCAACTGGAAATACAATATAACTTTATTGCCAAGTGTCAATACACTGATTGCACGAGTATTGTTTTGTGGTGTCAAGTACACTCACCACACATTCACCCCAATCATAAAACATTTAATTACAACAGCAAATAAACATCCTGGTAAAACAGATAAAAACATGAGAAAATCCCACTGGCATCAAGCTGTGCACATCACATTAAAAAAAAAGGCCACTTCCAGAGGACCCCCTCTTAAAAGTTACTGTCCTAGTAAAAGCAATTATAAGAATTATCTACAACAAAAAAGAGGTCAGTTCAGCACTGGAGTGCCTGCCGGTTCAGTGGTGACCGTAAAACTCCCTCTCCCCACCCCACACTGATGCGCTCGCTAAAGAATCCACGACAGCCACATATCGTCCTGGCAAGATTTTGTAGAAACCCCATTGGCGTGTAAGTTAGGAATTTATCAGCTGAGAATACATCAGTTAGAAATTCATGAGTTAGAAAATGATTCGTCAGTTGGGAATTCATCAATAATTCATCGCTTGGTAATTCATCGGCTGAATTCAGTATCAGGTCAGACTTCATCAATTGGGAAATTATCAGAATTTATCAACTGGGAATTCATCAGTTTGGAATGATCCGTTAGGACTGAATTCATCAGTTTTAGTGAGGTGGGCAGCACCCTTCTCAGGCCACCTTTCCCCAGTCTCTTAAAGTGACTCGACGTTGTCATGGCAACTGCCCACAAGCGACAATGAAGTACCGGCAGCAACAATGACAACAGCAGCAGCAGAAACAAACAAAACAACAAACAAATAAACAAACGGTACCTAACACGACACTGTGACCACCAGAATAACTGCTGCGTTAGGATGGGCAGCGATGTGAGCATTTCAATGCCTCATTAATAATAAATTTGTGAGGGGAAAAGTCCAAAACAGTATTTCACAAACCACAAACGTTGTGAGCGAGAAAAGAGTTGAAGTGCGGAATCGAATAAATGTTGTCTGCCTAGCAATCCATATCACCTTACCGCCTTTCCACTGGGCCAAACCGGCCCACCGTCTTCCTTCTCCCTCCCCTTTTAACACATTTCATCGTGATGAACGTACAAGGGAGGTCTTAATGCAGAAAATATGTTCTTGTAGTTCTTCCGGGATTTTTTCTCTCTCTCCCTCTCTGTCAGTTTCTCTCTTTTTTTAACGTAACTGCGAAATTTGCCCAGAACAAACGAATGATACATGTTTCTGTTTTTCTTCTTCTTGTTTTGTTTTCGAAACCACAGCTCGAAGCAATGTTAAAAAAAAAAAAAAAACGTCGAATAAAATCAAATTAAAATCCACCCGTCTCTTGCCGGAAGAGGTTCCTGTGTTTCTTCGGTTGCCAGGGACAACGTGCGTTTGCGGCGAGCGGTTTTCAATGGCAGCTCAACCGTGTAGAAACCCGGGAACACGCACGCGCCGCGACATCTAACACGCACCCCATTAGTCCCTTGCCTCAGTCGCCCAAACGATCGTGCGTGTGATAGAGGCAGGTGGCATTGTCCCCCCCCCCCCCCCCCCCCCCCCCCTGCCCCTCCCCCCAACGCACTCGCCGCAATGACCTTGCGAAGAAGAAATTGTAACGGGTCTCGAGGCGAGTCGATACAAGCGGTTCAATAAACGGTTGGTCGCGGCTGGTTCCCGAGGCTGGAATAATTGTGAAATAATTGCAGCAGCGGTTTGAACTCTGCGCACGAGTTTCGTTTCAGTTCGACTGCTGCCGAGAGGTTCAGTTTCGGCGGTTCGTTTCAGTCCGACTGCTGCGAGAGGTTCAGTTTCGGCGGTTCGTTTCAGTTCGACTGCTGCCAGAGGTTCAGTCTCGGCGGTTCGTTTCAGTCCGACTGCTGCCAGAGGTTCAGTCTCGGCGGTTCGTTTCAGTCCGACTGCTGCCAGAGGTTGTCTCGGCGGTAACACTCCGCCACTCTGATTCTGCCTCCTCTTTTAAAGCCGCCCTCAAGACGCACCTGTTTAATGATTATTTCTAAACTGTTTTTCACAGCCGTGCCTATCCCCTCGGCGTCCGATGCATGAGTGAGTGAGTGAGTGAGTGTGTGTGTGTGTGTGTGTGTGTGTGTGTGTGGTGTGTGTGTGTGTGTGTGTGTGGTGTGTGTGTGTGTGTGTGTGTGTGTGTGTGTGTGTGTGTGTGTGTGTGAGTGTCAGTGTGTGTGTGTGTGTGTTGTGTGTGTGTGTGTGTGTGTGTGTGAGTGAGTGCAGTGGTGTGTGTGTGTGTGTGTGTGTGTGTGTGTGTGTGTGTGTGTGTGTGTGTGTGTTGTGTGTGTGTGTGTGTGTGTGTTGTGTCAGTGTGTGTGTGTGTGTGTGTGTGTGTGTGTGTGTGTGTGTGTGTGTGTGGTGTGTGTGTGTGTGTGTGTTGTTGTGTGTGTGTGTGTGTGTGTGTGTGTGTGTGTGTGTGTGTGTGTGTGTGTGTAGTGTGTGTGTGTGTGTGTGTGATGTGTGTGTGTGGTGTGTGTGTGTGTGTGTGTGTGTGTGTGTGTGTGTGTGTGTGTGTGTGTGTGTGTGTGTGTGTGTGTGTGTGTGTGTGTGTGTGTGTGTCTGTGTCTGTGTCTGTCGTTAGTGTTATAGTAAAGCGCAGTGTGCTCCCACCTTGTGCGGTAGATGGGCGCTCTAGAAATCCTCTTTATTATTATTATTATTATTATTATGATTATGATTATTATTATGATTATTATTATTATTATTATTATCGTTGTAGTTCCCGCTGTGGCGGTTGTGGGCGTCATGGTCATCTTCCTGGACAGCTAGTTCTCAGGGCGGAGTGACTCCAACCATGGGCCTACATATACAGGCCCACGACTCCAACCACAGCCTTGACTGTAGTCTGAACCCCGACCCTGACCCAACGCCAAGCTCCGAGCCTAACATCCAGTCCGACCTGACACTTATTTTGACCCCAAACTCCCGTTCTAAACTGACGGCCATGACCTTTGTTTTGACCTTTACAGGATCTTCCCCAATGACCCCGCAGATGAACTTTGCCACATCCGATACCTAGTGTCTCTGACGGACTTAACCTTCAACGATTTCACTCGCTGTCCAAAGACTTCCCACTGGCAGGTGCTGGATGGGCACAGTTTTCTTTGACGTTTAGATCCAGGTTTATTCTCACTATATACTTAAAATTTTAAGTTTCCTCTGTTACGTAGTTATGTAAAACTAACAAACAAAAAACAAACCCCAACAACAACAAACAAACAAACAAACTCTATTAAGCACGTTTGTCCCAACACGCCTGTTCATTACTACTACTACCGTTGTACAGCTGCTACTATTACCCTTAGTATACAACACAACCACTATTACTACTATTACACTGTTACTACTACCACTACTTTTACTACTACTACTACTACTGTTCTAAAGCCAATAGAAGGTCTGACTTCAACTGAACGCTAAAAAAAAAAAAAAAAAAAAAAACTTCTAATCTTGCTTTAGAGAGACCATAGGGATTATCAGGGACGGGGAGCCAAGGACGGCCACTTCGACTTTGACACGGCTCCTGAGCTCCAAAGAAGCAATAACCGGGCCTTTCTTGTATACAGTGAGTCCATTTTAGGAAGGACAGTGGCACAAACTGATGATGGACAATTCATCCGTTTCGTACAAAAGACAGGGAGACGATCCAGGCATTTCAACGAGTTAAATGCAAACTGCATCAGTGCTTCACTAATGTTCCATAAGGTGACGCTGTTTTGCACAAATGCTGAGCTTACATGCCTCATCACTCCGTTGGGGTCGATCATGAATATGTCCATAGCACTGCCGGTCTGTTTCGCAGGAAAGAGTGCAGTAGTGGTGTTTTTTGCTCCCTGCGAATTGTTGCCATTCTCGGCAACGCAATACAATGGCTTAACTGATGGTGTAACTGTTTCGTGTCGATCACATGAAATGAAAACGCTGCAGAATCCACGGTAGCGACTAAGCGGCGTCCCCTTACCGACGTCACGTAGAAACAGGTAGTCTCGGTTAGCCTATTTTGAGCAGTTTGAGTGTTTGAAAAGTTTGGACTTCACCTTTAAAGTGCAGAGTCCAGGCGAGATCAAGAGAAGGGAGGTGAGCTGGACTCACACGAAGAAGTTAGACGCTTTCGCGGGTCCAGGCGAGATCAAGAGGAGGGAGGTTGGGCTGGACCCACAAGTTAGCCCAGGAGAGATCGAGAGCAGGGAGGTGGAGCTGGGCTTGAGAGTTGGACTTCTTTCGCTTCAGTTGTTTCCCAACGGCGGAGCTACGGACATTGCCTTTGTGACTGTTCCGCATAGCAGTTGGGACAGCAATTGCGTGGTGCGGTGATCGCTGCGCAATGCCGGCGAACACTGCCTTAACATCCTGCTGTTCTGGCGGCGGTCCACGGCAGCCTTGGTCTTCCGGGTTGGCGCCTGTTTCGAGGTTTCACTCTTCTGTCCCCCCCTTTTCCCACTCGTCCCCGCCCTTAACAGGCCTTCTCGCCTCTGTGGACGTTAAACAACAATATTCATTCATTCTTTAAAGTCATCTGAAGGCGGATATAGCTACATGTGCCGTATCAAGTCCTTGCTAGTACAGCAAAGCCGCTCCTTTACCACCCCACCGCCTTCAAAGTCAAAGGAAAGTGGGATATAGTCTTGTCTCCATAAAGTGGGTTTATAATTCAAAACAACAACAGTAACACCGAAATAGTAGTGTAAGAGAGTGGTGCTCCTTGGTCAAGGGTTTACTTACACTTACGGCTCCATAATAAGCAACAAGTTGATGGCATTGCCACAGCGACCACCAGAGAGAGAGAGAGAGAGAGAGAGAGAGAGAGAGAGAGAGAGAGAGAGAGAGAGAGAGAGAGAGAGAATTCGAACTCGAAAACTATATTTTACAAGGATTGTGGTTTAGGTTCAGTCAAAAACCTGTCTAACAACTAGTCCTTGCTAAGCTACTGATGAGTAGATATCAAATTACAGGCATTATTTATATACATATAGGCGCAAATGAGTGAGTGAAACGTTATACATGAGAATTTCCACGCAAAACATAACGTGTTCACAGCGCCAGACGAACACATGCCATACATCATTCAGTTACATATTACGAACCAGCAAATAAAGCAGCAGAACATCTGATCAGTTTATATGACTAGGATCGGAAAAGAAAACAAAAGCAGTCACTGCTTATCTTATAAAGAACAGTAAGGGAGAGGGGGGAAAAGGGTGTGGGGGTGGGGGGAGGGGGGAGTCGGAAGAAATGGGCGGAGTTTTATGGGTTATAAAATAGAGAGAGAGAGAGAGAGAGAGAGAGAGAGAGAGAGAGAGAGAGAGAGAGAGACAGAGAGACAGAGAGACAGAGAGAGAGAGAGACAGAGAGAGACAGAGAGACAGAGAGAGACAGAGACAGACAGACAGAGAGAGAGACAGACAGAGAGAGATAGAGACAGAGACAGACAGAGAGAGACTGAGACAGAGAGACAGAGACAGAGAGACAGAGAGAGGGCCAACCAACAGCAACAGCAGCATGCAGTGGGAGTCGACAGCAGCACGCCGTCAATAGCAGAGCTAGCGGAAGATGAAAGGTAATTTCCGTCCGTCTCTGTTTTGTTGTCTTATTGTCATGGTAACGGGCTGCCGCAGAGCGCGCGGCGTGCTGGCACGTACAGGTTGTTAGGCCACGGCACGTCCAGTCCCCCCCCCACCCCCCCCTGTGGCCTAACGGTAGGGGTTCCACTCCACACGTCCGCCTAACGGTAGGGGTTCCACTCCACACGTCCGCCTAACGGTTGGGGTTCCACTCCACACGTCCGCCTAACGGTAGGGGTTCCACTCCACACGTCCGCCTAACGGTAGGGGTTCCACTCCACACTCCGCCTAACGGTAGGGGTTCCACTCCACACGTCCGCCTAACGGTAGGGGTTCCACTCCACACGTCCCTCTCTATGGCCTAACGGTAGGGGTTCTACTCCACACGTCCCTCTCTAACGGTAGGGGTTCCACTCCACACGTCCGCCTAACGGTAGGGGTTCCACTCCACACGTCCCTCTCTATGGCCTAACGGTAGGGGTTCTACTCCACACGTCCCTCTCTAACGGTAGGGGTTCCACTCCACACGTCCCCTAACGGTAGGGGTTCCACTCCACACGTCCCTCTCTATGGCCTAACGGTAGGGGTTCTACTCCACACGTCCCTCTCTAACGGTAGGGGTTCCACTCCACACGTCCCTCTCTATGGCCTAACGGTAGGGGTTCCACTCCACACGTCCCTCTCTATGGCCTAACGGTAGGGGTTCCACTCCACACGTCCCTCTCTAACGTTAAGGGTTCCACTCCACATGTCCCTCTCTATGGCCTAACGGTAGGGGTTCCACTCCACACGTCCCTCTCTAACGTTAAGGGTTCCACTCCACATGGCCCTCTCTATGGCCTAACGGTAGGGGTTCCACTCCACACGTCCCTCTCTAACGTTAAGGGTTCCACTCCACATGGCCCTCTCTATGGCCTAACGGTAGGGGTTCCACTCCACACGTCCCTCTCTAACGTTAAGGGTTCCACTCCACACGTCCCTCTCTATGGCCTAACGGTAGGGGTTCCACTCCACACGTCCCTCTCTAACGTTAAGGGTTCCACTCCACAGTCCCTCTCTAACAGTCCACTCCACACTCCTCTCTAACGTTAGGGTTCCACTCCACACGTCCCTCTCTAACGTTAAGGGTTCCACTCCACACGTCCCTCTCTAACGTTAAGGGTTCCACTCCACACGTCCCTCTCTAACGTTAAGGGTTCCACTCCACATGTTCCTCTCTAACGTTAAGGGTTCCACTCCACACGTCCCTCTCTATGGCCTAACGGTAGGGGTTCTACTCCACACCCACCCTGCCTTCCACGCCAGTCATACACCTATCACTCCAGTCCCGCACCTCTTTCACACCAGTCCTTCACCTCCTTCACACCAGTCCTTCATCTCCCTCACACCACTTCTACACCTCTTTCACTCCAGTCCTTCACCTCTTTCACACCAGTCCTTCACCTCCTTCACACCAGTCCTTCACCTCCTTCACACCAGTCCTTCATCTCTTTCACACCAGTCCTTCACCTCCTTCACACCAGTCCTTCATCTCCCTCACACCACTTCTACACCTTTTTCACTCCAGCCTACACCTCTTTCACACCAGTCCTTCACCTCCTTAACACCAGTCCTTCACCTCCTTCACACAGTACTTCACCTCTTTCACACCAGTCCTTCACCTCCTTCACACCAGTTCTACACCTTCTTCACTCCAGCCCTACAGCCCTTTCACACCAGTCCTACCCCTCCTTCACAGCCCTACACCTCCTTCACACCAGCCCAACACCTCCTTCACACCAGTCTGTCGTAATACAAACTTGCTACGCCAACAAATTTGTACGTTCACAAAATATACAAGTTTTATTCAGACACTATTACACCATCTCTTCCAAAACCACTAAAATATATGCATTGTAAAACTGCGCATAGCACTAAATCAAACGGACCTTAAACGGACACAAGATCATAACTCAATACGTATTTACCACTACCAGTACTAACGTACAAACCGCATTTAACCAACAGTCTCAGTGTGTGGCATCACATCACAAAATCATCAACTAGGTTAATCAGTGTTAGTAAGGAAGACGATACGACACAACTACAAGGTTCCAGGCGAGATCAAAAGATCAAGAGATCTAGAGGAGGGAGGTGGAGCTGGACCTTCAAGTTAGCCCAGAAGAGATCATAAGTAGGGAGGTGGAGCTGGGCTGCGAAAGTTGGACTTCTTTCGCTTCGAGTTGTTCCTCAACAGCAGTGAAACGGACATTGTCCTTGTGACTCTGCCCAAGCACGGCAGTTGAAACAGCAATTGCGCAGTGCACTAGTCGCTGGGCAATGGCGAGGGGACACCGCCTTAACACTTCCATTGTTCTGGCGGCGGTCCACGTCTCTCCGGTCTTTTTCGGGCGGTATCCGCGGTCGAGCCTTCACTCTTTCGTTCCCCCCCCCCCCCCCCCCCCCCCTGTCCCCGTCCCTAATGAGCCACCTCGCTTCTGTGGACGTAAAGCAAAATGGTCCTACGACACAACCTAGGCTGTTACAGAGTCTGACGAAGAGTGAGCTCACCGACCTCGAATGGCAGGCTGTATGGCTGACTTTGTTGCGAGTGGGAAAAGGGGGACAGAAGAGTGAAACCTCGAAACAGGCGCCAACCCGGAAGACCAAGGCTGCCGTGGACCGCCGCCAGAACAACAGAATGTTAATTAAGGCAGTGTCCGTCCGGCATTGCGCAGCGATCACCGCACCACAGCAATTGCTGTCCCAACTGCTATGCAGAACAGTCACAAAGACAATGTCCGTAGCTCCGCCGTTGGGAAACAACTGAAGCGAAAGAAGCCCAACTCTGTAGCCCAGTACCACCTCCCTGCTCTTGATCGCTTCTGGGCTAACTTGTGGGTCCAGCACCACCTCCCTCCTCTTGATCTCGCCTGGACTCTGCAGGCTGTGTGTGTGTGCGTGTGTGTGTGTGTGTGTGTGTGTGTGTGTGTGTGTGTGTGTGTGTGTGTGTGTGTGTGTTGTGTGTGTGTGTGCGTGTGTGTGTGTGTGTGTGTGTGCGTGTGTGTGTTGTGTGTGTGTGTGTTGTGTGTGTGTGTGTTGTGTGTGGTGTGGTGTTGTGTGTTGTGTTGTGTGGTGTGTTGTGGTTATGTGTGTTGTGTGTGTGCTGTTTGTGTGCGTGTGTGTGTGTGTGTTGTGTTGTGTGTTGTGTGTGTGTGTGTTGTGTGTGCGTGTGTGTGTGTGTTTGTGTGTGTTTGTTGTGTGTGTGTGTAGTGCGTTTCTGTTGTTGTATTTTTGTATTTGTTTATATTTTATAATACTTTATGTAAATTGTTTTGGTGGGACTATGCTCTACATGTATATAGAATATCATATTTAGGTTAATATGTATCATGTGAGCGCTCAGGGCGTTGATGAGCGCATGATAAATGTACATTATTATTGTTATGATATAACTGCACTGGTTGACTGGGCGTAAAACACCAATTCACTTACTTGTCACTGGCACATGGCCTTCACCTTCATAAAGGCGTCATTTCGGCGTCATACTGAAACTACACACACTGGAGGCTCGTCGGTGTTTTCTGTAGGCTGCAGAAAGCTGCCTCCTCTTCGAGTCAGATGGAAAAACAAACAAACAAATCCCGATATATGGCACGCGTGTAGAGGAAGTCCCGTCGGCGAACGGTTCGTCCCGTGAAGCTCCTCGAAACTGAAGCAGAACCGACACACACAACTGCACGGGTAGCTGACACGTACTTATCCCGCAGAAGTTACCCTCTTTCACACCCCGGATGTAAAACACCACAACAGCACATTTAGCCCCGTCGGTTCGCTGTCCTCAAATGGTTTGAGGATGCGTGTGTGCGTGTGCTTGTGTGTAGCACTGGCAAAGCACGGAATGAACTGATCTATGTGGGTATGCCAACATAGTGCAGACTTCAAGTTCATTCCGTCCACACACACACACACACACACACACACACACACACACACACAAACACACACACATTCTCATACCATTTGAGGACTGCGAACCGACGGGGTTAAAACTGGACATTGCCACCAACATTACACATGTTACCGAACTGACTGTCTGCGACATAAATAAACACATGGCATATCGACTGTATTCACCGATTTCGTCGACGGATTCGAAGGACTAGAAGACTGGATTTCTGGAAGCCTGACGACACCCTTCTGTCTCGGCTGAATTCTCAGTTCTGTCCACGTGTCGAGTCTTCAATTCACATCAGGTGATTTCTTGCAATGTATATATAGCCATCTCTGGTCGGCTACAAAACACAGTCAACCAGGCCGTGATTGAACACACAAGGGAGTTAGGTACTGAGTGCAGTTCACAAGGTGTTTGGGTGGTCGAAGTTCTCCTAACAGAGCGAGTGGACGAATTTCCCCAAAACCACTTTAAATAGCGCTCGAAATACGTAACATAAGTACAACAAAGACCCGAGTCGCCTAAGGTAACTCTCACCTGGCATGCGTGTAAATACAAGGTACATAAACTCCACCAGATGTACATCCTCTTGAGTGTTGATTCTGCACGAGCGCTCTGGGCTTCGTTTTGTTTCAGATTTTTAAGGCCTTGACTGGCCAACACAATTTTGCTTATCCAGTAGACTGTCCTTTCAACAACACAAGCTGAGCTTGCAGAAACGTGCTTCTCGTGGACCTTCCATCACGAGAATTTCATTTGTCATGGCTCGGCTAACAATGCAGTTTTCACAGACCATTTTGGTTACAGTCAGGTTAGAAACAAGTTTTTTTGTTTGTTTTTGTTGGCAAGCTCATCATTGTGGGGCGTGTATTCAAAAACGTTCATCCAGCATTACAATATTCCTCTCGCTCACTCATTCACGCATTTTTTATATATTTTTTAGGCAAATATACTTACATAATGAACCAATCAACACAACGAAACAAGAAGTAATTTAATAGACACGCCCACCAATTACCAACATGGAATTTTAAGTATTATTATTATACACATAATTAACTTAATGTATTAAACACTTGTCAAGATGAGTTCTCATTCTTGACACCTCTTTCACACGAAAGGCTGTATCCTTTTTACGTAAGTCACACCCCCCTTACAAATCAGCCACATACCCCTTTCACACTAGTCACACTTTCACACCCATCACATAGAAGAAACGAGCTTGGTTTTGATGTGGGGTGATTTGGGACGGCAGCATGGGAGGTGGGGCGGGAACACAAAAGCTCTGCTGATACCGGCTCGACAGGCCGATCTCCCCGTCAGAAAGCTAATTAGACCTTTTTCCTGTCGCTGAGAATTTAAGCACGTGCGAAATGCGGTACCACGTAAAGTGTAGCGCGTGCGTGTGCTGTAAGATGGCACGCCCCACCCCCACCCCCAACCCCCACCCCCCGCTCTCACCCTGTCAGTCGCTAGTGTGAATACTGACACGCCACAGCCAATAATGCGTTCACGGTTTGCTCGTGAGGCGGTACGTCTGCTTTCACCGGAAGGCAGTTCACGTTCAGCGCTATGTGCACACGCTCCCAGAGACGTGGCTTGCACGTGGTCTTGCCGGACACCGATTTTCTACATTGACCCAAACAGTGACCAGAATATTCATCCGAACACTGACCCAAACAGTGACCAGAATATTCATCCGAACACTGACCCAAACACTGACCAGAATATTCGTCCTAACACAGACCCAAACAGTGACCAGAATATTCATCCTAACACTGACCCAAACAGTGACCAGAATATTCATCCTAACACTGACCTAAACAGTGACCAGAATATTCATCCTAGCACTGACCCAAACAGTGACCAGAATATTCATCCTAACACTGACCTAAACAGTGACCAGAATATTCATCCTAACACTGACCCAAACAGTGACCAGAATATTCATCCGAACACTGACCCAAACACTGACCAGAATATTCGTCCTAACACTGATCCAAACACTGACCAGAATATTCGTCCTAACACAGACCCAAACAGTGACCAGAATATTCATCCTAACACTGACCCAAACAGTGACCAGAATATTCATCCTAACACTGACCCAAACAGTGACCAGAATATTCATCCTAACACTGACCCAAACAATGACCAGAATATTCATCCTAACACTGACCCAAACAATGACCAGAATATTCATCCTAACACTGACCCAAACAATGACCAGAATATTCATCCGGACACTGACCCAAACAGTGACCAATTTGAGGGCTTTCTCATGCCCGAGTAAACGTATCCAGCAGAGCAGAGAGACATGGTCAGCCAGTTTGAGTCCAGCTTCAGCACGTTTAATATGACCTCGTAGAGCTTGAAGACATGGTCAGCCAGTTTGAGTCCAACCTCAGCACGTCTGATTGGACCTCGTAGAGCTTGAAGACATGGTCAGCCAGTTTGAGTCTCCTTTCGATCAGTGGAAAACAATCCTCAGATCTCCTGTGTCAGTCTGAAGTCTCCCTACATAATGATAAACTGTAGACAATCAGGGTCTCCCTACATAATGATACTTGTAACTGTAGACAATCGGGGTCTCTCTACATAATGACACTTGAAACTGTACACAAGCAGGGTCTCCCTAAATAATGATAAAATGCAGACAATCAGGGTCTCCTTACATAATGATAAAATGTAGACAGTCAGGGTCTCCCTACATAATGATAAAATGCTGACAATCAGGGTCTCCCTACATAATGATATTTGAAACTGTACACAATCAGGGTCTCCCTACATAATGATAAAATTTAGACAGTCAGGGTCTCCCTACATAATGATAAAATGTAGAAAAACAGGGTCTCCCTACATAATGATAAAATGTAGACAATCAGGGTCTCCCTACATAATGATAAAATGTAGACAACCAGGTTCTCCCTACATAATGATAAAATGTAGACAGTCAGGGTCTCCCTACATAATGATAAAATGTAGACAAACAGGGTCTCCCTACATAATGATAAAATGTAGACAGTCAGGGTCTCCCTACATAATGATAAAATGTAGACAAACAGGGTCTCCCTACATAATGATAAAATGTAGACAGTCAGGGTCTCCCTACATAATGATAAAATGTAGACAGTCACCGTGGCGGCCTGACATCTGTAGTGTGAAACATGACATGGAAACCTTTTCCCTAAGCCTTAATTTATTTTGTCTTGGATTTTGAATGCTGTGCACAGACACGAGCAGAAATCGACATATTTTGTTGTTGTTTTTGTGTGTTCGTGTTTATTGGTTTTTGGAAATTTTAATAGGGTTATTTATTAGGGGGGGGGGGGGGGGGGAGAAAAATGATATATGGGATTGTTACCAGGTTTAAAAAAACACTATGTTAACATTTTAAAAAAAGAAAAGAAAAAAAGAAGAAAAAAAGAAGTGACATCATGCTTCAAATGTTCGGCTGTTTGTTTCTTTTTTCGTAGGATTTCTAGTTTCTTGACAAAAAGGGATTCTGGCAAGTTCAATATCGGAGAGAAACAAAACTACCATGAACAAGCTTCAAAAACATTGTTCTTTCTTTCTTTGGGTTTTTCTCTCTCCTCTACCCCCCACACAACACACACACACAAACACACACAACACACAAACAACACACAACACACAAAACAACACACACACACCACACACACACCACAACACCAAAATACGTAGACAACATGAAACATTGACAAAACCGTTGGGTTTAGGTTTGAGAGAGAGAGAGAGAGAAGAATATCGAGAGACAAAACTACCATGAACAAGCTTCAAAAACATTGTTCCCTTCTTTTTGGTTTCTCTCTCTCTTCTCTCCTCTCTCTCCTCTCTCTTCTTCTTTCCTTTCCTCCTCCCCTCTCTCTCCCCTCCTCCTCACCCCCCCACAACACACCCACACACACACACCCCCCACCAACCACAAAACACACAACATACCACAAACACACAACCTAGAAAAAACTTAAAGGGCAAAGGGGGCAATAAACACAAAACAAAACAAACAAAAAACACCAAAAAACAAAACACCATACTTAACAAACCCCACACACACACACACACCCCACACACACACACACAACGCAGCACAAAAACAAAACCAAACACACACACACACACACACAAAACACACACACACACACACCACACACACACACACACACATTAAATTCAATATGGACTGGAAAAAAGCCCATAACGGAAAAAACGAAATCAAACCACACCAAGCCAGACCCCCCAAAAAAAGAAGAAGAAGAAGAAAAAAGAAAAAAAGAAAAAAGAAAAAACAACAACACACAACTACAACAGAAAACGACGGCGTAATACCAGAGCAGAACGATCGATGACAGCGGCCGTGTTGTAAGCGGTTGAATTTCCTGTTTGGCATCTCACAGAAGTGGTAAATCCCTCACTGGCATTTTCGCGCTTTCTGCGGGGCTCAACCAACTGTGTACGACCCAGCGACTGTGGTTCTATCAGTTTAAAGTACAGCGACACTTGGATGACTCGGATGTGAACCATTGAGGCAGCAATCGCCTTGTGGCATTGCTGTTTTAGATTAAAGAACACCGGCTTCCAATCCAGCTTCGGAAGTACGCGAACACTCCAAGAGAAGATCGATAGCTTTGCTTTGCGATAGAAGGGAGACTGGTGACGAGTTCCACTAGCTGTTTAATGATACATACCCAATGTTAAAAGACAGCCGCAAGATCTTTATTCCCAGGTACTATCAACAGCATTCAAACGTTTTACAGTATTTCAGACGTCCTGGGGGAAAATTACTAACTCAAGTTATTAATTTTTTGTGTTGTTAGTGTTATTGTAAAGCGCCCGGTGCTTCCACCTTGTGCGGCAGATGAGCGCTCTAGAAATCCTCTTTATTATTATTATTATTATTATTAGTAGTAGTAGTAGTAGTAGTAGTAGTAGTAGTAGTAGTAGTAGTAGTAGTAGTAGTAGTAGTAGTAGTAGTAGCAGCAGCAGCAGCAGCAGTAGTAGTAGTAGACTTTTTTTGCATTAAAATGTACTTTTTATGCTGCTTGCAAGCATGTGCTAGGGTCATCCCAGCAGTTCTGCAAGTGATGCTATTACTCCAAAACAAAGCGACTGACAGCAATAACATCTTCAGGGATTTTCAAAGTACTCTCCATTTGTTTCCACTCATAGTTGCAGTCTCCTTGGCCATTGTTGGAAGATCCAAACACATAAAAGGTTCAAAATAACGCCATTTATTAGGACAAAACACAGCCTGCGAATTTTCGGGGTAACCCCCCTTTACCAAGCTACCTTTACCAAGCTACCTTTATCAAGCTACAAAACGACACTCAAACAACAGTTAAACGGCGAAAAACGATGAAAAATGAGATGGAGAGCTAATCCACTTACCTTTTTGGCGGGTTGAGCTATGTCAGGTGCTAGGAAGAATTTTGGCATGACAATCATTTTCTTGTTTCACATTTTTGGAAGGCGTTGTAGTTGTGAATTCGCCGCTCTCGCAAGGTCTTGAATTGGCAAAAAATATCTTTCCAGCAAGGCCAGTTTTCAAAGCAAAACCAAAGATTGTAAAAACAAAGATTGTATTTATAATCTTTGGCAAAACACAGCCACCAGTCACATGGTGCTCCGTCAGGGCAAAGATTATAAATATAATCTATGTATTTATAATACAATCTTTGTATTTATAATCTTTGGTCAGGGTGTAGGCTGGGTGCTGCAGGACTTGCAACTTTTGCGACGTTTCTCCCTCAAGAGGCTGAATTGTGGTTCTTGATTTGTGGGGAACACTTGCCTCTTTGAAAACGTCGGATCCGCCGGCAAACCGTGTCAGGTGAACAAGATGTTTACTAGATACCCTTCTTCTTCTTCTTTGGGGAGGGGAGGGGGGTGGAGGGGTGGAGGGGTGGAGGGGAGGGGGATGGGGGGGGGGTCGATTTTAATTGGACTGTCTCCGAGTTTTTTGTGGTTAAAAACTGTAACACTATACATTTTTGTTTGTAATTACTTACAGTGATCCTGCTGATGACTGTTGGCCTAACCTTGTATCCTGCTTTGCAATATTTTCCCGCATGTCTCGATTTTTCTTCTTCTTCATCTTCTTCTTTTTCTTTTCTTTTCTTTGCTTTCTTTCTTTCTTTTTCTCGTTGTTGTTGTTGTTGTTGTTGTTGTTGTTGTGATTGTGGGTTAGCCCTAATATAACCCTGTGTGGTTGACTGGTATCAGAGCCTCGGCTGTTATTTTTGTTTTATTTTCCCTATTAAAATATTGAATCTTTAAGATGTTGAATCTTGACGCACAAATTTCCAGCCTCGACTGTTCGCTTCAACACGCCTCTCCCTGCCTTGTAATGCGTTCGCTTAAAGCGTTCGTACCTGGATCAGGTTGGGATATTTAAAGTCTTTTCACATTTATAAGTGATATTAGATTGATCTCAAGATAACAGCATATGTCAGCAAGTTACACCGAAACAACAGACCTCAAGTGCATTTATAGTTCATTAAATACGAATACTGAAAGCAAGGCCAGCTGACAATGTACATAAACCACAACTTATGTGGAGTTCATTATCTTAATAGTGGTAAAAAGGTCACTGAACAGTGTCCATAAACCGCAACCTGTGTGGAGCTCATTATGTATTACTGGTGAATTAAGGCCAGTTGACAGTGTCCATAAACCACAACGTGTGTGGAGTTCATAATATCCGTGGTGATAGAAAAGCCCAGTGTCCATGTGGTGTGGGCATAAAGGTACTGTGGTATGGACATAAGGGACTGTGGCCTGAAAATATAGGAACTGTGGTATGGACATAAAGGGATTGTGGTATTGAAATAAAGGGACTGTGGTATGGACATAAGGAACTGTGGCCTGGACATATCGGGACTGTGCTGTGCTGTGGTATGGACATAAATGGAATGTGGTATGGACATAAAGGGACTGTGGTATGGACATAAATGGACTGAGGTATGGACATAAATGGACTGTAGTATGAACATATAGGGACTGTGGTATGGACACAAACTGAGGGATTGTGGTGGATATATAAAGTGACTGTGGTGTGGACATAAAGGGACTGTGTGAGGCCAGAGTGTCCATAAACGCTTTTGTCTACACCCTTTTCGAACACTCAGGTCGTCGCCCGAGACATGTCTTCTCGCTGCAAACGACACACCATAGCTAAAGCCCGCTTCCGGCCTGTGGTGTGTGCGTGCGTTGTGTGCGTGCGTGCGTGTTTGGTGCGTGCGTGCTGGTGTGGTGTGTGTGTGTGTTTTGATGTGTGCATGTATGCCGGTGTGTGTGTGGGGGTTTTGTTTGGTGGGGTGTGTGCAGTCGTGTGGGTCCGCCGCGCCTTATTGCTGTTTCCTTACTTGATAGGTCAGATGTCCCTATTGTTTAAATATTCATGTGGAGATAACTTTTCTTTTCTTTAAAAAAAATACACTGGTCTTGATTTTTTATTAATATTGTTTTATATTATTATATAAAATTATGTATATATATATTATATATATATATATATATATCTTTATTTTAAAATTATAAATCAAAAACAAAATAATAAAACTTCTGGTTTAGGAGGGGGAATATTATATTTTAATTTAACGTTCATTTGAATGCAGGAACAAAAAGAAAAAAACAAAACCCAAAAACAGGGGAATTTGGGGGCCCGAAAAATTTTCTAGGCAGGGGGAAAAGGAGTTGGGTTTGGGGGGGGATTTGCAGGCCCCAGCTTGATTTGTTGAAGTGGAAGTCCTCCGGGGCCTGTCTATTTATGAATTCCGGTTTGTAAAATTTACCTGGTGTCTTCTTGGGGGGAAAGTGCCTAGGGGCGGGAGGGAAAGAGAAGAAGGGAAAGAAAAAGCGGGAGGGGGGAAAGAAAATAGGGAAGGGGGACGGAAACAGTATAAGGGGGTGGCTTAG
>JABMCL010002213.1:117500-152500 GCA_018857735.1 Alviniconcha marisindica
GTGTGGTGTGTGTGTGTGTGTGTGTGTGTGTGTGTGTGTGTGTGTGTGTGTGTGTGTGTGTGTGTGTTGTGTGTGTGTGTGTGTGTGTGTGTGTGTGTAGTGTGTGTGTGTGTGTGTGTGTGTGATGTGTGTGTGTGTGTGTGTGTGTGTTGGTGTGTGTGGTGTGTGTGTGTGTGTGTGTGTGTGTGTGTGTGTGTGTTTTGTGTGTTGTGTGTGGTGTGTGTGTGTGTGTGTGGTTGTTTTTTTTGGGGTGGTGGGGGGGGTGGTGTGTGGGGGGGTGGGGGGTGTGTGGGTGTTTTTGTGTGGTGTGTGTGGTGTGTGTGTGTGTGTTGTGTGTGTGTGTGGTTGGGTGTGTGTGTGTTGTGTGTTTTTGTGTGTGTGTGGGTGTGTGTGTTGGTGGTGGTGTGGTGTGTTTGGGGTGTTCAGTGAGTATGGGTGGTGTGTGTCATGAGTGGTGTGTGTTTTGGTGTTGTGTTGGTGTGTGTGTGTGTGGTGGTGTGTGTGGTGTTGTGTGTGTGACGCTCCTAAACGGGGGGATCGAAAGCCAGGGAAACCCCTGCTTTTTGTTATTTGGAAAAAAGAAATGTGCTTTTGTATTTCCCGAACATTTTTTATTCACGATTCCTTCGCTGCCCCCACGGGCCTGTACTCTCCGGAAATAGTCGCCCCCCCTTTTGTTTTTTTCCCTCCCGGCTCTCAGGGGCCGTCACCTTTTCCCCCTTCCCGCCTCGTCTTACGGAAAACAGGGCACCCGACGGGAGGCAATCGCGACAGGACAGGGGATAAAATCCCCGTCAGAAAAAAAAAAAAGGAAACGGTGACACATACCGGTGGGGGAGAGAGAGAGAGAGAGACTTCAGACTTCAGACGGTTTATTGTATTTTGGCATAGAAACCCATATACCCAAACCGCAAATACAAAACTAAATTATACACACAGACAACAAATAAAAACATAAAAACACAAAAACAAGACAAACAAGACACATATCAACAAACAAAAAAAAACAACAAACAAAAAAAATAAACAAAAGAAAAGAGGACCAAACAGTCGCACCGGGAAATGGACTTATGGTGGTAGATGCCGACAAAGTACTGTGTGTCGGTCAAAAAGGGTGGAATTTCTAGTCAATATCATCCCATGCTTACACATCTACTATAGTTTTCTTCTTTTAATAGCATGGAAAATGAACTTTGAAAGCTCGACAACCTTTAGTGTTTTTCCTTCTCAATATGTTCTGTAACGATGAATACCTTTTTGTTCAAGGGAAATTTTTTGTTTTTTCTTAGATCCGTGTACAGAGGACAAACCAAAAGGAAGTGATCTTCATTTTCAACCGGGTTTTGGCAAAATCACAGTTTTTGTTTGTAGGACAGTCACGTACTGTACATATTGCTATTTATTGGAATACACCAAGTCGGAATTGCGTCAGTGCTACTCTGAAACAATAATATCTATAACTGATAAATATTGTTCTGCCCCAAACAAACTTTGAAAGAACGATACATTTCATATCTTTCTTTGTCTCTGATGTCAGCAGTCCACTCCTGGGTGAACATGTCTAACAATCTTTGCTTGAAGACATACAAAAATATTTGACGTCTCCAACGCCTTGCTGTAAATACAAATAAAAGCCAGTTTTAACAGGATTTCGCCTCCGTTGCCCAACATTGTTTCCCGTTTTCATCAAGATTAACAAGCATCCTGTGGGCCTGATTAGGTAATCTGCTCTGTTCCATATACGTAAGCGCAACCAGTACTTAATAAACGAACTTGGGCAATAAAGAGAGGTATCTACCTAACTCTCCATATACCTCTTGTTTGGGGTACGGCTTGGCACTCCCAAATACTTTTACATGCCATGAGATGTACCTTTCGATGCTGTCTAGTATTGTAGCCCCCATATTTCTGATGAATACAACAAAACTGACTGAATCTTTGAATCAAATATTTTAAAAAAAGTCTCTTTTGTCATTTCTCTGCTTTTTGGAAAGACGTACATAGATTGAAGACGGCTTTTTTACCTTTTGCAACCAAATGATCTGTACCTTGTTTTACACTTAAAGTTGTCGTGAATGCGAAACCAAGATAATGATATTTGTTTACGACTTCCTTTTCAACGCCATCAAAATACCATTTTTCATGTTTTGACAGGTAGCCGCCTTTTCGGAACACCATAACTTTTGTTTTATCTCTGTTTACTTCCATGTGCAGTTTTACAGCATGCTTTCAGAGAATTAGTTGGTTTTGTAAACCATAAGGATGGTTGCCAACAATACTCACTGCAAAAAGGGTATGAAAAATTCAACGAGTCCCGACAAAGTTGTATACCATGTCTACCTGTCTCAGTAATTAATTGGCAAGCTGTTAAATGAAAGGGAAAAATTGTAGGCTTAATACACACCCTTGGCGGACACCAACGGGGCAATCAAAAAAATCAGAGTATTCACGTTTGCCCTGACACAAACAACAAAAAATCTACATAGATTTTATAGAGGCAAAGAATTTCCCTTGGATTCCCTCTTTTTGCATAGCTTGTAACAGTTTATCGTGGTGCACAGAATCAAAGCCTTTTTGAAGTCCACAAAAGAAACATTAACTTCTGACCTTTCTTGTTCAAACATTTTTTTGAGCAATTGCAATAGATTAAAAATCTGATCTGTAGTCGAGTAGTTCCTGCGGAACCCAGCTTGCATTTCTACAATTTTGTCATTTTCTTCCAACCTTATCAGTCTAGTATTCGAATTGCTGTTAACACTTACTAACGATGCTAAGGAGTGAAACTCCTCTATAATTGTCTGCTAAGTGTATATCTCCCTTTTTGTGTATAGGAACGATGATAGCTTTGGCCCAGTCACTTGGATAAATGCCTTTGAAAAAAATTGTATTAAATAGTTTGGTCTGAACAATATCACGTCTTTTCCACCCGTTTTTAACATCTCTGCGTGTATGTGATCAAGACCCAAGCTTTTCCGGACTTTGGTTTGTAACAGCTTTCTGAACCTCATCACACTTATTTCTTGGTTCAGAGAGGGTTTGTCTCTTCTGATACATCCTGTTTTGTCATTCGACTCGTCCACTGTTTCGTTAGCTGTGTGACCGAGTATACTTTTAAAATGATCATACCAAACATTTTATCAATTCTATCACTTGCATTACTTTTTTTCTCTCCCCCAAGACTCTTCAGTTCTTTCCAAAAATACTGATGCATTTTTCAGGTTGGGGCTAGAAGTGCTGCTTTATTTCTTTTAAACTCTTTTTTCTTTATTCTAGTCAGGCGCCTGTAGCTTTTGTTCGAATCTCATAATCTTTCCGGTCTTCGGGTTTTCTTGTTTTCCGAAATTTTCGCAGTTTTTCCTTACTTTCTCTTTTCGCTTCT
Source organism: Alviniconcha marisindica (assembly GCA_018857735.1). Taxonomy (NCBI): domain Eukaryota; kingdom Metazoa; phylum Mollusca; class Gastropoda; family Provannidae; genus Alviniconcha; species Alviniconcha marisindica. Next base: position 120,880 of record JABMCL010002213.1, read on the forward strand.
CTGCATTCATGTCAAACCATGCAGCACCTTTGGTATGTTTGTTCAGTGGCATTTCCTAACCCTACACTGACTAGCTGAAATTAAACACTCAACAAAATCATGAGAGCACCATCTACATCATGCTCTAATTTTGCTTTGGCTGCTTCGAGTGTTTTTTGTACTTTGTCACTGTTCAGCTGTTTTTTGAATATTGGTTCTTTGTCTTCCTGCCAAAATTTATTTTCTCAGTGAGCCAGTCTGCCTATTCTCTTGAATGGTGTTACTCTGATAAACCGAAACTGCAGCTTCTGTGACACATTAATGGCAAAGCAACGGGGAGGTGTCAGATTCGATCATGTTTTCAACTTCAAAGGAAGTAATGCTACGGGGATAACATTCGCAAGACAAAAGGGAAATAGTCTACAACACTTGACCCGGAGTTTGAACAAAAGTACAGCTGTCATCAAACCCCGCCGACAGACCGTTCAGAATGAGACACTCACACATATTACACAACTCATTAACTGTTGGCCAAAAACGTTCGTATATTATCCTGGGATTTCCTGGGGGAAGCAGTCGCACACTTTAGCTAATACGTCTTCACAATCATCTTGAACTTGATTATGTTCTCTGATGCATCCGAGCATTTAGGTCACCCACAGGAGCATAGAGAAATTGTCGGTTCATCATGCAGGTCCATAACACACTTTTCAATGAGCCCACGCCATAACCGTGCTGCGTTACTTTTCCCGTAGTTCGAGTCATACGGGGGCAGATTGCACGATAAACATTACATCCTTATCTGTTCCAAGTAAGACCTTCTTCATTCGTAATACTACCACATTGTCCACATCCACGTGCATTCGCTCCACGAACGGTAAAAACTGTTTCCTTACAATCCAACACGCCCCCTGACAGCCTTCCGTGGCTTGAAAGTTTTTTTGCTTTGGCAACAAAAAAACCAAAATCCCTGAACAAGTCGGAATCAAAATCAACGCAATAACGTTTCCGTTAAGCATACAAAATCAAAGGATGTGATGTAATTCCAAACGCGGCATTGTCTAATTTGGACAGCGTCCGAAACGTTGTACGTCAAAATCGAAGAGTCATTTTACCGTCAAGAAAGGGAAGGATGAAAGTACAGACCTTGCACTCTGGATAGTGTCAAGTGTGTTCGGTATATCCATATACGTGCTGTCTTTCAGGTAAATATTCCTTGGGGCCCGGCCAGTTTCCTATCTTTTTGTGGAGCTGCATCTTTTCGCCTGTGACAGTGATACTCCCCTGTCAGTTTCTTGGTTTGTGACACTGTTTGATTTGCCGCTCACTTGCACTCTTTTGAAAGTGTCCGAGATATGGCCTGACTGAGAGCACGTGGTTGCGTGCCCGATCTGAGCGTAGAGTCCGTGACCCGTGACGGACTGCTCAGGCTGCGTTGACCCAGCCGGGGTTTTTGGCACGTGCACGTTTCGTTGGGGATTCCCCTCTGGTGTTGGTGTTGCTGGTAGCGTTGTCATCTTTGCGTTGGTTGTTTCCTCGTCTCGATCGGCATGGCTTTTTTCACCCACCGCCACTCCGTCGTTGTCACTGGCAGTACTAGTGGTGTCTGTAGGTTGTGGCTGATCGGAGGCCGCTGAAAGGGTTTCACCGCCGAGGATGTGGTCCGTTGTGGTCGCGGGTGTGGGCTGCTGAGGCTGTCGCTCTTTGTATGTGTTCTCTCCCCGTTGTTTGGAGGAGGGGCGTGGGGTTGTCCTCTTCATAGCCGCGTTCCACTCTGGTGCTGTCGTGCGGTCTAGAGGTGTTGGAGTCGTCTACATGTTCTTCGGCATCCCTGTACTGCGTCTTCTTCATTGCCGCCCCGAGCGGGTGTGATGCGCTGGATGCGTGTCGGGGGTCGCGTTGATGCTTAGCGCGTCGCCTGGAACTGCGTCTTAGAGGTGAGAGGGTGATCCGCGTTGCTGTCGGCGTTGTTCTGCATCCCACCGGCATCAAATGCGAAAGGGTTTGAAACTGCGTTGTTCTCGATTAAGGAGTCGACCTCTGGTTGTCCTTCAGTTCCTTCTTCTGTACTTTCCCCCTCTGTGCTTCGCCCCACTGCTTCGTCTGTCTGGCCTGGGTCACCGGGGCTGTGCGTGACTTGACGACTTCACTGTAGGGCCCTGCCAGGTACAATGTTGCGGGGATCGGTGATGGGTGTGCGTCTCTGCCGGGGTTGCTCCGGTCTCCTTCCCTACTGCGTACGCGACCGCCTGTTGGTCCCCTGTGCACACCCCATGCTTGGCAGTGACTGGGGCAGACTGGCTGTTCCCGTGAGTGTGGCGACTCTCGGCGCCACGTACAGCAGTTCAATCTGCTGCTCGTCGACCGGTCTACCCCGCTGTCGAGCTCCACTCGTTGTCCCTTCCCCCAGGGTTTTCGGTTGGGGATGCCGTAGTCCATCTTACTTCCGTCTCCGATGTCTTGCGGTTTGTGTGGGGTCCTGTCGTCGGCGGCCTGAGTTTTCCACTTCCTGGCTGTTCCGTTGATCGTCCCACCCGTCCCGCTGGTGGTGGTAGCGGCCATGGTCGTAGTGCTTGGGCTGGTTGGACGGCCCGTTCCGGTCCTCGCATTCCGGTCCCTTTGCTGACCACGGTACTTGTAACGAGAATCGTCTTCTCTTCTTCTGCCTGATTTCTGTCCTTTCCCTTTTCTGTGTGAGCGCTGGTTCCAGCTTCTGACGTTTCTTGATCTGGGCGATGTGGAAGCGGCCAGCCTTGTGATCTCGGAAATCGTGGTCGTCGTGATAGCCACGGTGTTCCTGCTGACTACGCTGGGAAGGGTGCGGTTGTCTGTCGCCCGAAAGGGTGCGGGCGTCTGTCTTCAACCCGCAGTTTGCCATTTTGAAATAGGCAGTTTGCCTTGCTGGTGGTAGAACTGGATCTCGTTCCTTTTTCGAGTGGTCAGATCAACGTGACTCGGATCCCTTCTTGTCTGAGTAATCCCTGAGGGCTCCGTCGGTCAGGATTTCCATTCGGTCGCTCCACCTGTGGAATTCCACGATCAGGGGCCGGGCTGGTCGCTGCGCTTCTGCGGGCACCGATCCGGTGCGTTCTCTGTATATCGGAGTGTTCCCAGGTTCGAGAGGAGCTGCACTCATTCAGTGCATCAACGATCAGTTGACGTTTGCTCTGTAGTTGTCTCTTGTCGGTTCCCTTACTCCAAGAAATTTCAGATTGCACCTCCTGGAATCCACGTCTAATGAGTTCAGTTCTTGTTCCAGTTGTTCCAATCGCTGCACAATTTTTCATTGTCTTCTTGCAGTAGTTGTATATCTTCTCTGTCCTTGCCGACATATTGCTTCAGTTTGTTTACATTGCTGTGAGTTGACCTAGAGTTCGTTCCAAACTTCCGAACTTCTCACCTCTTGCTGTTGACGGTGCAGTGTGCATCTGTATGCCCGCTGACTGTGAGAACCGCCATCCACATTCTGTTGAAGTCACAAAGTTTTCGTCGGGGCCGGGGTTCTTCTCAACATCCATGCACTTTTTCAGCAAGACGACAAACAAACAGTACAGTACTGACAGTGTCCACAGGTAAACCAGCTTGTGAGTTCATGTCTTGCCGCACACTTCTGTGTGTGTCGTCTGCTTCGTTTTGGAGTTTCCGCTTTCTGCGAGAAAACTGCATCATTACGGGTCCAAAAAGACTGATTCTTGCACAGTGTTCTTCACGGTGACTGGCATTCTGATGTGGACGTGATTAACTTCGTCGGGCGGAGCTAATTAACGAAAAATCGCTAATTTCCTGCAGCGGTTCAAAACATGCGACTTCTCGCCACGGTGATAACAGTTCAGGAGAGAGAGAGAGAGAGAGAGAGAGAGAGAGAGAGAGAGAGAGAGAGAGAGAGAGAGAGAGAGAGAGAGAGAGAGAGGACAAAGTGGAAAATGAAAGTAACTTTTTTTTTAAAGAGGGGGGGGGGGGGGGGGCGGGGGCGGGGCGGGAGTGAGTGTGTGTGTGTGGGGGGGGGGGGGGGGGGGGAGGGGCTTAGTACTCTGCCAGCTTCCTAGGGCAGACATTTAAAGGGAAACCTCACTAGAAAACATGACCAGTCCTACGATACATAGGAATAGAATGAAAAACAAACACACGGCATGCTGTCTTTCACCCGATTTCTGCTCCTGTTTTCTATTTTCTATTTTTTTTATCGATGTTCAAAACTGAGTCGCGAACACACTGTGAGTGCCCAGCAGTCAGTGTATCGGTGACGTCATGAACAAAGTCTGCACGTCACAATGTGGCTAAAGTATCAAATACGTCACGATCCAGCTAGTTTTTCTGCTCTTCGTTGGTAAAAAGCTAACAATTAATTATGACAGCGCTCCTAGGCGGAGCCGCTGAAACTGGAACTAGCAAAAAATAATGTACTTCTTTGACGGAACAACCAAATGAAACCTGATGCTTAAAATATTTGCACGTTTTCTGTTTTGAAGCCAACTTGCCTATTCGGTTCGATTCCCCTTTAAGCTGTATGCATTTACCGGCTGCGACCCGTCCGTGAGTCGGAAGCATAAACGTCAGTGTACATGAATGAGTTATTCATAACTTGGAGAAATCAATAAACTGTCCCACCGCCCCAAAACTATCACTGGCAGTGACGGCCACAACTCCGCTGACGGCTGCAAGCTTTTATCACACCAAGGAGTACGTTTGAAACTTAAGATGTCGGTTTCTAGCGCCGAGCTTTGCAAACGTGCACTTCGACTGAAACCACAACTTTGCTTTAAAACAAAAAAACTAAAAAAAGTAGTAGAAGAAGAAGAAAAACATATGAAAAAAGAAAGCACAAACACGTACCCACATACACGCACGCATGCACCCACCCACACACACACACACAGAAAGAAAAGGAGAAGAAAAAAGAGAGAGAGAGAGAGAAAGAAAAAAAGAGGCTTATTGGCAGCAACAAATCAAATTTGCAGTGTAGCCTTTGCAGCAGCAAAAGTGAGCCATGGCACCAAAGCTACAAGTTACCCTTTGCTGCATTTAAAAAATGCGAGGAAGTTTTATTGTCACCGCAAAAGTTATTTTGCCGCTCGATGATGTAGAGCTTCATGTCCTCGGATGTCGGTTGACATATTAGGGACAAACTGTGACCAGTGCCTAAGCGTGGTTCAGTGTTGCTTTACGTCCACAGAAACCGCAAGGCTCGGTAGGACGGGGAGCCCAGGACGGCCACCTGGACTTTCACACAGCTCCTGAACCCGGGTTGCCGCTCTGCATTCGAACCGTTTTTGTATGGTCTGCAAACAGGCGGTGAAGTTGTCAGCACTTAAGCGTGTCCAGCGTTGCAGCTACAAACCGTTTAACGTCTACACTTGCAGTTAGAACACATTGCAGCTGCAGTTGTGGAATTGTGGCCGTTCTGCTGCTTGACCTGCCGGCGTTGTGCGCTCCGCTTTGCGGCTTGTTGGGTCAGAGATGATGGCATTGCGGCTTGTTGGGTCAGAGATGGCGGCGTTGCGGCTTGTTGGGTCAGAGATGGTGGTGTTGCGGCTTGTTGGGTCAGAGATGGCGGCGTTGCGGCTTGTTGTGTCAGAGATGGTGGTGTTGTGGCTTGTTGGGTCAGAGATGGTGGTTTGCGGCGTGTTGGGTCAGAGATGGTGGTGTTGCGGCTTGTTGGGTCAGAGATGGTGGGTTGCGGCTTGTTGGGTCAGAGATGATGGCATTGCGGCTTGTTGGGTCAGAGATGGTGGCATTGCGGCTTGTTGGGTCAGAGATGGTGGTGTTGCGGCTTGTTGGGTCAGAGATGGTGGTGTTGCGGCTTGTTGGGTCAGAGACGGTGGCTTGCGGCATGTTGGGTCAGAGACGGTGGCATTGCGGCATGTTGGGTCAGAGATGGTGGCATTGCGGCTTGTTGGGTCAGAGACGGTGGCTTGCGGCTGTTGGGTCAGAGATGGTGGCATTGCGGCATGTTGGTCAGAGATGGTGGTGTTGCGGCTTGTTGGTCAGAGACGGTGGATTGCGGCATGTGGGTCAGAGACGGTGGCTTGCGGCATGTTGGGTCAGAGACGTGCATTGCGGCATGTTGGGTCAGAGACGGTGGCATTGCGGCATGTTGGGTCAGAGATGGTGGCATTGCGGCTTGTTGGGTCAGAGACGTGGCATTGCGGCATGTTGGGTCAGAGACGGTGGCATTGCGGCATGTTGGGTCAGAGACGGTGGCATTGCGGCATGTTGGGTCAGAGACGGTGGCTTGCGGCTGTTGGGTCAGAGAGTGGCATTGCGGCTTGTTGGGTCAGAGACGGTGGCATTGCGGCATGTTGGGTCAGAGACGGTGGCATTGCGGCATGTTGGTCAGAGACGGTGGCTTGCGGCATGTTGGGTCAGAGACGGTGGCATTGCGCTTGTTGGGTCAGAGACGGTAGCATTGCGGCTTGTTGGGTCAGAGACGGTGGCATTGCGGCTTGTTGGGTCAGAGACGGTGGCATTGCGGCATGTTGGGTCAGAGACGGTGGGTGTGTGCTCCTCGCCTGGCCGTGCACTGTGCTCCTTCACATTCAACAGAGCTGTCGGACAGGTTTTGTTACCGATCTGTCGTTCGATCGCTTGTTTGTTGTGCGTGCTCTGGGCTGTTAGAGCTCGTTACCTTGGGTTTTCTGATTTTTTGGTTTGCGTGTGTGTGTGTGTGTGTGTGTGCGTGCGTGTGTGTGGGCAACAAAATTGAGCTTGGGCGCTGCCCGCTTTAGCTTTAAATGCATGTTCGAGTCTAGTCAGAAGGATAGGCATTCAACGTGTGACTCAACAAAGTCCAAGCACCGGTTTACGACGTCCTTCCTCCAATCACTGCCATAACTGGTTACGCCATAGGTCTCGAAAAACTGTCAGCTAGCGGAGTTTTTCGTTGGTGCTCAGATGGCAGCAAGTTTTGTGCAGACAGCTCAAATCATATCAGGCGTTTGTTTTGTAACTGCCCATGTTGCTTAAGCCAGCATAATTAAAACCAAAATTGTTTGAATCGAGACGGAACTAAGTTTGGCGGACGCGCCTATGTCTACGTGCGTGCTTTGACGCTATGTTGCTTCCAGTCTTATAAAAGAGTGCCCCTTCGGTGGCGAAACCAATTCTGGCAGTGTTTAGAGGAAGGTGCCGGAAAGCAATGTTCGGCGTGGTAATCGACTTGCTATAGTGTGGTCCAGGAGGCAGCACTGGCAGTCAAGGGTCATCACTCCTGTGTGGATCCAAGGGGCTGTACTAGGGGTCAGGGGTCATCACTCCTGTGTGGATCCACGGGGCTGTACTGGGAGTCAAGGACCATCACTCCTGTGTGGATCCAAGGGGCTGTACTGGCGGTCAAGGACCATCACTCCTGTGTGGATCCAAGGACCATCACTCTTGTGTGGATCCAAGGGGCTGTACTGGCGGTCAAGGACCATCACTCCTGTGTGGATCCAAGGGGCTGTACTGGCGGTCAAGGACCATCACTCCTGTGTGGATCCAAGGGGCTGTACTGGCAGTCAAGGACCATCACTCCTGTGTGGATCCAAGGGGCTGTACTGGCGGTCAAGGACCACCACTCCTGTGTGGATCCAAGGGGCTGTACTGGCGGTCAAGGACCATCACTCCTGTGTGGATCCAAGGGGCTGTACTGGCGGTTAAGGACCAGTACCCCTGTGGGGGTAACCAGGGGGCGATACTGGCAGTGAAGTGTCAAGCAATCAAAGATCAACACTCCTGTGGCAGTGCGGGGGGGGGGGGGGGGGGGGGGGGGGGGGGGGAGCACTGGCAGTCAAAGGTAAGAAATGTCAAACAGGAACGTCTGCCCCCGTCCCCCCTTTCACACACTCGCTCACGCACGCACGCACACACAAACACGAGTCTGGCGTCAGATCTTAGAACATTTATATTTGTAAAGATGTGAAATGACAAAAGAAACAGCATCATGGGCACGGTTAGTCAGTTTTTTCTCCTCACAAGCTTCGTGATTGTGAAGCTCTCGTACGAACATCTCCACAATTTTCAGCAATGTTACTGGGGGGAAAAAACACACAGACAGTTGCATACAACTATATGATATTAACACAAAAGTGTATCAATCGTGTGCGTGAGAGAGAGAGAGAGAGAGAGAGAGAGAGAGAGAGAGAGGAGGAGAGAGAGAGAGAGAGAGAGAGAGAGAGAGAGTTAGCTGATCAAAATACAGAAATCACCCCACCCCACTTCTTTTCTTTTAATGATCTGTCGCTCACTGCTGAAAATTGTGGAGATCGTCAGGCTAGGACAGTTAGATACACAGGATACTGTATTTGTTTGGGTTACAGGTTCCTTGCCATGCAAGTGGCGCAAGAATTCACTTGCAATTCAAAAAAACCCCATATAGATTGCCCATGGGAACAAACAAGACATAGTATAATTCATAGGAAATGCAAAATGCTGGAGTTTTCCCCCAGACTAGATGACTGCACGGGAGGGACGACTCTCGATCAGCACTCCTAGATTTGGAGAGAGAGAGAGAGAGAGAGAGAGAGAGAGAGAGAGAGAGAGAGAGAGAGAGAGAGAGAGAGAGAGAGAGAGAGAGAGAATCAACTGTTCTGTAAAAGAAAACTTTGACATCACTACAGTTGCTGATAACTGAGCCAACAGTGCAGTCTTCAACAACCCCATAGACACTGAAACGAATTAACGATGATATGGAGCAGGTAGGGGGGGAAATAACAATCCAAATCTGTTTTCTTTGTTATTCAAATTCACTGACGAGTTGATGAGAAACAAGCAACATGCATGTTCAAGATATTCTGACATGTATCCGTTAACAAACAGTGTTTCTACTATCAGACAATACAAAACCACCAGGCTGGGGCATCTGAGCAAAGACATTTTGTTTTCTCTCTCTCAAAAAAAAAAAAAAAAAGAGAGAAGAAAGAAAGCAACAACAAAGTTCAGTCTTGTACAGGTCTGTATATATACACCGACGGTGCAAAGTGCTCTCTACCAGGGTTTTTGGCTCGTGTGACGCGGGAAACCCGCATGGGCATCGCCAGTCCTTCAGGTCAGCATGCACTGCATGACCTTCTTCAGGATGAACATGCTCTGACCTATCTTCAGGAACAAACGCACTACATGCTGACATCCTTCAGGATCAACATACACTGACCACCTTCACTACCGACATCCTCTGACCTACCTTCAGGATCAACACGTACTGCGCACTGACCTCTTCAGGATCAACAGGCACTGACCTATTTTCAGGATGAACATGCTCTGACCTTCATGATCAACATGCCAAGACCTATCTTAGGATCAACAGGCACTGACCTCCTTCAGGATCAACATCTCTGGCCTATGTTCAGGATCAACATGCTCTGACCTATCTTCAGTATCAACAAGTACTGTACACCGACTCCTTCAGAACCAACACGCACTGACATCCTTCAGTGTCCCCGACTTGGGATAAAAAAGAAAAATATATAAATAAAAAGAAAAGAGGGGCCAACACTTCCCAGCGGGCTCCTTCGTTCAATCGTCATTATAATTACAATGCAGTTATTGCTATTTTAGGCACAGAAGAAAAAGAGGTCTGACTTTGAGCCGAGACGGTCATTTCCCCCAAACGCAACCATTGCCACAGACGTCCTGAGCGAATCTAGACAACTGGAACTCCGCACGAAAAGACAGCAACTGTGACGTTTTACTGAGAAAGGTGTTACATGTTTGGCATAGGTAAGAGTAAACCGCGCTGTCCACAACCAAGCGCCACCTGGGGGTTTCAGCCAGAGGGTGAGGTATTAAAGCACACTCAGCGCTCTGAGTAGCAGACATACCCCACTGATCCCACACCTGAAAACCATCTCCATCTACCTTGGACCGTCTCCTTCTTTTTTCCTTCTCCAAAATTACTGTGCAGAGCATTTCCGGGTATCGATTTCATGAATCTGAGGGGAACTGCTGCTACAATGAGCTGGAAATGGAAATTAATGGTATTCAATCCAATTTTTTACGTCTATAAATTACCAACTTCACGAACCTGATGAGTAAATGTCGTTATGAACACACACAAACACACACACACTTCAAAATGGATCACTCAGCGTGAAAGGGCATGACTGGTGATCTGTTGAGCTATATTTCTTTGCATAACTTTCCGAAGTGGCTCATAAATAAATCTGAGAGAGAGAGAGAGAGAGAGAGAGAGAGAGAGAGAGAGAGAGAGAGAGAGAGAGAGAGAGAGAGAGGGTGGGGGTGGGGATGAGGAGAGAAAATGTCAATATATACACACCAAGTATAAAAGTTCCACTAGCAAACACTAGACAGTCTAATCCATCACATACACATAGGGTGGTCAGAATCAGGCAGTCAGAGCCTTGAGGAGGTTGTCAACAGCCTGCATTTACCAGTCTCCACTACACGCTGAACCACTTCCAAGGTAATCAGTCTCAACTCTTAACAACTTACGTAAACTGCTGTACAATCCATGTAAAACGTGGCAGTTTGGGACATCTAGATATCTGTCTCACTATCCATACCAGGTTTTTGTCTGAAGAGCTCTAGCAGCTTTCTCTGCCTTCCATTTCCAATGTCAACTATAAGTATCAGTCAATGGTCTTGGTCTTCACATACAGCAAGTCAAAATATTTGTAGCCGAGAAAAACACCAATATGAGGAAACTTAAAAGGAAATCAATTGTAGGGGCGGAGGGGGGGGGGGGGGGTCCCACTTTGTGTGTCTACGCATGTGTGTGCATGGGAATGGGGGACAGGAGGAGTGTTGTGGGGGACGTGGGTGTAGGGTATGGGTGGGGGAGGGGGAGGTGAGCTTCAAGCCAAATACAACCGATACCTCAACACTATAACAGCTGTGCAAACAAAATCATCATACACAAAGTAGTGTAGCCAATTCTAGCCAAAAACATCCATGAAGCAAATTAGCCATCCAGACGAAAGACAACCTAAGCAGAACTTTGACAGGTTGACTTGTGGAAGCACTGGGCTGTTAATGTGTTATACAGTCCAACCACCGAGTCACAATAGCTGCGATTAAATCAAGAAACTGAAAATTAAATATATATTTCATATATCATGTATCATAGTGAACATGCCAACCCCACCTAAAAACTCTTCATATCAAACATTCTGAGTGGTTCTTCTCTTCTTCTAACTGACTGTTTTTGAAAAAATACAGATTAATTTTCCAGCGACAGAGACAAAATTAAAACTGCCCTGCCTTGTACTGTGGCAGTGTGAGTGTGCAATGGCAGTCATGTAAGTACTGCTGCAAATCAAATTAAGTAGGAGAAGAAAAAGAAAAAAAAAGAAAAAAAAAGAAATACTGTAAATATCATTGCTTGCAAGTTGCACCAGATACTTCAAGCCAGATCTGTGATACTGTGTGGATGAGACCAAGCGTAAAGGCTAAAACACACCCTCTTGTGCCTCTTGGTTGTGTTTTCGCAGCTCTCAAACATCTGTTTTTAACAAACAGGACAAGAAAATGTGTGAAAAACTGCAGCGTGTATAACATTTTGTTCCATTGAACATCGAAAAGGCCTGTGGCACTACTTTGGTTCAGTTCCCCTTTAACTCTTCTTTGAAAAGAACCCACCAACACAACTAAACTTAAAGCATCCATTATGTCAAACCAACATATAATACTGCACAGTCGTTGGTAAGGTTAACAGTCTGATATGAATCAGCTGTAATTCAACAGACAAGTGCTAATTAATGGATCCATTACCTGAAACTAAGGCTCCTGTTGTTCAATCAACTGTTAAGCACTAGCTATAAGAAAAAGACTGGTACTGTCACAGCTGAACTTTTTAAGAACTTTGGAAGTGATGATGAGACAGCATTACATTATGCAACTTAAAGCTCAATATTAATATTATTATTATTCACAATGTACTATGTAGTTTCACTGAAAATTAGCATTGGAACATAACTGGGCCATACAAGAAGAAGAAAAGAAAACAAAAAAGCGAAAAAACAACAGCACAAAGATTGTAACAGAGAGTAAACCAAAGCAGCTTTTTCTTCTTCCGCTCTTCTTTTTTGTAATTCCTATAACTTTCCACATGTGACATGGAGATTGCTGCAAAACTGTTAAACTGAAAAGTGTCACACTCACAGTGCCTCAATATGACCATAACTGCACAAGGCTCACTGCACTGAAAACTGACTATTTAGTTACTAAACAAACAAAAAAAGAGAAAAAAAGCCTGCAACATGCACCCTTAATTGTTCTTTCCAATGGCCATGCCAAACACTATTTTAAAACATAAACGGTGCATACAAGCATTTATTTAAAGCAACAAGGGTTAAAGTTGATAGTTCTGAACATCTGAAAAGACACTAGGCATTCCAGGGCAAGTAATGCTGTTCAAATTTCGCCCCCCCCCCCCCCTTTTGTTTGTTTGTTGTTGGTGGTGGTGCAAACATCTATGAGTCTATCTATCACCATTATAAAAGAATATGGTCTCTACAACTGATCCAAAAGAACTTTAAATCATTGTGCATGACTAATTTAGAGTCCATTCTGTACACATTTCCAAGAAGAAATGTGACTCAAATAACATGCCGGAAATTTTAAGAAGGGATAATTTGGCTCCAAAAGTTGTCACAGCCTAGAAGTATCATTGGCCTTTCTGCCAATTGTGCGACAGGATGTTAGGCACCTGCGGCCAGCATTTGCTTACCCATGACAAAGCCATGCAGCAGACCAGGCACAGGGCTAGCAAAACAACTGTTTGGCAAGCTCACCTCCCCTTAACTAGTTCAAGTAATATCCCCTGCACCAACATCAGCTACCTATGCTGGACTCAGAGGTAGCTAATACAGGTATTGGCACATACCTACCACTAACACTGCAACAGTCACTGTTTGTTGTTGGAAATGGTACCACTAGGCACTACCAGACTGCTCTTTCACTCAGGCTAACCAATTTAGGATTTGTCAGTGTGACATGCATTGAAAAACAACAACAACAAACAACTATACTGACCATTGTATAAAATGAATTTCAAAATGTGACTGCACCTTTAATCACTATAGTCTGCTGGCAAATTAAAGGTTTTTGTTTCTTTTACTCTTGTCCATCAACACAGAAAACAAAAAATAGAGTCAAAAATGTCTGAAACAAGAGAATGCACATGTATCTATGTGAATACATTTTAACAGCATCATAATTAACAATTATATAATGATTACATGTCAATTATCAAGACAGAGAACATTACTTCTTCTTTCTTTTAAGTACTTTAAAAAAAATCCCAAAAAATTTTAATCATGATGCATAATATAAAACTGGGGTGGGGGACATGGGTGGATGATGCTGGAAAGGTAACAATGGGAATGTAGAGAAATCGGTAAACAAGAGGCGCAAATACTCAATTGACTCCAATTCAAACGCCCTTCAAATAACCACCATTTCATTTAATCATTAATAAAAGTCAATGTCTGACCTACAAAATACAGACGTTAGTCACAGAACTTATTACAAGTACTGATAAATACTAATTACAGTTATAAAGAAAAACAAAGTTTTTTTACTTCCACTATGTTCTGTAACCTAAAAATCAGGTTAAGATACTACTGGAACTCAGTGGAAGTGGAACAAACAGTGACCAGTGAAAATCTTTTTCTTCTTTCTTATTAACAGTTTAATTTTTAAAGATTTCACTTAATCATGTTAATGTTAAATAGTGTTTAAGAAAACACCATCTATAGGGTCTCAGCCTTGTAGTAGTACAAAAATACATCAATTAGGTGACCTAAAACATGTGTGAAAGTCACAAACTGCACAAGTTTTGATGCTGCTGATGCACTGATCATTATGTAGACTTGCATTTTTATCATGTGAAACAAAACAAAAAAGGAAGGAAAAAAACAAAAAAAGGAGAGACTTGAGACGAGTGCAAGTCTACCAGTGCCATGCCAACAACACACATATATATATATATATATATATGCAGTGCACACATGTACATGTATACAGAAGGACATGCCAACAACCCCTGGGCAGGAACAGCTCAACCAAGAAACTGAAAACAAAACCACATTTCCTGACCAAAACACAAGTGTGCACAGTGTTCACTAACACAAGAGCAGATCACTCTCAACAATCACAGGTCTGCTTCAGATACAGAGTGAGAGAGAGAGAGAGAGGGGGGGGGGGGGGGGGGGGGGGGGGGGGGGGGGGGGAGAGAGAGAGAGAGAGAGAGAGAGAGAGAGAGAGAGAGAGAGAGAGAGAGATTGGGAGGGGTGGCAGCCAAAGGGAGGCAGGAAGTGGGCGGGTGGGGGTGATATTTTTGGTATGCTGAGAGTGCAAACGTACCGAGATCATGATAATGATTGTGAGTTGTCAATGACAATGTCATGCATTTCACAATGATCTGAATATATGCTGTATGATCAATGTCAATGTTTTTATTCATCATAAAATGGCTAAATGCAAACAAAAATTGCACACAGCTAAGAAACTCAGGTTGTGCAGCATCACAAACAAGGAGCTGTCAGAAATGTGGATGTACTGAAACGACCAACAATAACAGTATCTGCTGCTTCGTTGCTTTAAGCCAATCATATAAAAGGAAACATACTCATAAGAGAGAAGAGAGGAAATGAAGCGAGAGACAGCAAACCTTCAAAACTGTAACGCTAACAGTGTAACTCACTAACTGTGAACTGTGTCACTGAACTGATGCAGAGGAAAATAATGACCATAAAAATACCAGCATCAACCAGGTTGGGGCAAAAGAAACAAACCCCACTCAAATCATGAAATGGAAAATAACCTGTAACATGAACAATAACGTAATAATAACAAGCACACAGCAAGAACGCTTGCACATTGATAATTCATGATTTGATGAAGTTGAAAATAACTGCTCACTTTGAGCCTGAATCAAAAATATACGAATGACAGGGGCAGAGAGTGCACCCATCCATGCATACAAGTTTTGGGGGTTGGGGGGATGGCTGGCCAAGCATATGTCCAACCAACCATTTGGAATGTTCTGGAGTCTCATCGTAGATCATCCAAAGCTGTCCAACTACCAGAAGTGTAGAGGGCTACATGTCTGCAAGTCATGTCGTAAGTTTGAAGTCTACGGCTATGCCCATTTACTCTTCCTCAACAGTTTGTTCTAAGCAGGCAAAAATATTTCTGCATTGTAAGCTTTTCCTCCTCAATGAAATCCATGCTGTTGCTTTTCACAAACTGATCTCTCCTAAACTCCAAAAGGTAGCGCCTGCGTTTGCCTCTCTCCTCCAGAAACGTTTCATTTTGGATCCTTTCTGCCAGACTCAATCGATCTGCACCATTTGCATGTCCAGTTCAGGGTTTCAATGGGATGTCACTACAGTGTCACCAAAGCAAAGCTATAAACAGCCTATATCATTTTTTCCATCTAATACTGTAGCGTTTCCCATGAAGCACTTTGACCAATATGCTGTCCAAACCATTGTCTATGACTTCGGTGTGGGGTAGGAGGGTAGGGATAGAGGGAACGCAAACAGCACACGAGGGCAGACCAGATCATCTAGACCAGAAAAGTGAGGCGCAAGGAGAGCAGTCCAAGATGGTAACAACAACCAAACAGGTCCCAACAAGTTCACTCTCTCATTCTCAACTCTGGCTAGACTGGGGGTCGCATTGGAGCAGTCGTACAATTGACGGGTCATTCATGGCGCCTTCGATGAACTCTTCCAAGGACAGCTTGCCATCCAGGTTTTTGTCCATCTGGCGGAAGATCTTGTCTGTGCGCTTCTCTGGTGTTGATTCATCCTCTGGCATCTTCATCACTGTGCCCACCATTTTGTAGATGGCCTGAAACATAAGCACCAGTTACTGAGTTAGTCGGGTGAAGAGTGAGACAAGTCAAGTCAAGCAGATCGGTGTTCCATAAAGGCACAAATGGAAAATTTGCATGCCACATGATACAGGTATACTAGTTACTAGTAATAGTATACTACTGATCAATCAATCACAATTCACATGATCTGACAACTAACAACAGAAAACCAAACAAAAAACAACAAAAACAAAACAAAAAGGGGGGAAAGAAGCAGATGCTAACTTTGTAAGCTGTAACATGATAACTGATTAAGACTCATATACCAGTCACAGTCACAGCTCAAATGTTCAAACACTGAAAGCAGAAAATCAGCCATCTGAACTTGTAAATCTGGACTCTCAATCTCAATTCTCATACAAAATTACAAGTTACCAAGTATGACCTTGAAAATGGTCCAAAGAAAGAAAACTGGTATAATTTATAAACAGAATTACAATTTATTTCCTGACTTGACAAAGAGTATGGGTTTCTCCAGCACTAAAACAGTCAAGCTAAAAAAGTACAACTACAAGTGATTTTTTTTATATATTTTTTAAATCAAAGCAATATAAATTACAACTTAGTTACAACTATACAAGTCAAGAAATAAGTTGTAATTCATACTGCTTTGGGTTTTTTCTTTTCTTTTCTTTTCTATTTTAGTTGTACTTTAAAAAAAAGCTTGAGTCATAACTGTGTTAGTGCTGGAGAAAATAAATCCATGCTCTTTGTCAAGTCCGGAAATAAAAATCACTTTTTGTCAAATACATGGGCTGAGCAGGCCGATCATTTTGCAGATGGCCTGAAAATACAGCAAATCTGTGTCAGTGTAAAGGAGCAGCTAGTGGCTGAATCAGAATGAGCTCCTGGGGGCCACAAAGACTGAAAAAGGATCACTGACAGGTCTACTATTACAGTACTACTACTAGCCATACTTGGACACAACAGGAGCACAAAGTGGACCAATGTCAATGACCTTTA
The DNA here is from genome assembly GCA_018857735.1 of Alviniconcha marisindica. NCBI lineage: Eukaryota > Metazoa > Mollusca > Gastropoda > Provannidae > Alviniconcha > Alviniconcha marisindica. The sequence goes on from JABMCL010002213.1 coordinate 137,639, forward strand.
CTAATTAATACTAGTTAGGTACATTTGTGACTAACCATGATGATGATTAATAATAATATAGTAATTAGTATGTAATTCTTAAGTGTCAATGTGAACAAAGCCAATTAACCCTTTTTTCATTGTTGCTGTTGTTGTGGTGGTGGTGGTGGGCATTCCCTGAGTGAAAATACTGAAATCAACTCTCATACTGTCTTAGTCTCAGTCCCCACAAAATGCAATGTTACCAACTGACACTAAGGCCCCTTCTGGTGTTTGGCCAACTAGAACTAGTACTAGCACACTAGCACTAGTACTAGTAGTAGTACTAGTAGCATTAAGAATCATGCAGTTTTCAAACACATGATTCAGTGGACCAAGGACCAAGTGCCCCTGAACCTCATTAACTATTGCAATGTTCATTGTTGTCAAACACATGGTTCAGTGGACCAAGGACCAAGTGCCCTTGAACCTCATTAACTATTGCAATGTTCACTGTTTTCAAACACATGGTTCAGTGGACCACGGACCAAAGTGCCCTTGAACCTCCTTAACTATTGCAATGTTCACTGTTTTCAAACACATGGTTCAGTGGACCAAGGACCAAGTGCCCTTGAACCTCATTAACTATTGTAATGTTCACTGTTTTCAAACACATGGTTCAGTGGAGCAAGGACCAAGTGCCCTTGAACCTCATTAACTATTGCAATGTTCACTGTCTCTGGCAAAGTGTGGTCACTGATTTCTTAGCAGCTGCATCACCTAAGCCAAGGAGTGAGCACCCAGTGCATGGCATTACTGCTACAGTGCTAGCAACAGTCAGAACGGAAAGCAATCATTCTCTGCTTGCCATTAAAATGCAAAATTACCAAAATGTGGCTTTGCATGAAGTGACATGGTGCGTGGTTTATGGTGTACACAGACCTTGCGCCAAGATGGTCAGCAGTTTCATGTGGCATCAGCCATGTCAGCGCTTAAGTACACCACTTCGGTGGATATTCAAAAAAGCGCTTTGAAACGCTAGTCACTCATGTAGAATCACATGCGAGCGCAATGAGTTTGCTCAAGAGAGCGGAGAATAGCGCTATATAAGTGATCATCAATCAATCAATTGAAATACTTAAATGCCACAAAAAGAAAACTGGACAGCTGCCATCTTTAACAGTAAAATTTAGTTTTGACTGCTGCTGCATAAATTATTGTATTGATCTACATAAATCATAATATGTTCATGAACACTCAGCTTATCACCAGCAATATCTGATGCAGAAGTACTGGGCAGGAAGTGAACAGTCAGTGAATCAGGAGATGGGCTAAAGGGTTGGCCACCATGGCTTGTGTATAGCAGTATTACTATTAGCACTCAGCAAAGCTGCTCAGCAGCAGAATGAAGACAGAAATCTCATTCACTGCTTCAGCCTGCCCCTGTTATACTTACAGCCACACAGACACAAAATTGTCAATGGCTGGCACCCCTCCCCCCACCCCCATTTCTGGCTGCTATCCAACTGTCTGTCTCCTGGGCACTCCTCCCACTAGACTGATCAATACCAGCCCACAGTGGGGCAAAGCACTGCAACACCCCCCCCCCCACCCCCCCAATTGCCCATGGGGAGACACTAGATATGGGAGTCCATGCAATGACGCATGCAAATTACAATAATATTCGTAATAGTTAACACAGCCTCAGCAGAACTGTCCTCAGAACAGAAGTTACTGCCAGAAGCAACTTATCTCTATCTGAAGGCAGGGCTCCCATTTTTCATGACCCTAGGGGGTACACTCACCCCTGTCACACAATTTAAAAGGGCATTTTTCACACTCTTCAAAATATTCTAAAGGTTTTTGTTGTTGCTGTTTTGTTGAAGTTTGCTCCCCATTTTTGTGTGAGAACTTTGTACATGAAATGGTGAATGAGATTGAGAGCATCAAATTTGGAATCCCACAGATTGTGCTCAGAGAGACACAAAGACCACTCCCAGTGGTAGTGAAGTGCTTAGTGTTACACAACTTACAGAAATCTCAACTTTCTGAGTTTCTCTAGACTTCTGCACATCAACTTGGTGAGCACTACTTTGTGGTGCGTCCTGATGGTCACTGCATTTTGGTCTTGTTGGCGCTGAATGATTTTCAACAGCTAATTCAGTAATTGTTGGAGCATGACAGGATTGTTTCTGGGCAAGGCAGCAGTAACCATGTCCTCATCCCTATCCACCCTCTCTCCCCAATCATTTTGCTGCAGATTTGTCTGATTCTTGATTCAATGATTGCAGACCTGTTTACCCTCCAAAATGTTTGAAGGAGTAGCTTCAGTCAAAATTAGGAGTCTGACACTGTGACAGCAAATATAGGTGCAGAGCACTAACCTGAACAGTTAGTCAACCATAATATTTACCAATGGGGGCCCTTCTGCTAAAAAGTGAGAAAAAATAAAATAGCATGCAACTTTCAGGGACCATCACAATCATTGTATCAGTCAGTTTAATCTACATCTTCCTTGACTGTTTCATGTTGACGATCCACTGAAGTTCACTTTGACATGATGAATTGTAACTGTAAGCAGTAGTCTGACAGCAGAACGGATACACATGTTTTGTCTACCAGAAGGAATTTGTTTTGACACTGCGCATGCATGCTAAGCTAACTTCGTCTTTATACCAAACTCGTGCCAAGAAAAGGACAATACCTACGGAAGAAAAAAAGTTGTTACTCGCAAGATCATACTTTTGTGTTGCCAAAAGTTGTAGCATGAATGCAAAAATCTTAGCAGCAGAGTTTTAGTTAAAAATCTTAGCAAAACTGCCAAATCCATAGGGTAAACAGGTCTGTGGTTGCAAAATGGAGCTCACAGTCACAGTGATCTATCTATGCTTTGATCTGGCAGAGAGCTAAAACATATTGCATCCAGGGGTGTATATTACCCTCTCTTTTTTTCTTTCTCTTTTTTTAGGGTGCTAGCCCGCAAAACATACCACACAAGTTTAGTACTAGAACTACTCAACTTACAACTAGGCGCTAAAAGAAAAAGAAAAAAAAGAAAAGAAAAAAAGGAATGCTTTTTGGTAATTTTACATAACCCAACTAACCTACTTTTTTGGGGGTGCCAACTCACTTTTTTGGTGGCAAAAAAAGAGAAAAACAATTAGGTTTCAGGCTCAGCGTAACTGATTAAAGATTTTTTTATTTTTTTTTAAGGAACAAAAACAAGAAGTTGTAACGAAATTTAAAAAAAAAATCTCCCCAACCCCTCTAGTCCTACTTACACCACTTACCTTTTTTTTTCTTTTTTTTTGTGGGGGGTGGGGGGAGGGGGTCTTGTTGTTTTGCTTCCTTATTTTACCACATGCACATTTTTTTGGTTCTGGCACTAGTACAATAGTACTAGTAAGTAGTATTACTATTACAGTATTAGTAGTACTAATTGTACTACTACTACTACTACAGTACTAACCAATATTTGAAACAATAACAAAAGTATCAATATTGGTCCATTAGTGTACTGTTATTGAAATTTCACAGTGTCCATACTATTAGAGAAATTATCAATTTAAGAATTAAAAATAATGGGAAACACCTTAACTCTTAAGGGTCCATGTCACATTTAAATTTAATGTTTAAACTTTTATCACAATATCAGTCAGTGTCAGTGACCTACACAGAAAAAAGCAAATTGTGCAATACTGACAGGAGAATTTTACTCAGGACAAAACGTCCAGGGTTTGAAGAATTAATGTCCCGTGTGAAGTCAGGAAACATCATTAACCCCAGTTCAAGGGTAGTTTTAGTCTCCAACTAGTTACTAACTAAATCAACAGAGAATAACAAAGCATTGCAGTCATGTGCTGGATGCAAACTTTAAAAAAAATTGCTTTAAAGGATAGACGTCCAGCCACAACGATGGTATTAATAATGGTTAACATTCATCAACTGTACAAAATTATTATTAAATATGCAAGTGACACTTTCTCATTTTTCAGTCAAACTCAAAGCAGAATGAGTTACAAGCAAAGCTGATGCTGATAAGTGACACTGTGACAAGTTCAAATACAGATCATGTGATCTTCATGATGTCAATAAAGAATACAGAAAATTTACAGATCATGTGATCTTCATGATGTCAATAAAGAATACAGAAAACTTACAGATCATGTGATCTTCATGATGTCAATAAAGAATACAGATAACTTTCTTGTGCCATGATAGGCAGGGTAGTACATTAGTAGAAATGATCAAATACATCACATCGATAGTAATCAAACATTTTCCTCAACTCCCCTTCAGCAGCCCTGAATCATACTGTTAAAAAAACAGTGACACTCACCGTAACTATTTCCAGCATCTCTTGCCGTGAAATGTATCCATTTCCATCAAGGTCGTACATGCTGAACGCCCACCGCAGCTTCTGGTCCAGCTTGCCCCGTGAGGTCACACTCAGAGCACAGATGAACTCACGGAAGTCTATAGATCCGTCCCCGTTCGTGTCAAAGGTGCGAAACACATGCTCCGCAAACTTGGAAGCATCACCGTAGGGGAAAAAATTGCCGTAGATCTTTTTGAACTCGTCCACAGAGAGGTTGCCGCTGGGGCAGTCCTTCAGGAAACCTTTGTACCACTCCTGGAGCTCTTCCTCTGAGAACTGTGTGTTGTTGCGGAGGTCCTCCAGCACTTCCGGCTTTAGCTTGCTGTTCTGCTTGCCCATGATGAGAGGGACTCCTCAGCTGCGGAAACTAGCACGCGCGTTGACACTAAGGATGAAAATGTCCACCCGTGACGTGACGGCTGGCTTCTCCGGGCACAGGGCTACTGCAGGCCGTGCACCATGTGGCAGCCAACTGCTAGGGCCAATGAACGGCAGAGAAAGCGTGGCTGGAATCAGCTGCTGTGACTAATACAACACCAGGGTCCAAGCATCTGGTGATGAGGCCGAGGAGTGTGAACTACAAGTAGCGCAGTCTGGGGGGAATGTCCAGCTGAGCTCCAGGATCAAGGGTCACAGTCTGTGTGTGTGTGCTGTCTCAACTCTGCGTTCCCTGCAACATACAGGAACACCATTTTTTTCTTCTTCTTGCAAGCTTTTACAGTTTTAGCGTACAGGATAAATCAGCAAAAGAAGGTATAGAAATTAGAATGAATGGATGGTGTCATTGTTATGTTAAATATTGCATTCCCCGATTTAGCACCTGTAGACTAAATTAACCCAAACATGCTGGTGACCTGTAGTGGCTGTGCTGACCATCCAGAAAAATCCCTGGTTAAAACCCCTTTGATCTACCATTATGCACTAATGTGCCAGTGGACCATGACAACTAGTGACCTCTCTACACACTCTGTCCCACCAGCTGTTCAAGTCGTTACTGAACTGTAAAGAGCAGTGTTCAGTCATCACAGCCAATGACCCACTGACTCGCTCCTCTTTGTCATCCCAGCTGACCTGAAACATTGTGCCATCAGCTGACAGTATGCAGACTTGATTAAAGGCTATAATGACATGTGGTAGTGAGATGAGCACTCTCTGCATGTCTGCACTTGATAACACAAAGTGTAACCCAACTGTTCAAACCTGAATGTGACTGCCACTGCACCAATAAAGTCCAGGTGCGTCAGTCAATGAGTATCATTATCAGTACTATCATTTATTCAGTTGCTAAGTTAAACCTAGTAACTAAAAGTACTCTCAAAGTGCCTAAACTTTCAAGTGTTAATGTTACTGAATAGTTTCAGTATTCATCAATATTTGTCTAGTTTGAGTGTAACTTGTTTTTTAAATACATCAACTACTACCCAACTGTAAACTATTAAAGTCTGAGTTCGTATAAATACATGCATGCATACATCATTACATGTATGCAATATGGTCTTTTCCCATGGCATCCTGGTACACAGTAATACACCACCAAGTCAAGTTTGTGAACAAGAAAAGGTTTCACCCTTCTAACCAGCCTGGAACCATCTTGACAACATAACAGTCCAGTCCAAGTTTGTGGCCAGTTTTAAGATGGCACTGTCACTGACAGACAGACCACCGGACACAGTGATTCCAATATATGATATACCCCACAATCCCCACCCCCAAATTCATTAAACTATTTAAAAAAAATATTTAAAAAAAGAAGAAGACTGGTTTTGTCAGCCATCAAATAAATGCTGTAGTCTGCTCTAAAATGACATTACTGAGCCTTGAGAACAAACCTTATACTTACAGGCTGTTCTGTTTAAATATTACTTTTTGTACTATAAATAAAACTGATCTACTGTATTATACCTACTGAATAGTATACTAATTACTGCATGGTGTATGATACAGCTGAACAAAATCAATCAGACACATCTGACAACTGAAACATTAGTGAGCTGGAGCTCACAAACACACTCTAGTCACTGGATAGTTTACAACAACAGCTGAATGCATCAGATAGCTGAACAGGTAGGACAGCTCAGTCATTAGATAGCTGAACACACTTATGGACAGATGGACAACAGTTACAGTAAACACATCACACACATGTGGACAAGCTGGAGTCGGCTCAACACAATGGATGTTCAAAACATTCAAGGGACCAACACATCAAACAGCTGAACACATCAAACAGCTGGGTGCATGATCGTCAGCACACTGGATAGTGGATTAGTAAGGACCATGCTGACCCTGCTGCTGAGCTGACTGCAGCCTGTGTAGGAAGAATCACCATCAAACCTAGGTATTACAATTTACATACATGTATCTAACACCACACTTCACCTGTAATGTGTAATGTTTGGTTTGCCGGAGCATAACAATAACAGCAGCTTATACTTCACACTTGACAATGACCATGAAACACTGTGGTAAACACCACCACCAACAAAGCAACATGTATTCCAAACTTGTGCACTTTGCATACCAAACAGTGAGTGATTCACACTATGAATCCAAGCAAACACAGGAAATATATCAACAGATGTGACCAGCAGGTGGTCTACAGGACATCATGGCGGACAGAGACAGCTGGCCTCACATTAATTTGCAATGTGTCCACACAAAGTTTTTTTTTTATCATGATACATTGATATTCAAACTACATGGCCACATTAATTTGCAATGTGTGCATATGACATTCAAATGTCGCATCAACTGCAGTGTGTCCATAAAACAAAACAGCACTGTCACAATACTTTCAATATATGTCAGTCAATCTGTGACACTCAGTTGTAAACAGCATCCAATACTTCATCCAACTTTTCATTAAATTGCATTACCTGACAAAGTGACAAACTGACATGTTCACAGTCCAGAAACAGCTTTGAACACTTTGCTGAACAACACTCAGTTAAAACACAGACTATATTCAACGGACTTCGTGAGCTGACTGTGAACCCCTTTGAAGTTTTGTCATGTGCCATGCACAGTTTGCAGACAGACTGCCATGTAAAAGACTTTCCAGGATGGCTCCCAAAATCCCTGATCTGTGTCTTCACAAACTAGGACCTCAAATTCACCCTTCAGATTTTTTAGTTTCACTCTGTCCATGAAGATCCAAACACATAAAAGGTTAAAAAACAACAACTATTTATTAGGAGTAGGACAATACAAAAACCATCAAATTTTAGGGGTAATCCCCTTTGTCAAGCTACAAAATGACACTTAAACAACAGTGAAACGGTCAAAAACAATGAAAAATGAAACGAAAAGCTAAACCACTTATCTGTTTTTTGATGATCTATACTATGTGAGTTTGTTTTTTTTAAACACAGAATGATAGATCAACCAAAAACATATAATATACAAGTGGTTTAGCTTTTCATTTTTCATCATTTTTGACCATTTAGCTGTTGCTTAAGTGTTCTTTTGTAGCTTGACAACGGGGATTACCCCTAAAATTTGCTGGTTTTGTCTTGTCCTAATAAATAGTGATGTGCTGAACCTTTTCTGTGTCTGGATCTTGTTTTAGAACGCTAGCAGTCATTCTTGTTTCAGATTTCTGTCTGTCAAAATTACACTTTAAAATCTGAAATAAGGGGTGAAAATGCCCCTTAAGAATCTGCCTAGCAGGTGACGATGACCACCGATTTTTCACCAAGAAAAATATTCCAATGTAAACAGTGCACCACATTTCCAATCAGCATTGAAACAAACAGCGAGCACACGCGCAGTGTCAAATGTGATATGAATCAGTGTCACAGTGAGTGAGTGACTAAAATGTCTTCCTGATGTTCATTGGCTGCTGCCTTCTACTTTATCCATAATCCAATCACTTATGAACGTGAACACTGTGTGCATGTATGGCAATGGAACTTAAGGCACGGCTAATTCCACCCTCTTCAAAACATTCTAAAGGGTATCCTTTTGGGGTGTGGGTGGAGGCAAACAGCAAGAACATCACACACACACACACACAGCAGAGGCTAGTGTAAGGGAGGGGGGGGGGGGGGGGGGGGGGATCTGCAACCAAGGTAGAAAATTTTGAAAGTGTGTGTGGGTACTTTGTTTGACACGAATCTGATGGTCAAATTTGGAAATCAGGGAAACCTGTATAGCAAAACAAGAAGGCCACTCCAAGCTGGGACAAAGTGCTGTTACAGTAATCTGAACTTTTTTGTGGTGTATGTTGACTATGACCTTGGTGTTGCTCTGACGACATGGTAATAGTATCCTAGACCTAGTGGTCACTTCTTCTTTTTCACCTCTTGTAATGTCAGTGCTGAGTGCTGAAAGTTCACTCAACCCAGTTGCCAGTATGTGTTTCTCATAAGCTTAACTTAACCATTGGAGACGATCACATCTGACATTCTGTGAACAGCACTTGAGTCGCTGTTTGGCTGTCCTTATTGTAAAAAAGCCACATCAAACTCACTTAGCCATGGATGCATTCCCAAAACACTCTGAACTACAAGTCTTACTTTTTACTGTAGGGCTTCTGAACTTGGGTTTGCCGGTTGATTAAACTTGTCTGCTGAATCTTCAGGGTGCTTTTACCTTTGGTCTGGCATACAGATTTGGCTGCGACAATGCAATAACGGTGTGTGCAAAGTTCACATTCACTTACAGCTTGTGTGATTGGATAAAATGATAGCCAACAGCCAATGAACAAGTTACTGAATCATCACACATTTGAGTCTTTTGACACTGCATATTAACTCGTCTTTGTTCCACTGCTGTGACTGCAGCTTTGAAGTTGTGCTGTATTTTGTTCATGTTGGACTGTTTAATTGTCTTGGTGAAAAACTGGAGGGTGTCATCACCTGCAAGACTGATTTTTAAGGGGTATTTTCACTCCTTACTTACTAATTGTGGGAGTGGGTATAGCTCAGTGGTTAGACTCTTAGAGCATCTGAATCATGATCGAAAGGCCCCAGATTTGAGACCGATGGGAGAATTTTCTTCTCAAGGGTAAACTTTCTTTGCTCTTATTTTGGAATCCATTCCATCCCGGTGTTTTGCAGCAGCATGTAAAACTAAAAGATCCTGGTCATTCTGCCAAAAGTGCAGGTGGCAAGTTACAGATAAACACACATGTAATGATGTATGCAACTTACTTATGTGGCTTTGACTGAACAAAGTGACACTGTAAACTGGTGCACGGTTAAATGGTGTACAAAGAACTTGCACCTAGACAGCAGCAGTTTTACATCAGCCATACAGCAACCAAACACAGAGCCTCTGCTTGACTGTTGAGACTTGGTACCAGCAATAAAAAGGATTTCGGTACCAACCATCATGGCATCAGTCAGCCAACATTACCTAGGCCTGATAATGCGCCCCAGTTTCTGCCACCCCCACCCCACCCCCATAAGAGGGGTCACACTTTCCTCTTTTAAAATAAAATTTCTGTTCACCACTCATGCAGTCTTCACCCTGGCACAACACAGTCTGCAAAACAAAGGTCAAGCTGAGATACCCGACTTCCCAGTATAAACATTTCCCAGTATAAACATCGTCATTATGCCTGTGCCATGGAAAATCTGTCATCCAAGCATTGTTATACTGCCTTATCTTCTGTTGCTTTTCAATAGCTAGTGGTTTGATAACTTTTTCTCAGCCATTTCAAGGTTTATTCATTTGAAGCAGATGATTCAGATGGTGCTGAGTGAGAAAAAAATAATAATAAAAAATGACTGCACTGACACTGTGCCATATTGATGCAGTTGGATCTAGAACACAGTAGAAGTAGAATGAAACTTGAAAGCAGTGGGGAAAATCATCCAGCAAAACTGATTTATCCAAACAAAAAAATGGAACGGTCTGGTATCTTGAAGTCAGCACTCACACTTTGGGACCTCTGGCAGTGAAAGTTTTCATTTCTATCATGTGATGCATACCACGTCTGGTGTGACAGGGAGTGCTGATCAACACCACCAGAAGTGAACTTATTTAGCTAGAGCTTCCACTTGCTTCTGCACCCAGGGTACATAGTATCTCCAGCAAGTCAGACAAAGGGCTCAGTTTCTTTTGGTATGTGGTACTGGCGACTTTATTTTTTACCGGTATAAGGGGAACATTTATCAGCAAAAACTGGTATTTGCTGGTCTGGTGAAGGCTCTGAAATACTGCTGTCAGTACACTACTTTGGTGGATACTAAAAATATGCAATATAAAAAGATAGAGTCACTCATTCAGAATCACGAGCGACATGAGTGCAGTGATTCGAGTGAGTCTGCTTGAGAGCAGAGAACAGCGCTAGATATAAAAGGCATCAATAATAATAATTTTTATGCAATAAAAGGGATCAATAATAATAATTTTCATGCACATAAAGCTATATAAAATTAAAAGGGATCAATAATAATAACTTTCAAGCACAAAGTGAAATTCTACAGGGTCAACTGGAGGTAAGAACAGTGTGTATAAAAATAAGCATAGATTTTTTTGGGGGGGGAGCCTGCCATTAGTGCCAACAGTATCAACTATCATGTCTGGTTGTACTCATTTAAAATTATTTAGTAAGTACTATATTTTATGTACTACATAATCAGAATGGTCTTCAGCAAATTACTATTAGCCTTTTAGTATTACTGCATTACTATTATTAGTATTAATATTATAATACTAGTACTAGTAACAGTTAAGATTATAAATTAATATTACTTATAAGTTATATTGTGTAATTGTTATTGTGTAGCTGTAGGACTGTCAATTTAACAAATGCAGCTCATACTTGTACACATAACACTTAACAGTAGCATTAACAATGTAATCATATATTGTAGGGGTATAGGCCTTTTAGTTTTACTTAAATTAGAATGGAACTTAGAAGTCAGTAAGTGTAACACAAGTGTCCACACAACAGTATTAACTTATTAAGTAGGAAACACTAATAAATTTGAGTTGAAAAACAAAACAAACAAAAAAGCTGTTAGAGTAAATTGCCATGGTTATTAGTTGTAACTTGTAGTACAGTATGTGAAGCAACGGCAACGTGAGACTGGTATTCACGGCATCCTGAAACTGGTAAACGACGGAATCACGGCTTTCCACAGCAGTTTGGAGGGCTGCCGTCGCCATCTTTAAAAAGCTAATACGCTAGCCTGAGCACAGCAAGCACACGTTACTAACCATTGCTTTCAATAACCATAAAGTCTATCAAGTGAAAGACCGCCAGAGACTGGTGAATTCGAGAGAGCTGTTCGATAAAAGCAGAAATTCTCCGTCCTTGTTTGGACAGGAAATCGACCGGCCTCGAGTTGAACAGTCGACTCGGTCCGCGGATTTTCGCTGCAAATGCAGACTTTTGCGTCCAAAAAATGTTCCTTAAAACATCTGACACTCTCGGCAAACTTACCTTTCTTTGACACACCTTTCGAAAATGAGACCTGACAGAGGTAGCGCCAAGCATAAAATCGAGAAAACGTCAACCGCATTCGTCCTCACTCGCAGCTTATCGCCATGTTGTTTACAAATGGCGCACGCGCGGTCCCAGAAAAATGGCGACTTGTCGTCTGCTCTTCCTCTCCCATTAGCCTATTCGGAACAGCCACAATCGTCAGGTATCGTGATAACTATGCTGCTTTTACGCTGTATTTGTACGTGTTTATATCACCCGCTGTCAAACTCCTCTTACGGATTAATTTAAAACAATATTTTTTTTACATCGGATCATTAACATGCTTCCCGGCTTCGACTAGAATCTACAGCAGAATCTACATGAAGCCGCTGGCTACCGCACAGCGGCCGGATCAGTCGGTCGGGGGAGAGGGAGGGGAGAACGGTGACTGACAAGACCATTCAATAAAAGGGCCTCACCGCGAAACGGTGAAACGCCCAACGATTTCAATATTACCGGAATGCCCAGTCGACACTGACGGAAGATGTAAACTGAAAATCCCACACCACAACTGAACCCGTTTCGGGGATGGATTCAAGGGTATACAACTCTGGCGGCTGCTCAGTCGGTAAAGACAAACGCTAAAGCCGCCCTGAACACAGATCCGGTGGTCGGAATAGCACATGAGGAGCTCAGTAGTCATACTCCTTACCCGTGGCTAAGTTCGTCGTCTTTCTTTCTTTTCTCCTTTGCTTCCTTTGAAGTTTTTAAGTCACTGAGTCGGCCCCGCCCTGAAATTGTAACGTGGTGACACTGACTGAGGCGGCCGGCGGTTAGCCGGCTCATTTTTATGGTATGTGTAGCCCGTGTTACTCGACTGATTATAGTGTTTTCACTTTGTCACTGCCATTGTGTGCCTCTGTTGCTGTTGTTTTTCACTGACTGACTGGGTTGCCGGTTTAGCCTAATCTAGCCGACGCTATCTGAGTTTCAGTGATAGGTCTCAAACTTCTACCGGCGGCTTTACGGGCTGTGCCGGGCCATCATCTGTTCGGCATTTCAGACTGACTTCTCAGTTCTTCCAGTCAAGGACTAGGCGGCTGTTCCAGTGAGAGCCAGAGACACTGAGTTGCGCTGAAGCGGCCCTGCAGCGACGATGTGCGTTTAAACGGTGATCACAGTCAGGGTGCTATTAAAACAATAATACTATAAATAAGACAAGAGTAATCTCAACTTGACGAAGCCTTGTTGAAAACTGTATCAGTACGGCTTGATCTTGATGTTCGTGGAGAGGTGATGGCCATCATTGGCGGGAGCTGCCACAAGTATAATTTTTGCTGCGACAAAAGTTTTGTCACGACAAACACATGTTTGTCACGACAAAATACATCTTTCGTCGTGACAAAAGTACGTTTGTCGCGACTGACAAAACTTGTTATCCGTGTCACGACAAAACTTTTGTCAGTTGCGACAAATATTTGTTGCGACTACTAACACGTGTCTGTCGCGACAAAAGTTTTGTTGCGACAAACACATGTTTGTTGCGACAAAATTATGTTTGTCACAACAAAACTTTTGTCGAGACAAAAAATATTTTGTTGCGACATATTTTCTTCGCGACAAAAGTTATACTTGCGGCAGCTCCCGCCAATGACAGGCGACTGGGTGCAGGTTGTGAAGACCGTGCGGCCGGCCTAGTCGACTGAGTGCAGAAAGGCCGGACTGACTGATGAAAAGGGGCTAAAGAAATAACCGTAGCCGCCGGGAGGAGGGTCCCGGGCCATTCAGTGACTGCCGTACGGGGAAAGAATGACGGGAAAAGATGGCGGGACTTTGGTGTTTGGCCCGCTGTTCCTGCGGGTGCGTCACCGGAAATGAAAGCAATAATTTAGGACTTATAGGTGAACAGATCATGTTGACCCGGACTTGTCAGCGTTAGCAATGTCGTATGAAGAGCGGCCGGTACTATTGTCACGGCGGCAAAAATCCCTAGTTAATTAGGGACAGATCAGTCACAGATAGTTAGGTGGTGGTCACGGGTGGTGTGTCAGTGTGTGTGTGTGGTGCGGGGGGGGGGGTGCAGGTTAGTCAGTGACAAAAATCACAGGTTAACCAGTGACTAATCACAGGTTAAACAGTGACAAAAATCACAGGTTAGTCACAAAAACCACAGGTCAGTTAATCACTAAGTCAGTAACAAAAATCACAGGTTAATCGGTGACAGAAATCACAGGTTAATCAGTGACAAAAATCACAGATTAATTAGGGAACCGGTGAGGAAGCGGCGCCAGTGAGTCCGAGGGTGCACTGACTCGGCGGATAGCCCGGGCAGTCACCGATGGCATGATACGGTCACGGTAGACCGACCGTTCTGGGAAAGAACCCCCGACTAAGTTCTAACTAGTCCCAACAGCGTAATCTCAACATACTTCCAGAACTTAGGGGTCGCTTTCCTGGTGTGAACCCTGCCACGACTCGAGTCACTGGCTGGACATTTTGAACATCATAGTCTCACAGCTGGCGAGGAAGCCAAAGCCGGAAGAAAGCAGATAATTGGCTTTTAGGATTATTGTCTTGCCGTCAGCCAAGTGAATTATACCAGGATGAAACGAAAAACAAAAACAAGAACAACGACAAAACAAACAAACACTAAAACATACAACAGCCTAACAACAAGAACAAGAGCAACCAACCCCCCTCCCCCGCGCAAAAAACAAACAAAAAACCCACCAACAACAAACAACAACAACAACGAAACACACACACACACACACACACACACACACACACACACACACACACACACACACACACACATTGTCGGATGATATTTGGAGGGGGAAGGGGGCGGCAAAGATGAACTAAAAGCCCGGCCACAAACGTGTGAAGAAAAAAAAGAAAAAAATACACGATTTAAAACAAAATATTTACAACAACAACAAAAATAACCGTCCGAGACAGAACCGGCTTCAACAGCCGAGTTGTGAGAAATGTGAGAAAAGGGTAGGTCTGAATACTGCTTTTGAAAGAACAAAGGGTTTTATAAAGCTTTTTAAATATATTTAAAAAAATATATACATAAATAAGTAAGTAAGTTGACGTTTTACGCCCAGTCAACCAGTGCGGTTATATCAGGGCGAATATATGC
>JABMCL010002213.1:157500-162500 GCA_018857735.1 Alviniconcha marisindica
GACACTTAAAGAACAATTAAACTGTGAAAAGCAATGAAAATTGAGACAGAAAGCTAATCCACTTATCATTCTTCCAAGCACTGGAATCCCTTTATCAAGTTACAAAACGACAATTAAACAACAATTACACGGTGAAAAACGATGAAAATTGAGACAGAGAGCTAATCCACTTATCATTCATCTAAGCACCGGACATAGCAAACCACAAAAAGATACGTTGTTAGCTCTCCATCTCCTTGTTCGTCGCTCTTCACCGTTTAATTGTTGTTTAAGTGTCGTTTTGTAGCTTGATAAATGGGATTACCCCGAAAATTCGCCCCTTTTTTTTTCTTCCCCACCAACAAACAGCGTTATTCGTTGAACCTTTGATGTGGTTGGATCTTGTTTTAGAATGCTAGCAGTCATTCTTGTTTCAGATCTTTTTTCTGCTATCTGCTAACCGACACGCTTAGTGGACCCGGCCTCAGTCTTTGCGCACTTCGTTGAACCTTGTATTTGGGGCTGGACAAATCAATCTCCAGTCGAAGGAAGTTGTAAAAACGTCAGTTTAAGAGCAGCATGCCTCGATCTTACGAACTAGTGGAGAGAAAGAAAACAAGAACACTTTTAAAAGCAGCTGACGTGACATCCATTCACATTTCAGGAGTATGGCGGTTTCTATTTAACTGGAGCCAAAGCACACAACTGTAAATATCATCGCATAATTGTAAATATATAATAATTATCATTTACAATTTTACAATTACCACGTGACTCGCTGCACTCGTCCTGATGTAACCGTCATGGCTAACGGGGCCAGGTATCGATCACTTGCCGCACATCATTGTACCTGTGTACTTCTCACGGGACTACAAGTCGACGGAAGTAAGTAAGTGGGTAGGTAGTAAGTAAGTAAGTAAGTAGTTAGGTAGGTAGGTCGTCGGTCGGTCGGTCGGTAGGTAAATCGGTAGGTGGGTGGGTGGGTGGGTGGAGGTAGGTAGGTAGGTAGGTAGGTAGGTAGGTAAGTAAGCAAGTTGGTGTTTTACGCCCAGTCAATCAGTACGGTTATACCAGGGCGGGTCGACGGAAGCAGTAGTCAAAGAAACATGATTACAATGCTGTAGATGTGTTATGATAATTGATAAATATGCAGTGGTAATTAAAAATGTTGTGATTATCAAAAACAGTTGTCGCGATGAGTACAGTGATGTTCTTCTGATGCCAATCAGCCGTTGGAACCGAGCGTCGAAAGGCGTCTTCACTATGCTCTACTGATCGTCACTAATTATCATGACATCATTACTGATCGTCACTAATTATCATGACACCATTACTGATCGTCACTAATTATCATGACATCATTACTGATCGTCACTAATTATCATGACATCATTACTGATCGTCACTAATTATCATGACATCATCACTGATTATCGCTATATATTAATTCATTAAATGTGTGCATCATTGTAATGATGCTCTTTTGGTGCCACTAAGCCGCTGATGGCGCCACATTCGAGTCAGGTACATACAAATCATATAAACATGTCTACAGAATTTATACTGCATATAAAAATATCACTGCCAATACAGGCAAGATAATTAGCAGTTATCCCTTTTGTCGTTGGTAAGTCGTTGGAACAGAGCGCCAGAAATCACATTTACAATGATGTAGTGGTGCCTACTAACTTGATTATATAGTGATGTTTTCAACTAATTATGTAGCAATACTTACTAATTGTACAGACATAAGGACACAAGCAGTAATGATGTAGAGATAAGTAGTGACGGAAAGATGTCGATATAATTACAATTTTGTAGTAATATTTACACCTATGTGCACATATTTACAGGTATGTGCTTTTCAAGTGACGCTGGACTTAGTCGCCATGTTGGAGCTGGGTTCTCTGTCTGTATGTCTGTGTCTCTCTCTTGTCTTGAGTTTATATTTTGTTTTGGATTCTTTGCGACAGGGCTGGATGTAAAAAAAGAAAGAAGATTGTACTTATTCCATTACCCTCGTTAATCTCTCTCTCTGTCTCTGTCTCTGTCTGTCTCTGTCTCTGTCTCTCTCTCTCCCTTTTCTCTTCTCACTCAGTCTCTCTCTCTCTCTCTCTCTCTCTCTCCTCTCTCTCTCTCTCTCTCTCTCTCTCTCTCTCCCGTGTGCTGCCCCCTGTATTGCACCACCACACAAGGAAAGCAGGGGAGCTTACCTGAGGCAGAACTGATAAACCTCGTGACTGCATCGTACGAGTGCTGAACATCTAAATAAACCCTCTCTTTGTGACGGAAATAGCTTTAATTGCCATGCCTATTTTCGTAACCGCAACCTTTTGTTATGGACGGTGCAAATGGCAATATCCGGTTTCTAACATGAAACAGACATGGATCACTAAGTATGAACATCTGATTTGCATAGCGACCAACTTCAGAGGTTACAGAGCTAGTTTCGCGTTTGTGTAACAGCCCAATCGTTTACAGCCACCCTGCTGAATCTGAAATCTGCATCTCAGTAGTTAGGTCAAAATACTGAGCTGTAGCAGCTAATTGGGTTAACTACTCATGGGAAGTATAATTTTCACAGACCAAGCGCCCTTTATTCTAGTTTGGCATCAGAATCTCCTCTGCGGGTTTAGCGTTTAGATAAGGGTCGCTTTCTTTGAAGTCTAACCGCGGTTGGAGGTTATGAGTGTCTATTTGTGTATACGACCACAAAGATTGATTAATTTTATTGACCTCCACCGAAACAAAAGAAGGAATCTCTTTCCGGAAAGGACGGATCTGAGACTGGGTCTGACATTTCGGACTGATTTGCCAACTCAAACCATGTTAGCCGAGGTAGCAAAACTCCAGCCATCACAAGGAAATGGATGGACGCTTTTATTCCATTTTAGTCATTCGGGAGCGAGTAAGTACCTTGACGTTTTAAGCCCATTCAGGACAGCTGTTTAAAGAACAGCAACAACATTAACCAAAGGAGGGAGGGAGGGGCCAGGGTATAATCATTAGCAGGTGTGCTTTCAGTTGAAAAACAAGTTTGCCGATACTGACAATTTCTTTCAGCCTTGATCAACTCTTGAGGTTTTCCTATCAGACTTCAGTCAGGGTTTGATATTTTTTGTTGTTTTAGTTGTTATTTTAAAGTCTCTCTTTTTTCTTCTTTTTATTTTGTTTATTTTTAATCATCGCTCTTGCGGGCAGTCACAACTGTTCATCACAATTCTCGTGAAGAGGTAACTCTCTGATCGCAATTTTTCTTTGTCGCTCTCTGGGTAGTGACAGTGTTTTATCAGCGCTCTTGTGGCTAATGATAACGTTTCATCGTGGCACTTGTGGCTAATGATAACGTTTCATCGTGGCTCTTGTGGCTAATGATAACGTTTCATCGTGGCACTTGTGCGGGCAGCTTGAAGCGGCTTGTGTGCTAGGACTGACTAGGTGACTAGGTGACTAGGTGACGGAACGTGCAAGACAGGGAAGTGGATGATTTTTCCGTGAACACGGTACTGGCCACCAGCAATGGCCGTGGTACTGGCCACAAACACTGGCCGCGGTCCTGGCCACAGGCAATGGCCACAAACGCTGGCCGTGGTACTGGCCACAAGCAATGGCCGTGGTGCTGGTCACAAGCACCGGCCGCGGTACTGGTCAGAAACGCTGGCCGCGGTACTGACCACAAGCCAGAAACGCTGGCGGCGGTACTGGCCACAAGCACAAGCACTGGCCGTGGTAATGGCCACAAGCACAAGTACTGGCCACAAGCACTGGCCGCGGTATTGACCACAAACACTGGCGGCGGTATTAGCCGCGGTACTGGTCACAAACACTGGCCGCGGTACTGACCACACAAGCACTGGCCTTGGTACTGGCCACTGGCCGCGGTACTGACCACACAAGCACTGGCCGCGGTACTGGCCACTGGCCGCGGTACTGACCACACAAGCACTGGCCGCGGTACTGGCCACTGGCCGCGGTACTGACCACACAAGCACTGGCCGCGGTACTGGCCACTGGCCGCGGTACTGGCCACTGGCCGCGGGACCTGTCAGCGGCAGCAGCGTGGCAGTGGAAAAGCTGTGGCCATCTCCGGAGACGCGGAGACCTAGCTGGACCGATCGATCGCAACGCTTGTCTCTAGGGCACGCACCAATCCACTTCGGCCCCGCACTGAAGTCACATGGAGCACGGCCTATATTGGTCGTTGAAGCAGCAAACTGAAGAAGTCATAGTTCAGGAGCGTGTGAGAGTCGAGGTGGCCGTCCTGAGCTGTCCGTCCTAACGAGCCTTCTGGTTTCGGTGGACGTAAAGCTATATTGAACCATGCTTCGGCATTGGTCACAGCTTGTCCCCAATATGTCAACTGACATCTGAGGACATTAAGCAACACTACCTACCTGCAAACTGAAGACATAATTTAGGAGCTCTGTGAGAGTCGAAGTGGCCGTCCTGAGCTGTCCGTCCTAACGAGCCTTCTGGTTTCCGTGGATGTAAAGAATTACTGAACCGTGCTTCGGCATTGGTCACAACTTGTCCCTAATATGTCAACTTACATCTGAGGACATTAAGCATCACTTCATCAAACTGAAGGCATGCTACAAGCTGGTGAGCCGGTTTGGCCTAGCGGTAAGGCGTTAGGCTGGTAAGCGGAAGGACCGCGGTTCGATACCGCTTCGGCTCTCCCTTATCTTCAAAAAGGTTGTGGTTTGTGGACACTGTCTTGTGACTTTGTCCATCACTTCCTACTGAAACATTAAAATGGCTCTCATCGCTGCCCATCTTAATGCAGAAGTCATTCTGGTGGTGACAGTGTAGCGATAGGTATATAATCTCCCTCTCCCCCCACCTCCATACCCCTTCCCCCCCTTCTCCCCGTCCCTAATAAGCCTTATGGTTCTGTGGACGTTAAGCACCATGTTTACTACAAGCTGTACTTGTTAAGGCAGCAAACTGAAGACAGGCTGCACTTGTTAAGACAGCGAACTCAAAACAGGTTGTATTTGTTAAGACAGCGAACTAAAGAC
>JABMCL010002213.1:167500-195000 GCA_018857735.1 Alviniconcha marisindica
CAAGACTGATCAAAGCTGTCGCGGGTATCGTTAAGCCAGCTGTGACACGTGTTTTCTACATCGGGTCCCACTAATCGTTACTAACGAAAGTCGATTTCTCAATTGAAAATAAAATCAGTTTGATACTTTAAAACAAAATCCTCGATTTCAAGCTTTTCCCCTTGTTCTCTTCTACCTGCCGGAGAAAGGTCCGCTTTCCTGGGCAGTCATGTTAGAGAAATCGAGTTCCTTTAAAGAGGAAACGAAGCCGGAAGTATCATAGGCTCTATGGACAGGAATGGAGGGGAAACATGCAACAGCTTTTTACTCGATTCCAGGTCTTTTGGGGGAAAACCTGGCGTTTGAACGTCGTGAAAACACGACCGTGGGTACTGCCATTTTGTGCCATGCTGCATTCTGTATCGGAGATGATGATGGAGTAGAGCGTCGTGTCCTCGGATGTCGGTTGACATATTAGGGACAAACTGTGACCAGTGCCTAAGCACGGTTCAATGTTGCTTTACGTCCACGGAAACCGTAAGGCTCATTAGGACGGAAAGCCCAGGACGGCCACCTCGACTTTCACACAGCTCCTGAACTCTGTATCGGAGATGCAACGAACAAGGCTTTTCATCGGTAAAGAGCGAAAAAACATGATTGTGCCCTGATGAGCTCCCAATAGACGATTTCCGGTAATAACAGGCGTCGATAATCTGACAGTGTTTTCTTACTCCGGGAGAGTGAAGTCCCCTGAATGGAGGCGGCAGCGGAGAAGAGCTGATCTGCGACAGTTTTAGATCTTCAGGCATGGACCTGTTATAATTTATACTAGACTACTAGCTGGGGGAACCTACTATCCGATCTGCATATTCCCCACGAACAGTGAGTGCTTGATCGGCATTTCTGATGCCTTTTCTGCCTTTTGTTTACGGGTATCCGTCATCTTCCCCACGTGCTCACTGTACCCCCAACAAAAGCGTGTCTACTCTGCGCTACACGTAAAAGTAGGTAAACATGGTGCTTAACGTCCACAGAAACCATAAGGTTTATTAGGGAAGGGGAGAAGGGGGGAAAGGGGTATGGAGGGGGGGGGGGGGGGGGAGAGATTATATACCTATCCGCTACACTGTCACCACCAGAATGACTTATGCATTAAGGTGGGCAGCGATGAGAGCCATTTTAATGTTTTATAATTGTGAGGAACAAGTCACAAGACAGTGTCCACAGACCACAACTTTTGAAGAGAAAGGAGAGCCGAAGCGGATTCGAACCGAGGTCCCTCCGCCTACCAGCCTAACGCCTTACCGCTAGGCCAAACCGGCTCAAGAGTGTGCTACACCCGCAGGCATGGACCTATATACAGGTCCATGCCCGTAGGCACTTACCGAGTGAAGTGCCCTGGATGTCTGAAGATCGTCTGTTGAAAGCACAAAGTGGTTCATTTGCATAAATAGTAATAGAACAACCAATGAGGCCTCAGTGCAGATGGATATTACGTTTTCACGCCCGCAACGTGCGTCTCCAGTTGGGCTGCCGTATAAAAACCATGGCGAGGGCATCTTCACAGGCAACAGAGTACAATTAACATATATACTCGGCGTGTGAGTTCCTGGCATTTCCAGACAAGCTTAATGCTTCCGGGAACAAAGTAACTTTCAAATGTACATCGTCGACTGTGGTCTGAGTGGTATTTTTTAGCAGCTTGTTCCCATCAGCAAACAGGCGCGCAAAGGTAGGTCGGCGTTAACTATGTGTTCTGAGTGTGTGTGTGTGTGTGTGTGTGTGTGTGTGTGTGTGTGTGTGTGTGTGTGTGTGTGTGTGTGTGTGTGTGTGTGTGTGTTTAGCAGCTTGTTAGCATCAGCAAACAGGCATTCAGAGGTACATCGGCGTTAACTGTGTGGTCTGAGTGTCTGCTCTCTCTCTCTCTCTCTCTCTCTCTCTCTCTCTCTCTCTCTCTCTCTCTCTCTCTCTCTCTCTCAATATTTTTTTTTAGCAGCTTTGAACAAACAAACAACCCCCCTCCTCCCCCCGGTCCCCAAATAAACGCCAGTGTAAAATGGACCTGAATTAATTTTTATGGAAATGCATGCCATGTAGAGACTCCACAGAAACAGAGCTTCCGCTGTGCATTTCACACTGGTGGACAAAGAGCCTATGTACCCACTGACGCACAAACCATAATGACTTTGAACAGAAATAGCCCTTCCCTGTAATGACGTGAACAAGCTAGGGTCATACGTCAGCAGACAATGATGCAAATGCAGTAACTCAAGTCCACAGCGCGTGCATCTCAGTCGTGGGAGTTTGCTGTGCACACAGTCACTTCCTTGTTTGGGACGATTTATGTCACCGTTAAAAATCAACAACAGTGAATCGAAGGCAAATAAAAGGTCCCCAAAGGTCCCAAAACTTTAACGCACAGCCAGCGTGAAGTGTGTCAACATTGCAAGGCAGAAATACGTATCAAACAACTTCCAGAACCAAAACCAGAACGCAGAAAACTTTTAGAAGTCAATAGCGGCCTAGCTCGAGGAAGAACCGAAGAAGAATAAAAAGAAAAAAAGAAAAAGAAAAAAGAAAAAGATAAAGAAAAAAGAAAAAGAAAATTTAGTTTTCCAAAATTCAACTAAAATCTCAAGAACTGAAAAATACTGAATACATCTTCGATACATATCGACACAAAATTCCCACAGCACCGATATAGACCCTCAGCTCACTGTGCTGACACAGACCCTCACTGCACTGAACTAGACCCTCTTTGTATTGACACACGTACTGCACCGACATAGACCCTTTCTGTATTGACACAGACCCCCACTGCACTGACACAGACCATGTCAGTACTGACACAGACCCCCACTGCACTGACACAGACCCTGTCGGTACTGACACAGACCCCCACTGCACTGACACAGACCCTGTCGGTACTGACACAGACCCCAACTGCACTGACACAGACCCTGTCGGTACTGACACAGACCCCCACTGCACTGACACAGACCCTGTCTGTAATGACAGGCTCATTGCACTGACACAGACCCTGTCTGTAATGACAGGCTCATTGCACTGACACAGACCCTGTCTGTAATGACAGGCTCATTGCACTGACACAGACCCTGTCTGTAATGACAGGCTCATTGCTCTGACACAGACCCTGTCTGTAATGACAGGCTCATTGCACTGACACAGACCCTGTCTGTAATGACAGGCTCATTGCACTGACACAGACCCCCATTGCACTGACACAGACCCTGTCTGTAATGACAGGCTCATTGCACTGACACAGACCCTGTCTGTAATGACAGGCTCATTGCACTGCCACAGACCCTGTCGGTATTAACACAGACCACCACTGCACTGACACAGACCTTGGCAGTAATGACAAACTCACTGCACCGACCTAGACCCTCCCTGTGTTGACACAGACCCTAATTGCTGTACCGACATAGACCCTCCCTGTATTGACACAGACCCTAATTGCTGTACCGACATAGACCCTCCCTGTATTGACACAGACCCTAATTGCTGTACCGACATAGACCCTCCCTGTGTTGACACAGACCCTAATTGCTGTACCGACATAGACCCTCTCTGTATTGGCAGAACCCCTCACTGCACCGACATAGACACTCATAGCATCGACTGATAGACCCTCACAGCACTGAACCTCAGACCACCTCTGCACCGACATAGACCCTCATCGCACCGATACACACCCTCATCGCATCAACTGTGATAGACCCTCACCGCGCTAACCTAAGATCCCCTCTGCACTGACATAGACCCACATCGCACCGATACACACCCTCATCGCATCAACTGTGATAGACCCTCACCGCGCTAACCTAAGATCCCCTCTGCACTGACATAGACCCACATCGCACCGATACACACCCTCATCGCATCAACTGTGATAGACCCTCACTGCGCTAACCTAAGATCCCCTCTGCACTGACATAGACCCACATCGCACCGACATAGACTCTCATTCACCACAAGTGCCTGCAGGAAGGGAGTTGGGTGAGGGGAGTGTGGTGGGGGTGAGGAGGTGGGATGGGGGGGGGGGGGGGGGGGGGCACAGAAATTACGAGCAGATAGTTTTGCGAGCAAGTTGTTTCAGTGTCGGTTCCAAGTTTCGCGAGCAAGTTGCTTGAGTGTCGGTTCAAAGCGGGAAAGAGAAGGGCAAAACTGAGCACACCGAGAGCGCGTTTGCTCGCCTAAGGGGAAAAGCTAACTGTCAGGGTTACGCCATACAGCACAAGGTTGCCTACGTTGTCTGTACTTCAGTCACAGAGAGAGAGAGAGAGAGAGAGAGAGAGAGAGAGAGAGAGAGAGAGAAGAGAGAGAGAGAGAGAGAGAGAAGTAATTTTTTAGAGTCAACGGAGAAGGAGAGAGAGAGAGAGAGAGAGAGAGAGAGAGAAGAGAGAGAGAGAGAGAGGGAGAGGGGAGAGATGAGAACGAGAGGCGTGCGTAGGGGAGAAAGTAACTGTCAGGGTTACGCCATACGAAAGGTCTACTGTAAGAAGGAGAGAGAGAGAGAGAGAGAGGAGAGAGAGAGAGGAGAGAAGAGAGAGGAGAGAGAGAAGAGGAGAGAAGAGAGAAGAGAGAGAGAGAGGAGAGGAGAAGAGAGAGAAGAGCAGAGACGAGAGAGAGAGAGAGAGAGAGAGAGAGAGAGAGAGAGAGTAACTTGGTGTTTTACGCCAGTCAACGGAGAGAGAGAAGAGAGAGAGAGAGAGAGGAGAGAGAGAGAGAGAGAGAGAGAGAGATAGAGAGAGAGGAAGAGAGGGAGTAACTTGTGTTTTACGCAGCAACGGAGAAGGAGGAGAGAGGGGACGAGGGAGAGAGAGAGAGAGAGGAGAGAGCAGAGAGAGGAGAAGTATTGAGCGAGAGAGAAGGAGAGAGCGAGAGAGGAGCGAGAAGAAGGCGAAGGAGCAGAGACAGAAAGAGAGAGACAGACAGACAGACAGACAGACAGACAGACAGACAGACAGACAGACAGACAGTAACTTGGTGTTTTACGCCCAGTGAATGGAGAGAGAGAGAGAGAGAGAGAGAGAGAGAGAGAGAGAGAGAGAGAGAGAGAGAGAGAGAGAGAGAGAGAGAGAGAGAGAGAGAGAGAGAGGAACAACTTGTACGGGATTACTCGTTGAGATTAGGGAGATTAGGTTTGAGTTGTGCTACAGACGAAGTGTTCTTGATTAGCTTCTTCGTTCCTGGTCGGCGAAAGCGCTGGGAGGTCTGAGTTCGGCACATGTTTCGTTTACCTGGCTTTCTCTCCGTCTTAAGGCCGTGGTTTAAAGATCTGTTTAATCACCTCCACCCCACTGCCTCTCTGCCGATGTGTGTGTGTGTGTGTGTGTGTGTGTGTGTGTGTGTGTGTGTGTGTGTGTGTGTGTGTGTGTGTGTGTGTGTGTGTGTGTGTGTGTGTGTGTGTGTGCGGGTGCGTGCATGTGCGTGTGTGTGTGTGCGTGCGGGCTTGCGGGTTTGCCCGCGCGCGCGCGTGTGTGTGTGTGTGTGTGGGTGGGTGCGTGGTGCGTGTATGTGTGTGTGTTGTGTGTGTTGTGTGTGTGTGTGTGTGTGTGTGTGTGTGTGTGTGTGTGCGTGAGTGCGTGCATGTGTGTGTGTGTGTTTGTTGTGTGTTTGTGTGCGTGCGTGCTTGCGTGCTTGCGTGTGTATGTGTGTGTGTGTGTGTGTGTGTGTGTGTGTGTGTGTGTGTGTGTGTGTGTGTGTGTGTGTGTGTGTGTGTGTGTGTGTGTGTGTGTGTGTGTGTGTGTGTGTGTGAACTGGTCAGGGATGTGTGTGTGTGTGTGTGTGTGTGTGTGTGTGTGTGTGTGTGGTGTGTGTGTGTGTGTGTGTGTGTGTGTGTGTGTGTGTGTGTGTGTGTGTGTGTGTGTGTGCTGTTCCTAATTGTCGGTTCATTGCTAGGTCATTGCAGATTCGTAAGTGGGTTGAGGTTGATCTGCATCCCCACAAGTAGCTAGAGCCAAGCGCATTACAAAACATTGTTCAGAGAGTGCAGTGATCGGATCAAGGATCATTGGGGAAAAAGACGCAGGAGTTTGCATGTTGTACACCCATCCTACCGACTGTGAATAGGCACACAATGTGACTATCGTGTGTGTGTGTGTGTGTGTGTGTGTGTGTGTGTGTGTGTGTGTGTGTGTGTGTGTGTGTGTGTGTGTGTGTGCGCGCGCGCCGATCTCGTGTGTCGTTGTATGTATGTGTGTGTGTGTGTGTGTGTGTGTGTGTGTGTGTGTGTGTGTGTGTGTGTGTGTGTGTGTGTGTGTGTGTGTGTGTGTGTGTGTGTGTGTGTGTGTGTGTGTGAACACAATGTATAATCTTAGTCGAAAACTGCGCAAACTTTGTGATGTTATGAAACGAGTGTTAAAATTCACAAGACTGAGTATGCTGTTTGGAGAAACGTCACTCGTAAAGTCAAAGTCTCCGTACATTTATTATAATGCAATGTTGATTCAGAGAACAAACTTCGTTGATACGTATGTATGTATGCATGTAGGTTAGTTAGTCATTTATTGGTTTTTAACGCCCAGTCAACCTTATAGGTCATATCAAAGCGATGTATGTAGGTAGGTACACAATTCACTACAGGCATTTTAAGACACCGAATGAAAGTTATAGACTCACTACCGGTAATCTTTATTGGGCACTGGAAAAAGAAAATAAGAAAAAAATAAGAAAAAAAGCGAAAAACTCACCAGACACTCCTTAAGACTGTTCAGGGCTTCCAGAATTTCCGTATAGGGCAACCAGCCGCTGAAAACGAAGAAAGCACTTGATAACTTTTTGTTGATACAGCTGAACAGAGTCACGTTATCTTCCCGCTGTTATATAATTTAGCTAAAACAGCCGATCACAAATATTCTCTCTCTCTCTCTCTCTGTTTCATCAGGACCTTTAGAAGCGAACCCGCTGTATAGCAAAATGCTGCGGAAGCGAGTACTGCCTTTTCGCGATAGCGCAGTGGACATAGATCCTGTGACGGTACATTTCGCAACAGTTTCCGGTCATTGTGGAAGGGTTTGTTCTTCCACAGTGAGATGTTCAGGTCAGTGAAGTGGTGGTGAAGTGTTGCTTAATGTCCTCAGATGTCAGTTGACATATTAGGGACAAGTTGTGACCAATGCCGAAGCACGGTTCAATAATTCTTTACGTCCACGGAAACCAGAAGGCTCGTTAGGACGGACAGCCCAGGACGGCCACCTCGACTCTCACACAGCTCCTGAACTATGTGGTCAGTGAAGAAGGATTAGTTTGTTAATGAGTCAGAAATGAGATGTTAGGTCATTATGGAAGGGTTCGTTCTGCCGTAACATTATCTTGACATACATTACCAGGATGAAACAGCTGTCTGCGTCTGCTGCTGTATCGTGTTAATCACTGGGGACTCTTTGTTGGTACATACAACAGTCGGTGTATAAACACACACACACACACACTCACACACACACACACACACACACACACACACTCACACTCACACACACTCACACACACACACACACACACACACGCACACACACACACACACATACATACATACATACATACACACACACACACACACACACACACACACACACACACACACACACACACACACACACACACACACATACACACACACACACACACACACACAGAGTCGGTGTTTCTTTATTGCTGCACCACGTCTGTACCTGCAGACTCATTAACACACATAACCGTAATGAGATAACAGTCTGGTCGCTCTCTCGCTGTACGGGCAAATTAAGTCAAAGAAGATTCACCTGCAGCGCCGAGGCCGTTTGGCCTGTTTCTAGCTCTCTGCATTCAAGAAACATTATAAACTAGGAGTAAACATCTCTCTCTCTCTCTCTCTCTCTCTCTCTCTCTCTCTCTCTCTCTCTCTCTCTCTCTCTCTCTCCCTCTCTCTCTCTCTCTCTCACACACACACACACAGATTTGCAAAAAAGCCGACACGTGCTTAAATCTTTATCCCTGTGTAATAAAGTATTATCTTCTCTTCTCTCTCTCTCTCTCTCTCTCTCTCTCTCTCTCTCTCTCTCTCTCTCTCTCTCACACACCAACACACACACAGATTTGCAAAAAAGCCGACACGTGCTTAAATCTTTATCCCTTTGTAATAAAGTATTATCTTATCTTATCTTATCTTATCTTATCTTATCTTCTCTCTCTCTCTCTCTCTCTCTCTCTCTCTCTCTCTCTCTCTCTCTCTCTCTCTCTCAGTGTTTTAGTGTGTGCTTCTATGCAATATTGTCATTTGAATATTTCGTTGTCCATCATGTATCTGAATCATTTATCATCATCATCATCATCAGTATTTTCTCTGTCGTGTTTTGGCATTGATTTTAAAATTATCATCTTTGTCATTAATACTATGGTAGTCACTGTTGTTACTGTTGTCTTGCGTGTAGTCTACTGGCATGTATATTAGCAGGAATACAGACTGTAAGTCAGGCAACTGCCCAACATCTTAATACTTGCGTAATAAAGTTCTGAGTTATCTGTCTGTCTGTCTGTCTGTCTGCCTGCCTCTGTCCGTCTGTCTGTCTCTCTTACATTTTAATTTTGTTCATCTCTTTGACGCATGCTCGACGAAGGAATCTGTCCAAGTACTTTGCATTTTTATGCCTTACAGTCGAGTTAAAATGCGTTCTTTTGAACCTTTATGTCTTTTGGCCCCGTTTCAGCTTTCATTCCGGCTTGATCGTATTCTGGTCTGTTGCATGACGTGTTCGAATACTTCACGCAGGCTAATACTGGTAAACCAGGGGAGCACTCGGGGATCCAAGGATTCGGCGCGGCTTTGGTCTGTCAACTAGACGGCCTGTATACTCCACGCTGGAAGAGATTTAGATCCCGGCTTTGATCAGGACACCGCCTTCAGTTTGAACGGTGGCTCGCCACTAACAGGTCACCAACTGGAACCGCATCAAGACCCTAAGACCTTGAAGGGCAATGGGCCGTGGATATCATTACACGCATGACTGAGCCAAGTAGCTGGATCAGGTTCATACCGTGCCGAAGCGTTGCAACACAAGTCGCCATTAAAATGGGCCAGTCGCAAGGTCACCACCGACTTTTGAACCAGGGGATCTAAGTCAGTGAGTGAACATGATGTGCTTAACGTCCGCAGAAACCATAGGGATTATTAGGGACGGGGAGAAGGGGTGGGGGGAGGGGGTATGGAGGTGGGGGGAGGGGTGATGATGAAGTGTTGCTTAATGTCCTCAGATGTCAGTTGACATATTAGGGGCAAGTTGTGACCAATGCCGAAGCACGGTTCAATAATTCTTTACGTCCACGGAAACCAGAAGGCTCGTTAGGACGGACAGCCCAGGACGGCCACCTCGACTCTCACACAGCTCCTGCACTATGTGGGGAGAGGGGGGGGGGGAGGGAGATTATATAGCTATCGCTACACTGTCACTACCAGAATGACTTCTGCATGAAGGTGGGCAGCGATGAGAGCCATTTTAATGTTTCTTAATAATATTGTGAGGGACAAAGTCACAAGACGGTGTCCACACACCACAACTTTTGACAGAGAAAGGAGAGCCGAAGCAGATTCGAACCGAGGTCCCTCTGCTTACCGGCCGAACGCCTTACCGCTGGGCCAGACCGGCTCACGCAGGGGATCTAACAGACTTCTAAACGATGACTTCTAACAGCCTGCCGTTTTACTCCTCGTGTGCTGGTTCGTGTTTCCTTCCGACCATCTGTGAACGTGATGCTCCGATATAAAGAGACTGAGGAAGCAGAAACCGTTGTTGAGTCAGTCGCTCTCTGTCTGTCTGTCTGTCTGTCTGTCTGTCTGTCTCTTGGTTGACTGGGCTCAAAGCAAACTCTCTGTTTCTGTCTGTCTTTCTGTCGGCTGTCTATCTCTCTGTCTCAGTGTCTGTCTCTTGGTTGACTGGGCTCAAAGCAAACTCTCTGTTTCTGTCTGTCTTTCTGTCGGCTGTCTATCTCTCTGTCTCAGTGTCTGTCTCTCTTGGCTAACTGGGCTCAAAGCACAAACTAACTCTGTGTCTCTGTCTGTCTGTGTCTGTCTCTCTGTCTCTGTCTCAGTGTCTGTCTCTCTTGGTTGACTAGGTTTAAAGCACAAAATAACTCTCTGTCTCTGTCTTTCTGTCCTCCCCCCCCCCCCCCCCCCCCCCACTATCTAATTAGTCTGTTGTGGGCGAAGGCTGGACGTAAAAAGACCCTGTTTTTACTCCACTACCCTCGTAAAACAAAGTTTATTTATTCATACATTCTTTCATTCATTCTCTGTCTGTCTGTCTCTGTCTCTCCCTGTCTGTCTCTGTCTCTGTCTCCCTCCCTCTCTCTCTCTCTCTCTCTCTCTCTCTCTCTCTCTCACACACACACACACACACACACACACACACACACACACACACACCACAACACACACACACACAAAAACTCACACACACACTTTCACACACACACACACACACACACACACACACACACCACACCCCACACACACACACACACACCCTTTCCCACACACACACACACACACACAACAACACACACACAACACACGCACGCACGCACGCACGCACGCACGCACGCACGCGCACGCACACACACACACACACACACCACACACACACACACACACACACACACACACACACACACACACACACACACTGGTCTATCAACTGAACTGGGTTGCTAGTTACACATTGCCTACTCCTAAACAGACTTTACTGTCAGTGAAAAGATGTAAATAGTCAGTTCTACACAAACACTGCACTCTGTGTCACCTGGCCTCTGTACAAAACAATCCCAAACTTCGCAAACACAAGCAAGCAAGAACAAAGCTAGAAAACAGATAAACAATGCGTGACAGTGCGCGCGGAATGGTTGTAAGATCGGAGTCGCTACGTCAAGAAGATACTACTCAACGGGAAGAAAAACACCGTGGGTTCCAAAGATTCAGGTTAAAAAGAAAAGGGAATATCCACCGTCCTGGCCGCCAAACATCAGGTCTATTTCTGAACCTCGTTTCCCAGCCACGTTTCCCAGCCATGCCTCCAGGGGTGTATTTCACTGGAAAACAACATTCAGATCAAAGGCGCCCAAAATCTGACATCACCATCACCTAACATACACACGCATCCACGCACACATGTGCACTAACACACACACGCACGCACGCACGCACGCACGCACGCACGCACGCACACACCACACCACACACAACACACACACACACACACACACACACACACACACACACACACACAAGACAGACAGACAGATACAGAGGCAGGACAGAGAGACAGAGAGAAACACAGAGAGAGTAAAATGATAAAAATAAAACAAAAAGCCACCGAGGAGGAGAGGGGCAGTAGCAAAACGTAGAGCCACACCTCAACAGCCGTAACGTACGGCCACACCTCAACAGCCGTAACGTAGTGCCACTGCCACACCTCAACAGCCGTAACGTAGTGCCACACCTCAACAGCCGTAACGTAGTGCCACTGCCACACCTCAACAGCCGTAACGTACTGCCACTGCCACACCTCAACAGCCGTAACGTACTGCCACTGCCACACCGCAACAGCCGTAACGTACTGCCACACGCGCAACAGCCGTAACGTACTGCTGCACACGGCAACAGCCGTAACGTACTGCCACACGGCAACAGCCGTAACGTACTGCCCACACCGCAACAGCCGTAACGTACTGCCACACGGCAACAGCCGTAACGTACTGCCACACGGCAACAGCCGTAACGTACTGCCACACGGCAACAGCCGTAACGTACTGCCACTGCCACACCTCAACAGCCGTAACGTACTGCCACTGCCACACGGCAACAGCCGTAACGTACTGCCACACGGCAACAGCCGTAACGTACTGCCACTGCCACACCGCAACAGCCGTAACGTACTGCCACTGCCACACGGCAACAGCCGTAACGTACTGCCACACGGCAACAGCCGTAACGTACTGCCACACGGCAACAGCCGTAACGTACTGCCACACCACAACCGTGACGTACTGCCACACGGCAACAGCCGTAACGTACTGCCACACGGCAACAGCCGTAACGTACTGCCACACGGCAACAGCCGTAACGTACTGCCACACCACAACCGTGACGTACTGCCACACGGCAACAGCCGTAACGTACTGCCACTGCCACACCACAACCGTGACGTACTGCCACACCGCAACAGCC
Organism: Alviniconcha marisindica; assembly: GCA_018857735.1. NCBI lineage: Eukaryota > Metazoa > Mollusca > Gastropoda > Provannidae > Alviniconcha > Alviniconcha marisindica. The sequence goes on from JABMCL010002213.1 coordinate 179,703, forward strand.
GTAACGACTGACGACCTTCCCGCATCCTGCGCTTCCTTCTCATGTCCAAGTGCAAACGAAGCGTTCGCCTACTATCGCTACCATATAAAATGCTCTATCGGGGGAAAGTGACGCTCACTTCCGATACAGTTCCCGGATGTCTGCTAAGAGCCGTGTTCTGGCGTGCTGATGCGAACAGGTAGCCGGCGTTGCGATGACATTTTACTTTCACGGACCTCTGTTAAACTTTGTTAAATGTAAAGTGTACAGGCAGGTAGCATTTCTTTTCCTTGCGTTAGTTTTGTTTTGCTTTGCTTTGTCTGTTTGGGATTGCGTGTTGCGCCGCTGGGGCAAAAACATCCTCGCGTGCCTGTGAGTGATTGAGCCACGTGAACTTAACCACAACACTGACTGCCACTGTGCTCGTGGTCTTTGCACACTTTGAGAGAGAGAGGGAGGAAGAGAGAGAGGGAGGAAGAGAGAGAGAGAGCGGGGAGAGAGACAGAGAGAGAGACAGAGACAGACAGACAGAGCAGACAGACAGACAGACAGACCAGACAGACAGACAGACAGAGAGAGACGAGAGAGAGAGGGAGAGAGAGAGACGAGAGAGAGAGAGAGAGAGAGAGAGAGAGAGACAGACAGAGACAGACAGACAGACAGACAGACAGACAGACAGACAGACAGACAGACAGACTGAAACACAGACAGACAGACAGATAGAGAGAGAGAGAGAGAGAGAGAGAGAGAGAGAGAGAGAGAGAGAGAGAGAGAGAGAGAGAGAGAGAGAGAGAGAGAGATGAGAGTGAAGTAAAAGGTGGGGAGGAAAGGGGCGAGCACTTGTCAGTGTATTAACACCCAGAGGGGCTGTGATGCCAGCTGCTTGTCTGCTCCTGAAGGTGAGGAGTGGATGTAGGTGGCGCGATGATCAGCAGTCAAGACAACAGGCCGATACTATAGATACAACACCCCCCCAGCTTCCCATGATGCTTCAGTTGTCCGCCTTCCGGCCGATACGTGTATATCCGAGTCATGCCATGTACCCATCCCATTTGTCAGCCGGTTTGGCTGGTAAGCAGCGGGACTGCGGTTCGAATAGGCTTCGGCTCTCCTTTCTCTTCAAAAGTTGTGGTCTGTGGACACCGTATTGTGACTTTGTCTCTCACAATAATTTATTATGAAACATTAAAATGGCTCTCATCGCTGCTCATCTTAATGCAGGAGTCATTCTGGTGGTGATAGTGTAGTGATAGGTATATAATCTCCTTCTCTCCCCTTCTCCCTTCTCCCCGTCCCTAATAAGCCCTATGGTTTCTGTGGACGGTAAGAACCATGTTTATACTTACTTACCTACCCTTAATCAGCCAGAGACTGTTGCACACACCCAACAATGTTCTGGTCAAGTTCTTCACCTTTCCCGCTGTCTGTCTGTTCGGTGGGTTGGCACCGACACAGAAACTTAGGTTCCCTCCACTGGGTGCTCCGAACCAGGAAAGATTCCCTCTCTTTATCGCAAAGCCGGGAGAAAGTCAGAACATCGCCTTGCATGCTTCGCCTGCTGCCACGCAGAAACTGTAATTCTGAGTTTGGCCTTCCCGGCTCTTTTACCTTCATTTTTCAATTCTCCTCCAGTGTGAAGTAACGTGTGTTACGATCAGTAAGCCGGACTTAGTTCAGTTTTGACTTATACTTTGCCCTGATATGCCTTGCGTGGTAACTGGACGGTGAATATTAGACTGCAACTATCCCTGCTTTGACAGCTGTTGACTGTTTCGTGTGTGTGTGTGTGTGTGTGTGTGTGTGTGTGTGTGTGTGTGTGTGTGTGTGTGTGTGTGTGTGTGTGTGTGTGTGTGTGTGTGTGTGCCCTCCAGACTAAGATAAAGTACTCTGTGTTTTATGTGTGCTTATGCTCATGTATTATACTGTGTGCTATTTTACTGGTATATTTTATGCAGTCGTACGGCAGATTTCTATGTTATTCATAGACAACAACGATTCCGTATTCTGTATTTGCCAGTGGTCGAAGTAAAAGCTATATCCATTCCAAAAGAGTAAACAATCATGCATTCAGCAACATCTGTTCTTCAAGATCCCTGCAGTTCTGTGGTCGATATAAAGCTATATACTCACCCCAAACAGCCAACAGTCACACGTTAACACTGCACATTAGAGTTGTTCGATTTCCCTGGTCAATATCAGGCTGTATCCACCCCAAACCGGCCTCTGCTCGCGCAGCCTCATTCTGGACGGGTCGATTCGGCGCACCTTTGCTTATAGGCTACTATTACCGGATTGCACGTGCTCTCCGCAGGCTACCTCTAGATGACGTAGTGCATGACGTCAGTCAGAGACACACGGACAGTGTTGTTACAATAGAAAGAAAGGGGCAATGTACTGACGTTAAAGAGACAGGGACAATGTACTGACGTTAAAGAGACAGGAACAATGTCCTGACGTTAGAGAGACAGGGGCAATGTACTGCCGTCAGAGAGACAGGGGCAATGTACTGCCGTCAGAGAGACAGGGACAATGTACTGAAGTTAGAGAGACAAGGGAAACGTACTGACGTTAGAGGCACACGGGTATTGTACTGACGTTAGAGAGACAGGGACAATGTACTGGCGTTAAGGAGACAGTAGGCAACGTACTAACGTTAGAGGCACACGGCCAATGTACATACGTTAGAGAGACAAGAGCAGTGTACTGTCGTTAGAGACACAAAGACAACGCACTGACGTTAGGGAGACAGGGACGACTTACGGACGTCAGTCTGAAACAAGGACAATGAAGTGACATTACTAGCAGAGAGAAAAGGACAATGTGGTGACGTACGTTAGCATCAGAGAGACAGAGACGATGTAGTGATGTTACTATCAGAGAGACAGGGACGATGTACTGACGTTACTATCATAAACAAAGACGATGTACCGACGTTACTAATAGAGAGACAAAGACGATGTACTGATGTTATTATCAAAGAGACCGTGAAGACGATGTACTGACGTTACTATCAGAGAGACAGAGAGGTTGCACTGACGTTACTATCAGAGAGATAGGGACGGTGTACCGACGTTACTATCATAAACAAAGACGATGTACTGACGTTACTATCAGAGAGACAGAGAGGTTGCACTGACGTTACTATCAGAGAGATAGGGACGGTGTACCGACGTTACTATCATAAACAAAGACGATGTACTGATGCTACTATCAAAGAGACCGCGAAGACGATGTACTGACGCTACTATCAGAGAGACAAAGACGATGTACTGACGTTACTATCAGAGAGACAAAGACGATGTACTGACGTTACTATCAGAGAGACAAAGACGATGTGCTGACATCACTATCAGAGAAACAAAGGCGATGTACTGAGGTTACTATCAGAGACACAAAGACGATGTACTGACGTTACTATCAGAGAGACAAAGACGATGTACTGACATTACTATCAGAGAGACAAAGACGATGTAGTGACGTTACTATCAGAGAGACCGTAAAGACGATGTACTGACGTTACTATCAGAGAGACAAAGACGATGTACTGATGTTAAAGAGGCAAAGACATTGCATTTACGCCCCCACCCCACGCCTCATTTATTTTTGAAATTGAAATTCTTTTTGGATGGATAATTGAAGACTTCACCACGGAAATCCTCGAAAAGAAAGGGGATGACTAAACCTGCAGACTCTTCTGTACCGTAAGAAAAGGATGACTACACAGTTTGCATCACAACCCGAAGTGAGTTCTACAGAACTTGTGATGGCGCGCATACACCAGCTGTGGGCAACAAAGTCCGACTAAGTCCATTGCTCCTCAGCACTTCAAAGGTTGTAAGAACTCATTAATATTAATATTTAAAGCTGTCCAAGACTTCATTGCCCAGTCCGGTCGTTTTGACATGGAATGACAAACTCAACTAAACAGTTACTGGCATGAGAGCATTCTGTCTCTCTCTCTCTCTCTCTCTCTCTCTCTCTCTCTCTCTCTCTCTCTCTCTCTCTCTCTCTCGCTCTCTCTCGCTCTCTCTGACTTTTGATTGATTTTTGTTGTTGTTTTCATGTCGTTTAATATAAACATACATACCCGTTGTTGCAAAATGAGTTTAGTAAATCATGTTTGTGAGCATTTTCTATAAGCCTAGCTTGTTTAATGCTCATACAATGATTTTGATTGTCCATATTTTCATGAATGTAAATTAACTTGTTTTAAAAAAAAAAAAAAAAAAAAAAAAAGGTTGTGAGAGGCAAGCCACATGTGACGGTCGCCTTGCCCGCGAGTGCCCCGTTGGTCTGTTGGCCTGGCCTCGGACACGTCAGCACAACACAGCCACGAGAGTCTTTGAAGATCGACGTTTGACAGCATCCACCCAGCGAGACCGACCGTTAACTATTTCCTCCATGGCTTTGCATTGATTTCTGTACTGAGGTCGGAGAGAACGAGCCAGAGAGCGGGAGACAGAGAGAGAGAGAGAGAGAGAGAGAGAGAGAGAGAGGAGGAGAGGAAGGAGGAGGGGGAGTAGGGGGAGGATGTGTGATGTGTGTGTGTGTGTGTGTGTGTGTGTGTGTGGAGAGAGAGAGAGAGGAGGAGAGAGAGAGAGAGAGAGAGAGAGAGAGAGGAGAGAGAGAGAGAGAGAGAGAGAGAGACACACACACACACACACACACACACACACACACACACACACACACACACACACACACACACACACACACAGATTCTTGGCTGTTCACGTCCCGTCTAGCGTATAGAGTCGACCTCAGGAAAAAGAGAGAGGAGTTTAGTTATCGAAATAAAGAGAAGCAGTTGTACTAGGGTTAGTGTTAACCGATGGTTTTAGTCTTGATTAATCTGGTGGTACCACACAAAAACAACTATGTAGCCAGGATCAATGAGAAAGGCGTTTGAGACAGAAGTACAGAAACTGAGACTGACAGAGAGAGTCAATAACTTGAATGCTTCTGCTGGAACAGTGTGGGCAACATTTAATTATTACACGCTCAGGCGTAGACTTTGTGTGTGTGTGTGTGTGTGTGTGTGTGTGTGTGTGTGTGTGTGTGTGTGTGTGTGTGTGTGTGTGTGTGTGTGTGTGTGTGTGTGTGTTGTGTGTGTGTGTGTGTGTGTGTGTGTGTGTGTGTGTGTGTGTGTGTGTGTGTGTGTGTGTGTGTGTGTGTGTGTGTGTGTGTGTGTGTGTTTCACATGTTTTTGACTGAACCTAAACTACAATCGTTGTACAATTAAGTTTTCGAGTTCAAATCGAATTCTCCCTCCTTCTGCTGAATATCTCTCTCCTCATACCCACTCTCCCTTAGTCTCCCCCCCCCCCCCCCCTCCTTGTCTCCCCATCTCTGTCCATCTTCCCCCTCTCAATCTCAGAACGGTGAGCTGGGAGGGCGAAGTGGGTACGGTTTTGGGCCGGTAAACTGACGAACCGACGGTCAGGGTGGTGGATTGCAGTCTAGGGTTTGACTCAATCTCCTTCCTGCCTGTTGAAACTACGGCTTGTCCGAGACACCGCCTGGGACTCCAGTGACTTCGCCCTCTGCAATTACCACACAGCAAACTGGCCACAGGCGCCGCCGCTGTCCACTTCAGTCGATACAGAACTCAGTCCAGCGGTGACCCGTTTACAGTCACAGTTTGGGCATAGTGACCGCCCCCCCCCCCCCCCCACCCCTCACCTCCCTCCAGCTCCCCCCCCCCCCCCCCCCCACCCAACCCAACTGCAGGGCGTTTCGAGCCCACCGGCATCACTAAAAACACTGTCACTGAAGCGAACGATCACGAGTTTAGTTATTTAACCCTCGAAGACCCAAGCACTCTCCCGGCGGAAAGGAGATGATGAAAGTTGGTGTGGAAGCGTAACTCGGCCCCAACATCGCATGTGCATTTTTTAAAAAAATTTTAAAGTCACCTTGACCTACATTTCCTTAGTGTTCCTCTAGTGCGCCTGTGGGTCGCTGAGAGTGTTCCGAAGGGCCAGTGGGACAGGCAGTATCTATCCTCCCCAAAACGGCCGGTGGGACAGGCAGTATCCATCCTCCCCAAAACAGCCTGTGGGACGGGCAATATCTATCCTCCCCAAAACGGCCGGTGGGACAGGCAATATTTATCCTACCCAAAACGGCCGATGGGACAGGCAATATCTATCCTATCCAGCCGGAACGGCCGGTGGGACAGGCAATATCTATCCTCCCCAAAACGGCCGGTGGGACAGGCAATGTCTGTCCTCCCCAAAACGGCCAGTCAATGGAACAGGCAATATCTATCTTCCCCATAATGGCCGGTGGGACAGGCAATATCTATTCTACCCCAAAGGGCCAGTGGGAGAGGCGATATCTATCCTCCCCAAAACGGCCAGTAGGACAGGCAATATCCTCCCCAAAATGGCCAGTGGCAGAGGCAATATCCATCTTCTCAAAACGGCCAGTGGGACAGGCAACATCCTCCCCAAAACGGCCAGTAGGACAGGCAATATCCATCTTCCCGAGACGGCCAGTGGGACAGGCAATATCCTCCCCAAAACGTCCGTCTTCCCAAAACGGCCTATGGGATAGGCAATATCCATCCTCCCAAAACGGCCAGTGAGACAGACAATATCCTCCCCAAAACGGCCAGTGGGACAGACTATAGCTGTCCTCCCAAAACGGCCAGTGGGACAGGCTATAGCTATCCTCCCAAAACACCCATCTTCCCCAAACGGCAGCGCTACACAGGAGCAGTCAGTCCGCCCCAAATAAAGCCCATGACTCGGCGCATTGTTGCTTGCCGGCTTTGACCTCTTGCCCCGTTTTTTTATGCCCGCCCTTTCTCGCCTTCGTCTTTCCGGCGTCCCTTTCCCACGGTGCTATCGAAAACCTCCGTCAACACTCAATCAAAACACAAACACACGGTTAAAAAGCGGGTGTATTATGAAAACTCACACACACAAAAGGGTGATAAAGAACGCATGTTGTAATTAGTCTATACAAAACAAGCGCGTGTTTTCAGAGAAAACACGTTTTTTTCAAGCAGCAGACAGCTAACACGCTAGTCCCGGAGAGTGGAGGAGACTAGGACAGGAAGTCTGCGTATTGTCAGTCTGCTGGTTGCTTGAAAACTGGTCTTTTCACTGCGGTAAATGTGGGCAGGTTTTGTACTGTCTAAGTAAAACATGCGTTCCGTTTATACCCTATTAATATTGTGTGTTGTGATCTTGTTGTTCAGAAGTCAATTGACTTTGTTTACCCCATCCCTGCCCTCCCCCTCCCCCCACCCCGCCGCCCCCCCCGCCCCCCGCCTACCCCCTTTCGTCAACTTCACGATCATCAATCTATAGATACTACCTCACCAGAAAAAAAGCAACAACAAAAAACAAAAACAAACACACATAACTACAACAAGCAAGCAAACACACAAACAAACAACAACAACAACAACAACAACAACAACAACAACAACAACAACAACAACAACAACAACAACAACACACACACACACACACACACACACACACACACACACACACACACACACACTTTCACTGCTGCCTACATCTTTTCCGCCCCAAGCACCACCATCGCCATGATCCCCACCCCAGCAGGCAACCTCTATCTCCTGACACGAACACTGATTATTATGTAATAGCCTAGTGGGAATTTGTGCAAAACGAGAACTGGGTCACGGTTCCCTTATCTCCCTGTGTCCTTCATCTCGAACAGTTACCAGCTACAGAATTTCCTGCATGGCGTCTGCTGCTACTGGGCGGTTCAGTGAAGCTGGTTTGCACGAGTGAATGCCCTTTGTAATCTTTCGCGCAATAAGTCGCGAGAGGTCGCAGCGTCACTTCCGGGCCGATTTCTGAGTGGGCGTTGCTTCACGCTATGTATAACAATGCCAGTTGAACCTAGAATTACGAAGCAGTACAAATGCCACCACTGTTGCAGTTGCAAAAATTACCGGGGAACGGGGATGGAGGGTGGAAAAAAAAGAAGTGTCTTTGCGTCGTTTTTTGCTGACCAGAAGATCGCGAGTTCGTGGGGGGAAAAAAATGCATTTTGGGCATCCTATAGCACGAGCAACAAGTTATTGCTTGTTGCCAGACTCTTTCTCACTACGGGCTTCCAAAAATGTCTTTAAAGTAGGCAGTTTAAAATTCGCAAATTCACTGTCACCGCCTTCCATTGCGAAGAAAGTACGCACCGGAAGTACAAGCAGCCAAGGGACTTAAGCGATGCCGGGCAAAAAGTCAAGGGAGGTAACAACTCCGCCTGAACCGCCCAATACTCACTGACTGGACCTGCTCAGTCTATTCACACACGGGGCATCTGGTGCTGCTCTGGGGGCGTCGACTTGTTGCTTCCTAATTGCTTTCCAGTCGAGCACTAGAACCAGTCAATATGCAAATTGGTATCACGTGGCTTAGCGGCTCTGCGTGGCTCCGACGATGCTGTGAGTGAGTGTACAAATCCCAATGAGCTATGTAGATTAAGGCCAGATGGTCCTTGGGTTTTAGCCCTTCTTCTGTCCTCTGCCGTTGGAGCATCTCTCCGCTCCCTCCTGGTCTAACCTCTTCTCGTCTGTATTGTCTCACCTCTTCCTTCCTTCCTTGCTTCCTAGTCTTCCGCGCCCCCCTCTTCTCTCCCTTCCTGGTACCACCCCTTCTTTTCGCTTGTCTGAAATTGACTATTCAAACTAAATTTTTTTATTTTTTTTATTTTTTTCTTCATTTCGTTTGCCTGAAATTGATTTTCCTTTTCTTTTTTTACTGTTTGTTCATATTTTTTATATATATATTTTTTTATAGTTATCTTCTTTTTGTTTGTCTGAAAATGACTATTCAAACACAGTTGTTGTTGTTTTACTTCTTGTTTCTCTCTCTCTCTCTCTCTCTCTCTCTCTCTCTCTCTCTCTCTCTCTCTCTCTCTCTCTCTCTCTCTCTCTCTCTCGTTCTTTTGGTTTGTCTGAAATTGACTATTCAAACATATATTTTGTTAAACTTCTTGTACTTTTTTAGTTCTCTTCTGTATGTTGTCTAAAATTGAACTGTTCAAACAAAAATGTTTACCTCTTGTCAGCTGTAAATCTATTGTCTGCTGTCTGCAATTTACATAGTTAAAACGAAAACGCTTATCAACATGTTTCTGTTCCTCTTTTTCGTATTGTTCCCCTCATTAAGATCTTTTTCTTTCCTTCTTCTTTTGCTTCCGCCCCAGGAAATAACTGTAAAGAATGGTTAAACGTCTACGCCACCAACTCCTCCCGCCCCCCTCACCGACAAAGAGGAGGCAGCGGTGTGTGTGTGTGTGTGTGTGTGTGTGTGTGTGTGTGCGTGCGTGCGTGCGTGGTGCTGTGTGGGGTGCTGCGTGTGTGTTGTGTGTGTGTGTGTGGTGTGTGTGTGTGTTGTGTGTGTGTGTGTGTGTGGTGTGTGTGTGTGTGTGTGTGTGTGTGGTTTTGTGTGTGTGTGTGTGGTGTGTGTGTGTGTGTGGTGTGTGTGTGTGTGTGTGTGTGGTGTGTGTGTGTGGTGTGTGTGTGTTGTGTGTGGTGTGTGTGTGTGTGTGTGTGTGTGTGTGTGTGGTGGTGTGTGTGTGTGTGTGGTGTGGTGTGTGTGTGTGTGTGTGTGTGTGGTGTGTGTGTGTGTGTGTGTGTGTGTGTGTGTGTGTGTGGTGTGGTGTTGTGTGTGTGTGTGTGTGTGTGTGTGTGTGTGTGTGTGTGTGTGTGTGTGTGTGGTGTGTGTGGTGGTGTGTGTGTGTGTGGTGTGTGTGTGTGTGTGTGTGTGTGTGGTGTGTGTGTGTGTGTGTGTGTGTGTGTGTGGTGTGTGTGTGTGTTTGTGCGCCGTGGGTTCGCGTGGTGTGTGTGTGTTGTGTGTGTGTGTGTGTGTGTGCTGTTGTGTGTGCTGTGCCAGACTGCAGTGGATGCTGTTGGTCTTGTGCTGTGTGTTGCCCCGTGCTGTCTAGCACTGTGCCTGGCGTTGCTGTATATTGTCTAAGCACTGCAGACCTGGAAAGTCTGCCCCGATACTGTCTAAGCATACTACAAGACGTGGAAAGTCTGCCGATACTGTCTAAGCACAAGAAGCACTGGAAAGTCTGCCCCGATACTGTCTAAGCATACTGCAAGACCTGGCAAAGTCTGCCAGATACTGTCTAAGCATCTACAAACCTGGAAAGTCGCCCCGATACTGTCTAAGCATACTACAAGACCTGGGAAAGTCTGCCCCGATACTGTCTAAGCATACTACAAGACGTGGAAAGTCTGCCCCGATACTGTCTAAGCATACTGCAAGACCTGGCAAAGTCTGCCCGGATACTGTCTAAGCATTCTACAAGACCTGGGAAAGTCTGCCCCGATACTGTCTAAGCATACTACAAGACCTGGCAAAGTCTGCCCGGATACTGTCTAAGCATACTACAAGACCTGGCAAAGTCTTCCCGGATACTGTCTAAGCATACTACAAGACCTGGGAAAGTCTGCCCGGATACTGTCTAAGCATACTACAAGACCTGGCAAAGTCTTCGCGGATACTGTCTAAGCAACTACAAGACCTGGCAAAGTCTCCCGGATACTGTCTAAGCATACTACAAGACCTGGCAAAGTCTTCCCGGATACTGTCTAAGCATACTACAAAACCTGGGAAAGTCTGCCCCGATACTGTCTAAGCATACTACAAGACCTGGCAAAGTCTTCGCGGATACTGTCTAAGCATACTACAAAACCTGAGAAAGTCTGTCCGGATACTGTCTCCCCACAGTACAATACCTAGCAAAGTCAGCCCGATACACTTCTGCTGTGAATGCCGCAACCGATCAAGCTGGCCAAACTGCAACAGCTGCCAAGCTCTGCCCCCTAAGGTCTGCCGATTGTAACTGCCACTCCCGATAACGTTATTGTCTTACGAAACTGCAGTTAGCAGCAAGGTCTGCCGAGAGGAGGCCATCGTTCCACCAACTGCAAGAACTAGCCACGCGAAGTAAATGACACAAGTTCGTTAACACACAAGAATTGACCGTGTCCAGTAAACGTCATTGTCTCATTAGCACAATGACAAGAATCAGCCATGCCCAGAGACTGGAAATCATCGTCTCACCAACATGCAAAAACTGGCAAGTTCTGACCAGTAAAATCATCGTCTCACCAACATGCAAAAACTGGCAATTTGTGACCAGTAAAATCATCGTCTCACCAACATGCAAAAACTGGCAAGTTGTGACCAGTAAAATCTTCGTCTCACCAACATGAGACAAATCAAAAGTTCTGACCAGTAAGATCATCGTCTCACCAACATGAGACAAATGGAAAGTTCTGCGCAGTAAGATCAACGTCTCATCAACACGTGACGCAACAACTGGCAAGTTCTTCTCAGTAAAGTAATAATAATAATATTGGAAATTTGTAAAACGCCTACCCTGCGGCTCAAAGCGCTGAACAAGCATAGTATAACACATAATTATGATGTACGTCGACCATGTCTCAAGCACGTTTCGGTGAGAACACCCTACCCAGTAGTTTTCGTTTCACCAACATTTAAGAACTGGCAAGTACTGTCCCGTAAAATGTCGTCTCACTCAAGTTCTGGTACAGATTCTCATTACGTGGTGGCGCACAGGACTAACACTCTGGTTGTGATGTCGCTCGCTATAGAGTTTTAATTTTGATGTTTTGTTTTTGTTTTTATGAACACTCGTTGTAAGCCTCATCCGGAGGTGAGCCGTCCGCTCATTTTCTCCTGTGCTAACACGGTCTCACCGAATCGGAACGGATACCGAAATAACAGTCAGCACAGAAAGCTGACCCCGGAGAAGAAAATTCTCCCGCCGCTCCTGCGTCTGCCGGGATTCGAACCCCAGACCTTTCGATCACGAGGCCGTCGCTTAACCACTGAGCCATCTCCGCTCCCATCCATCCGGGTTTGGTGCGACAGCGTGCCATACAGGATACTTCAGTCTCACCAGATTCAGTTCAGTTCAGTTCAATAACACTTTATTCATCCCACAAGCGGCAATTCCGTCATAACAGATATGACGGCCGCAGCCGGTGTAACTGCATGTTGTCTCGCTCAAGTTGCGGAATGAATTCCGTTCAGATCGGGAACTGATTGATTGATTGATTGATTGATGATCGCTTATATAGCGCTATTCTCCGCTCTCTTGAGCAGACTCATTGCGCTCGCATGTGGTTCTATGTGAGTGACTAGCTTTTCATAGCGCGTTTTTTGGATATCCACCGAAGTGGTGTACTTACAGCGCTGGCATGGCTGGTGCCACATGAAACTGCAGCCGTCTCGGCGCAAGTTCTGTGTACACCATACAACCATGCACCATGTCACTTCAGCAAAGCCACATACGTAACGTGTATGCGTGTTTAGCTGTAACCTGCCACCTGCACTTTTGGCAGAATGACCGGGGTCTTTTACGTGCTACTGCGGTAACACGGGGGTGGAACGGATACCAAATAAGAGTCAGCACAGAAAGTCGACCCTGGAGAAGAAAATTCTCCCGCCGCTCTTGCAGGGATTCGAACCCGCGACCTTTCAATCACGAGTCCGGCGCTCTAACCACTGAGCTATCCCCGCCCTGCGAAGACAACGAACAGGAATAAACAGCTGCTGTTTTGGCGAGGTCTAGCTTTTGCCTGTGTCAGTGGAGGCAGGCGGAGCGAGGGAACGATTGAAAACAAGTGGAACTTGATACAAAGTACTGGAAGGGGTAGCTGTTGTTTCGCTCGAGTTCAAGAAGAGCGCTTAAGGCTAACGTCACGTACACGCACAGAGTATTTAGCTGATCGAAAAACATTTTGCCATACCCCACTGGACAAGAAAGAGAAAGTGCACACTGAGCATTTTGCCATACACCATTGTAAGAAAGAGACAGTATATACTGAATATTTTGCCAAACCCCATTGTAAGAAAGAGACAGTATATACTGAACATTTTGCCAAACCCCATTGTAAGAAAGAGACAGTATATACTGAACATTTTGCCATACCGGTACCCCACTGGACAAGAAAGAGACAGTTATTATACTAACATTTCGCCATAATCCACCGGACAAGAAAGAGACAGTTATTATACTAACATTTTGCCATAATCCACTAGACAAGAAAGAGACAGTTGTTATACCAACATTTTGCCATAATCCACCGGACAAGAAAGAGAAAGTAACTACTGAAGTTTAAAAAATAATAATCACGTAGTGTTGGCAGGACTACCATAGAACTGACAAGAGCGGAAGTATATCCACAACGTGAAGAACTAATAGTCAGACAGGTAAAACAGTTGAATCTTTCCTGACCTCTGATGGTACCGCTATGACTAACGTCAATAAGTGTACGTTTTGAATTGCAGCTACGACTAGAACGTGAAGAGAGTCAAGGCCATTGCACTCGAGCTGCGTTCTGAAGATGAACTGATGAAGACAAGAAGCCGGACGGCAGGTACTGCCATTGTACCCGGGACTGTTGCGCTCGGAAAACGAGTAAACAGACACGAAAAACGATTGTACAGTTCCTGCGCTCTAAAAACGAGTATGTAGACACGAAAAACGATTGTACAGTTCCTGCGCTCTAAAAACGAGTATGTAGACACGAAAAACGATTGTACAATACCTGCGCTCTAAAAACGAGTATGTAGACACGAAAAACGATTGTACAGTTCCTGCGCTCTAAAAACGAGTATGTAGACACGAAAAACGATTGTACAGATCCTGCGCTCTAAAGACGAGTATGTAGACACGAAAAACGATTGTACAGTTCCTGCGCTCTAAAGACGAGTATGTAGACACGAAAAACGATTGTACAGTTCCTGCGCTCTAAAAACGAGTATGTAGACACGAAAAACGATTGTACAGTTCCTGCGCTCTAAAAACGAGTATGTAGACACGAAAAACGATTGTACAGTTCCTGCGCTCTAAAAACGAGTATGTAGACGCGAAAAACGATTGTACAATACCTGCGCTCTAAAAACGAGTATGTAGACGCGAAAAACGATTGTACAATACCTGCGCTCTAAAAACGAGTGTGTAGACGCGATAAACGATTGTACAATAACTGCGCTCTAAAAACGAGTCTGTAGACGCGAAAAACGATTGTACAATAACTGCGCTCTAAAAACGAGTATGTAGACGCGAAAAACGATTGTACAATACCTGTGCTCTAAAAACGAGTATGTAGACACGAAAAACGATTGTACAATACCTGTGCTCTGAAAACGAGTATGTAGACACGAAAAACGATTGTACAATACCTGCGCTCTAAAAACGAGTATGTAGACACGAAAAACGATTGTACAATACCTGCGCTCTGAAAACGAGTATGTAGACACGAAAAACGATTGTACAATACCTGCGCTCTAAAAACGAGTATGTAGACACGAAAAACGTTTGTAGCCTACAATACTTACAACACCTGCGCTCCGAAAACGAGTAAGCAGACGAGAAAAACGACTGTACAACACCTGCGCTCTGAAATCGAACAAGACGCCGGAACGCTGGCGAGGTGATTGTATCCCACTGAAGTTTTGAAGAGGAAGAGGCAGCTAGGCAGGCAGGCAGAACGGGTCGTACCCTACCTGTGTGGCGCGTGACGCTGTGGCCGGTCTGGCAGCAAGAATCCAATTAGCGGCGGAGTGGCAGAGAGCAAGCCAGTGACTGAAGGAGTCTATGGCCAAGATCTAAACAGGATCAGACTCGAGCGCTCCACTCATTTTCCCCACCCCACCCACGTCTCCCCCCCCCCCCAAGTTTCCGCGGCAGCGGCAAGGGAAGAACGATCGACTTTCAGTGCGCCTGGTTATGCCAGAGAGTGTGTGGTGTGACACGAACAGCACAATCATCCCTAGTGACCCACCGAGCTCTTACCTACGCCAGAGAATTTGTGGTGTGACACGAACAGCACAATCATCCCTAGTGACCCACCGAGCTCTTACCTACGCCAGAGAGTGTGTGGTGTGACACGAACAGCACAATCTTCCCTAGTGATCCACCGAACTCTTACCTACGCCAGAGAGTGTGTGATGTGACACGAACAGCACAATCTTCCCTAGTGACCCATCGAACTCTTACCTACGCCAGAGAGTGTGCGATGTGACACGAACAGCACAATCTTCCCTAGTGACCCACCGAACTCTTACCTACGCCAGAGAGTGTGCGATGTGACACGAACAGCACAATCTTCCCTAGTGACCCACCGAACTCTTACCTACGCCAGAGAGTGTGCGATGTGACATGAACAGCACAATCTTCCCTAGTGACCCACCGAACTCTTACCTACGCCAGAGAGTGTGCGATGTGACACGAACAGCACAATCTTCACTACTGACCCATCGAACTCTTACCTATGTCAGAG
>JABMCL010002213.1:200000-215000 GCA_018857735.1 Alviniconcha marisindica
TCCCCTCCTCCCTCTCTCTCCCTCCCTCCCCTCTCTCTCTCTCTCCCTACCCTCTCTGCCCCCCCACCCACCCCTCTCTCCCCTCCTCCCCCTCTCTCTCCCTCCCTCTCCCCCTCTCTCTCTCTCCATCCCTACCCCTCTCTGCCCTATCATCTCTGGCGGCTTCAGAAGCGCTACTCCCACGCCGACCAGTGGTTTCAGTGAACAACTCCACACCCAGCCGCGTCCGTGCGTCCTTTCCGTATCGCCGGCCTGCTGGCCGACGTACACAGGAGGAGCAGACGTGCGTAGGCTCTGGCCTATTTACACTCGTCCCTGTCTCAGTTTTATGCCAGTGAAACAGCGAAGTCTGATTAGTCCGTCACTTCCGGTGCTACGTCCTAGCGATTGCGTGCTTCTGAGTCTCCTGCACAGTGCCAGGCCCCACAGGCCCCCAGCAGTGTGATGTGGTGTGGTGTAGTCAGGGACTTACCGGTGTGGTCAGGGACTTACCGGTGTGGTCAGGGGTTTACCGGTGTAGTCAGGGACTTACCGGTGTGGTCAGGGACTTACCGGTGTGGTCAGGGGCTTACCGGTGTAGTCAGGGACTTACCGATGTAGTCATGAACTTACCGGTGTGGTCAGGGACTTACCGGTGTAGTCAGGGCCTTATAGGTGTAGTCAGGGACTTAGGGATTTACCGGTTTAGTCACGGAGTTACCGGTGTAGTCAGGTACTTAAGGACTTACCGGTGTAGTCAGGGACGTAGGGACTTACCGATGTAGTCAGGGACTTACCGGTGTAGTCAGGGGCTTACCGGGGTAGTCAGGGACTTACCGGTGTAGTCATGGACTTACCGGTATAGTCAGGGACTAAGGGACTTACCGGTGTAGTCAGGGACGTACCGGTTTAGTCAAGGACTTACTGGTATAGTCAGGGACTCACCGGTGTAGTCAGGGACTTACCGGTGTAGTCAGAGACATCCCGGTGTAGTCAGGGGCTTACCGGTGAAGTCTGGGACTTACCGATGTAGTCAGGGGCTTTCCGGTGAAGTCTGGGACTTACCGATGTAGTCAGGGGCTTACCGGTGAAGTCTGGGACTTACCGATGTAGTCTGGGGCTTAGGGACTTACCAGTGTAGTCAGGGACTTAGGGACTTACCAGTGTAGTCAGGGACTTCCCAACCCCGTGTGAGTCTTTCTAGCCACGGCATGTGGTTACTGTGCAGCACAACCAGAACTGTTCAGAGCTCGAGTAGTTCCAGAGTGTTCCGAGACTGAAGGATGCTTACTAACAGCTTAGGGTAGTAGAGCAGTATTCACCCCCCTCCTACCCCCCAGCCAGCTCTGGAATACCGCGAGCGCAGAAATTAAGGTCCTGTCTACCGAGAACCCTGAGTAAAGGTTCTCACCTTGAAGCTCGGAGCGGGTAAGAATATAGCCTTGTATGTTTCGCCCGCTGCCAGAAATCCGAGTACCAGCTGGTGACCACAAAGCTCAAACGTATTTGTGTCTAGAAGGGCGTCGACAAAACAGTACCTAAGATGCTGGGACCCCCCCCCCCATTCCCTAAATCTCTGTGCTGTTAGAACACAGGCTCTGGGATACAGTTTAGGGCAGAAAACTAAATTCAGGGTTATTGATATGAGAAGACTTCAGTTGAGGTTTAGTGAAGGTGTGTGTGTGTGTGTGTGTGTGTGTGTGTGTGTGTGTGTGTGTGTGTGTGTGTGTGTGTGTGTGTGTGTGTGTGTGTGTGTGTGTGTGTGTGTGTGTGTGTGTGTGTGTGTGTGTGTGTGGGAGAGAGGAGTGTGTGTGTGTGTGTGTGTGTGTGTGTGTGTGTGTGTGTGTGTGTGTGTGTGTGTGTGTGTGTGTGTGTGTGTGTGTGTGTGTGTGTGTGTGTGTTGGTTGGTTGTGTGGTGTGGTGGTTGTGTGTGTGTGTGTGTGTGTATGTTAGGTTAAGGTTTAGTGCAGGTGTGTGTGTGTGTGTGTGTGTGTGTGTGTGTGTGTGTGTGTGTGTGTGTGTGTGTGTGTGTGTGTGTGTGTGTGTGTGTGTGTGTGTGTGTGTGAATGTTAGGTAAGGTTAGTACAGGTGTGTGTGTGTGTGTGTGTGTGTGTGTGTGTGTGTGTGTGTGTGTGTGTGTGTGTGTGTGTGTGTGTGTGTGTGTGTGTGTGTGTGTGTGTTAGGTTAAGGTTTAGTCGTGTGTGTGTGTGTGTGTGTGTGTGTGTGTGTGTGTGTGTGTGTGTGTGTGTGTGTGTGTGTGTGTGTGTGTGTGTGTGTGTGTGTGTGTGTGTTAGGTTAAGGTCACCAGGACCTGGATGACGATAACAGTGACGCACTTTGGGTTGCACGCTACAGACCATTACCTCACTGACTGAGACAGCAACAAGACAACCATAGAGTCGGGGTAAGGAAGGGGTTGGGGTGGGGGGGGGGGGAGATATATTGCTTGGCCTACTGGCCCTTTCTAACAGCCTCTTTCTGACGGGCCATGTGTACAGGGTAAGGAAGATTTGACAACAGACTGTGTGTGTGTTTGGTTTGTGTGTGTTGACACAGACGAGACTTGTGATGAGAAAACCAGGAAATGCGATGACCGTGTATGTTAGACGAAAGGCATCAAAAGACGCGAGACGCAATATGACGTTGTCGGCTAGCGGTACTGACGTCACTCAAAGCCTATCACACGACACACCCTACGACAGGCGGAGCATCATGCATACGCAAAAACACAGACAAACAGGCAGGCAGACACACAGACAAACAGGCAGACAGACACACAGACAAACAGGCAGATAGAGACACTGACAAACAGCTGATAGACACACAGACAAACATGCAGACAAACACACAATCAGGCACACAGACACACAAACAGACACAAAAACACAGGCAAAAAGGCAGATAGACACACAGACAGACAAGGAGACAAACACACGGACAAGAGAAACGTAGAGTTGGGTAGACAAAAACACAGACAGACAGACAAACAATTAGACAAGCAGAAAGACACAAACGCACACAAACAGACAGGCAGACAAACAGACACCGTAATAAGCCGAAACACACGTTGAACATAGTCAGAACAGGCAATAGTTTTTAAGGTCACATCAACATTTCATTTATTTTCAATTTATCAAAAATTCGAGGGAAGCTCGTCGGGACGGGCTGAAGACAGCACAAGATCAAAACACATTTCACATCAAATCAGAAGTGACGTCAGAGAGGGGCGGACCCCAACAAGTCACGAATGAATAAACGTCGTGTACATTCATGCTGGGTTACTGGTGAGTACTTCGACTTACACGTGTTGCAGATTAACCCCAGATTTTGTGTGTGTGTGTTTACAAACAAATCATAATATGCCTTGCCTTGATGTAAGCCACGCGCTTAAATGGGTTTAACAACAAATCACCCGTTTGTGCGTCAACACGCTTTCTGGCAATTTTCTTTCCCCAAAACACCAGATGAGCTCAAAAGGACGGCTAGACATGTCTCACAAACTTCATCATTTTACTTCAAAAGCGAGCTTCCATTACGATGCAGCGCATGTACAGGTGTTTTAAATTACTCTGCAATCTTGTTTACGAGGATTTCCGGGCGCGCCAGCAGATTGTTTTCGTAGAGGCTGTTTTTGAAGATCGCGGCGAGTACCGAGGGGCCACTGACACACACCTTGCGGGCTAAAGATGTAAAGTAGGACGCGGCTCCCTTCAGTTCAGCCGGCTTTGTCCCGGCCTGTCTGTCACTTCAACGGCCAGAGCATCGCGAAGGTCCATCGTGATTGATGACGGTGCGAGCCGCACGGGGCATGAGGCCGTCATCACAGCCAGCAACCCGCTGTCGCCCTGGCCACTGTGAAGCGGCGTTAGTTCGGATCCGTGTCCCTACGGACTCTTTCTTTGCTGAGTGTGAATGAAGCTGGGTTAGTTCGGATCTAGGTCACCGCTACTGCTTGGCTGAGTGTGAATGAAGCCGCGTCAGTTCGGATCCAGGTCATTACAGACTGTGGCTTGGCTGGGTGTGAATGAAGCCGTGTCAGGTCTGATCCGTGGCTTGGCTGGGTGTGAATGAAGCCGTGTCAGGTCTGATCCGAGGCTTGGCTGGGTGTGAATGAAGCAGTGTCAGTTCTGATCCGTGGCTTGGCTGCGTGTGAATGAAGCCGTGTCAGTTCTGATCCGTGGCTTGGCTGCGTGTGAATGAAGCCGTGTCAGTTCTGATCCGTGGCTTGGCTGGGTGTGAATGAAGCCGTGTCAGTTCTGATCCGTGGCTTGGCTGGGTGTGAATGAAGCCGTGTCAGTTCTGATCCGTGGCTTGGCTGGGTGTGAATGAAGCCGTGTCAGGTCTGATCCGAGGCTTGGCTGGGTGTGAATGAAGCAGTGTCAGTTCTGATCCGTGGCTTGGCTGCGTGTGAATGAAGCCGTGTCAGTTCTGATCCGTGGCTTGGCTGCGTGTGAATGAAGCCGTGTCAGTTCTGATCCGCGGCTTGGCTGCGTGTGAATGAAGCCGTGTCAGTTCTGATCCGCGGCTTGGCTGGGTGTGAATGAAGCCGTGTCAGTTCTGATCCGCGGCTTGGCTGGGTGTGAATGAAGCCGTGTCAGTTCTGATCCGCGGCTTGGCTGGGTGTGAATGAAGCCGTGTCAGTTCTGATCCGCGGCTTGGCTGCGTGTGAATGAAGCCGTGTCAGTTCTGATCCGCGGCTTGGCTGGGTGTGAATGAAGCCGTGTCAGTTCTGATCCGCGGCTTGGCTGAGTGTGAATGAAGACGTGTCAGCTCTGGCCCAGGTCAAGACTTTGACTTTGCTGAGTTTGAAGCCACATCCGTTCTGACCCAGTTCACCAATGTGGGTCTGTGCAGCGTCATAGCACATCACGCGGCAGTCAACGGTCATTAAAGATTAGACTTCCCAAACTGTCCACTGCCCACTATGTCTTCCATGAATATGTTAAAAGGAAGAAAAGAGAGAAACATCACGGGCCTTATCGATAGGATTAGAAGAAGAAGAAGAAGAAGAAGAAGAAGAAGAAGAAGAAGAAGAAGAAGAAGAAGAAGAAGAAGAAAGAAAGAAAAAAGAAAGAAAGAAAGAAAGAAAGAAAGAAAGAAAAGCAAGAAAAGTACTTAGCGGCTTGTAACTAAGTCGCTGTATGTATATTCTAGTTTCAATAAATAAAAGTCTGAAAGTCGTGAAAACACGTTTGTGAACGCTGCCATTTTATGTCAGGCATTCTGTGCATGTGACGTCATGGACAAGGTGGGTATGTGACGTCATGAACAAGGTGGGCATGCGTGGCAGAAGTGTCAAGCACGTCACGAGCGAACTTAAAAGAAAGAGAGAGAAGATTTTTTTTTTTTCATTGTTAAACTTAAAGAGTGAACCAGCATGGTGCGCCTCAAAGGAATAAATTTAAAAGAAGACTACTTTTGTTGCATATATATATATTGATAGAACAATCACACGAATCTGGAAATGGAACTACTTGCACGCTCCCTGCTGATCATACAGCAGAGTCCTCTCTCCGGTCCCGTTAAGACGTGCACATGTTCTGCAAAATTGTCGCTGCACCTTCCGACAAGAGGCATCGATTTTAGCTTAGAGATTCTTTTGCAGCACTGTCAGGCGTCTGCCTAGCGCGCAGGCTGTGCAATTATCATTGATGCGTGCGGATGATGAATGCATCTTGCGTGAAGGGCGTCGGAAAGGTCTTGGAAGTACGAAAACACGTTGTTGTTTTTCAAGTAGAAATTACGGTGGGCACTATAAAGCTACATGCACCGGGCTGGTTTAATTGACTGATGGGCGACCCGGTTACCGAGTGCCAGCCCGCGATGGGCGGGATCCGTGCAACGCCCACTGACGCGTCCATCATGTAAATGGCAACCAAACTCCCAGGAGGCTGGAAGGGGATGAAGGAGGGGGGGGGGGGGGAGGGGGGGAGGCTACTTCCGTCACTATAGTCTCAACATGGCGAGATCGAGAGACTTATAATCATACTAACTCTTATATAGCGCTATACTATACCCCGTAAAACATGACAAGCTTGCGGCGCTGTACATTATCAACATCAAAATCCACTTGACAATCAAAACAACACAAGTACTATAAATGCATACATCAATGTCAACATGACAAAAAACCAGGATGAACCCCCAAAACAACAGCAACAACAACAACAATCAAACAAACAAACAAAACAACAACAACAACAACAAACAAACAAACAAACAAAACAACAACAACAACAACAACGAAGAAGAAGCACATGTATGGAAGACTTGGATGTTTGACCACTGTGGCCACTCATAGTAAGATAGTGAGACATTTGGCTGTTTGACCACTGTGGCCAGTCATAGTAAGATAGTGAGACATTTGGATGTTTGACCACTGTGGCGTCTCATAGTAAGATAGTGAGACATTTGGCTGTTTGACCACTGTGGCCACTCATAGTAAGATAGTGAGACATTTGGCTGTTTGACCACTGTTGCCACTCATAGTAAGATAGTGAGACATTTGGCTGTTTGACCACTATGGCCACTCATAGTAAGATAGTGAGACATTTGGCTGTTTGACCACTGTGGCCTCTCATAGTAAGATAGTGAGACATTTGGCTGTTTGACCACTGTGGCCACTCATAATAAGATAGTGAGACATTTGGCTGTTTGACCACTGTGGCCACTGTGGCCACTCATAGTAAGATAGTGAGACATTTGGCTGTTTGACCACTGTGGCCATTCATAGTAAGATAGTGAGACATTTGGCTGTTTGACCACTGTGGTCACTCATCGTAAGATAGTGAGACATTTGGCTGTTTGACCACTGTGGTCACTGATGGTGAGATTGTGAGACATTTGGCTGTTTGACCACTGTGGTCACTGATGGTGAGATAGTGAGACATTTGGCTGTTTGACCACTGTGGTCACTGATGGTGAGACCGTGGGACTTGACTGTTTGCCTACTGTGGCCACTGATAGTAAGATAGTGAGACACTTGGCTGTCTGACTACTGTGGCCACTGATGGCCAGATCATGAGACACTTGGCTGTCTGACCACTGTGGCCACTGATGGCGAGATCATGAGACACTTGGCTGGCTGACCACTGTGGCTACTGATGGCCAGATCGTGAGACACGTGGTTGTCTGACCACTGTGGCTACTGATGGCCAGATCGTGAGACACGTGGTTGTCTGACCACTGTGGCTACTGATGGCCAGATCGTGAGTCGCGTGGCTGTCTGACCACTGTGGCTACTGATGGCCAGATCGTGAGACACGTGGCTGTCTGACCACTGTGGCTACTGATGGCCAGATCGTGAGACACGTGGTTGTCTGAACACTATGGCCACTGATGGCAAAATCATCAGACACTTGGCTGGTTGACCATTGTGGCCACTCAGAGCCGAGATCACAAGGAAGACAAACGTCCAGGAGTCCACACCAACTGCTTAACACGGAGAAAGGTGGGCAGAGGCGGACTGGAACCTCAGAACAATGGCCACGTTTATGAGGAGTGGTAGTTGGGAAGGGAGCAATCGACACTACGACAGTGATAACAGAAGGCAGCTGGCACTGGGATGAAGATAGATAAAGTTGGATTCCCTGCAGCTGGAACTACGCCGACAATACCTAAACGTTGAAATCTGGAGGCGGCACTACGGTGACGATGGTGGAGGTTGGGAGACGAAAAGCAAAGCTATTGTCTCAGTGACCAATCACTCACTGTTTCGCAAACTAGCCACGGGAATTCTGCCTTTGTTTTTACAGCCGGCAGCCCGGTTTCATTTAACTGCATTCCCACAAACACTCTTCCTACCCGCAGTGGACTGTGCCAGGAACAGCCAGTAAGACTGTTGCTATGTATTAGTCATCTCATTAATTCCTTCTCCGATCTCATACGACCCCCGAGGTTGATTAGGTCGTTAAATGGGAAGTAATTAATTGAGCAAAATATATTTCATTACGTTTTAATAATCTGTTGTTGTTTCTCGCCCGGTTGCTTTTAGAACGATGGAAAGGGAAGACTGGATCAAAACTTGTCTCACTGCTGTAAGAAAGAAAGAAAAGAAAAAAGAAGGAAAAAAAAAAGAAGAGGGGTCGGTTGTGAGAGGAAACCACAGGCACTCTGTGTTGTTTGTTTACAAACGTGCAGAGGGTTATGTACGGGAGTGACGGAGTAGTGATAAGCGTGGCTGAAACTAGGAGAGGTAATCCCAGTCGCACAGAGTCGGGAAACACAGAAATGGATTCTTCGTCCCGACCGTGTTTTGCGTGACCTCCCCCCCCCCCCCCCCCCCCTCCCCCCCCTCCCCCCCCCCCCCCCCCCCCTCCATCTTCCTTCCACCAACATTGGGCCGGTGGGAAGGACAGCAGTGCGGAGGGGAAGGGAGTGGGTAAGAGGGAGGGAGGAGGTGAAAAATAGATGTCCCCGATTAGCTGTGTGTGTGTGTGTGTGTGTGTGTGTGTGAGAGAGAGAGAGAGAGAGAGAGAGAGAGAGAGAGAGAGAGAGAGAGAGAGGAGAGAGAGAGAGAGAGAGTGCGTGCGTGCGTGCGTGTGTGTGTGTGTGCTCGTGCGTGTGCGCGTGAGTGCGTGCGAGTGAGTGTGTGTGGTGTGTGTGTGTGTGTGTGTGTGTGTGTGTGTGTGTGTGTGTGTGTGTGTGTGTGTGTGTGTGTGTGTGTGTGTGTGTGTTGTAGTAATAATAAAATAACAATAATAAAAGTATTTTTAAAGCGCAAAATCTTTCGCTAGAGACTATTCTAAGCTAGTGTGTGTGTGTGGCGTAATTGTTTCTGTAGTTATTTATATTTTAGTTTGCCACAGTTTTGTTGTTGTTGTTGTTGTTGTTGTTGTATGTTGTTGTTGATATTGTTGTTGTTTTTGTTGTTGCTGTACTGAGTGTTGCTGTGTTTGTCATCAGGCACAGATTGCAAAAGAAGCCGAATTGTGCTTACTGCTTTATCCTTGTGTAAGAAGTATTATCAGCATCATAGTAGTTACACCTCAGCCTTGCTTCTTCTCACTTGAACTCCCCCACCCCTCCTCTCCCCCTTCCAAACACCTCCCCCCTCACCCCCCCCCCCCCCCTCCAATCCATCCTATCCCCCCACCCCCCACCCCCGAACTTTCCCGCCACACCTCCTCAACCTCCACGCCTCTATCCGGTAAACACAGTGCTCCCGGATCCGGAAATGCGAGGAGTGTTTCCGTGATAGCGAAGTGGTTATGTTGGATGATTGATTCGTCGTCAGCTAGGAGTCTTACAGTAACACAATTTTTTTTTTCTGTTACTCAGGACGGAAACTGAATTGAAAGAAATTTCACATTGCCAGACACTGACTATACTACCACAACAAATGTACGTCACAGTCACTTGATACTGGTTATTTTTTCTTCATTATAAGAATACGTCTGCTGTTATTTGCGACAGCTTGACTAAAAATCATCTTATATCGCGTGCCTGCGCTCTGCATGTTGTTTCAGACTACGCAGTAAAGTAGCGCAGGCACTGGATGGGCTGGGTGGCAACGGGATGGTGGTGATCCCGGACATGGATGATGATATTACTCTCTCCCACTTTCTGTCTGTCTCTCTGTCTCTCTGTGTCTCTGTCTCTCTCTCTCTCAGTCTCAGTCTCTCTCTCTCACTCTGTCGTTCTCTCACTCTGTCTCAGTCTCGCTCTCTCACTCTCTTTCTCTTACTCTCAGTCTCTGTCTCTCTCTCTCTCTCTCACTCTGTCTTGTCTGTCTCTGTCTGTCTGTCCAGCCTCTCTCTCTCTCTCTCTCTCTCTCTCTCTCTCTCTCTCTCTCTCTCTCTCTCTCTCACTCTCAGTCTCTCTCGCTCGCTCGCTCATTCCCTCTCCCCTCTCTCTCTCTCTCTCTCTCCACGATACCCGTGGCATAGTGCAACCACTTCAAAGTCCGTGACTGGTTCCTGTCATCTCATTTCCGTTCCCGCGAAATATTTTCTGTTGCCATGGCAGCCAGTAAACTGATTGTTTAGGCCTTCCCGTTCTGACATGCACGTTATACACGAGTCGGCACCCAGAGCTGACGAGTGGAATTACCACTGGCTGGGGTAACACTGACGGACTGCTTTGCGTGTGTGTGCGTGTGTGGGTGGGTGAATCAGTCTGCCCCCCCCCCCCCCACACACACACGCACAAACACATTCACATTCACAGACACACACACACACACACACACACACAAACACACTGACCCCACCACACACACACACACACACACGCGCACACACAACACACACACACACGCGCGCGCACACACACACACACACACACACACACACACACACACACACGCGCGCGCGCGCGCGCGCGCGCGCGCACCACGCATTCAAAACTGAGACACACGCCCAAACACAGACACACATATAAAAAGCACCAAGCACAAAACAGCACCACACACACACACAACACACACACACACAACACACACACACACACACACACACACACACACACACACACACACACACACACACACACACACTTATGTTTCGTCTCGATATGATCTTCACGGTTGGTCGGGCGTCATGTCCGATGGAGGGAAGATGGATGACCTGTTTATGATCAACAATCAGCACAGAGAATTTCCTATCTAACTGCCTTGCCGGTGAACCACCCTCTGTACCAATTTAACTGCCACTGTGACCTTTTGAAGGCCAAACCGTGCACAATGGAAATGCCAGTCAGAAAGAAAACCCCAAAGACCAATAGGCTAAGAGTCTATCGACCAACCGAAGTCTCAATAAAATAACAAAATTAAAAATTTAAAAAAATAAACAGAAAAGGTGACAGATGAAGTTTCTCTCCAAAATTGAAATCTCAGCCAAAAACGTATCGTGAAGAATGAATCAGACCGAAAATTAAATATCAGTCCGAAAATAATACCACCATGGGAAACAGGATTATGTAGACAATCCAAATATAAAACCGAAAGCAAAACATGAAAGACGAATACGATTCTCCCAACAATCAAAACGCAGATATAAAGGAAGTGCAGTCCCGGAAAAACGGCTAGGATATTGTCGACAATCGAAATCTCAAACAAAAGCAAAATGTTAATAACAGAGCATGGCTCCATTTCACTTTTGTTTGCAATAACAACATGAAGCTACGACCTTTTCTGCCTTAGATTCGACGTGTTTTTGATTTTCTATGAATAAATTAGTTTCGCTGACAATCAATCAAGCACCCATAAGCAAAACTGGAACGTCAAAGAGCATTCCTCCTATCCATTTTGCGTGATTCGCTGCCTTTTATTTGCATTATCGGAGAACCGATAACCTTTATTCTACAGCCCTTGGGAGAGATGTTGGGGAAAAAGTCGATGAGTGATGCCCTTGCTCTTCGCCGTTGATCAATAGAATAAAAGCAAAAAGCCGAATGTCTAAGAGGCTTGAATTACTCCCCTGCATGCATAGCACTACCTTCTACTTCTTGTCAAATGTTTTGGGGGTAACTCTCCAGGCGTCTCTCTCTTCTCTCTCTCTCTCTCTCTCTCTCTCTCTCTCTCTCTCTCTCTCTCTCACTCCTCAACGTGGGGTTACAAACTCCAAATGCTACGGTGCTCGGAGATCTAGCCAGATTCCACTATTTTTCATTCTGACAGCTGTACTTGATTAAATTTTGGCTAAGAATCTTGCGTTTACCAGAAGAAAAGACTGACAAAGAAAGCATACAATATGCTAATCCATTTGCAAGAGAATGGTAAAAAGACATGGACTTTTCATGTAATGCAACTGATTTGTACAAATGGATTTGGTGACGTGTGGTTTCAACAGGGAGTAGGCGATGCGGGTGCATTCCTCAGATGTTTCAGGCAGAGATGGTTGATCAGTATATACAAGGTTGGGCTACAGATATCGAGACCAAAGAAAGATTTGAGTTTTATTCCAGCTTTAAACGTATTTTTCAGAGCAAAAAAATACATAGACTCCAGCAGAAAAGGTGTTTTCGAGACTCTTATGTACAGTTTAGATTGGGGATATCACCTATACGTGTACACAGAATGCGTTACAGAAAGGATGTTGTCCCGAGTCAGTTACTTTGTCCTGTGTGTAAAAATGAAATTGAGGACGAATCACATGTGATATTCAGATGCAATGCATATGAGCGCTTTAGAAAAGAGGTGAACATTATAGCAAGTACAAGTACTACCCAGGACACTTTTAATGCTCTTTCCCGTGTTATGGCTGCAGACGACGAAGAGTCTGTTATTCAGTTTCACGTTTTCTGTACAGAGTCTTCGACATGCGGAATCGAGCTGTATCAAGTGAATGAAAGAAATTCAGCGTGTGTTCGATAGAAATAAAGGTAAGGGAGGTAAAGGATAAATGAATGATTGATTTAAAGCGAATGTGCGAGGTAAATTTGAATTTGAAATGCATGACTGTGTTTAACCGATTTTTGATGCTGCAATTTGTAATAGTTTTGTGTAATATAAATCTACGTTTTGCGTGAGTCCAATTCCCCCCTTGAAATGAACATGTACTGTTTCTTCAATAAAATGTCTTGCGTCTTGCGTCTTGCGTCTCTCTCTCTCTCTCTCTCTCTCTCTATATATATATATATATATCACTGTCGGGGTATTGCGATGGACTACGTGCGCATGTGTGCCACCCAACCGTCCAAGTCCATCCACCTGTGCTGTTTCTGAACTTCTGCCGGTAAAGGAACTTCACTGGACACTGGTCTGCGTGTGTGTATAAACCGTGAGTGTAAACCGTGTGTGTAGACTGCATAGAAACTGCGTGCATAGACTGTGAGTCTAAACTGCGTGTATAAACTATGCACATAGGCTGTGTGTCGAAACTGTGAGGGGTATGTGCAACGACTGTGTGTATAAACTGTTTGAATAAAACCGATGTGATTCAACCGTGTGTATAAACAGTGTGTATGTGCATCCAACGGGCATCAACCGTGTGTATAAACTGCGTGTGTATAAACCATGTGCATGAACTGTGTGCATAAACTGTACGAACAATAACACATATTTTATATTTTAAAACTCAAAGAACAGTTATTGAAAATACAAAAGTTACGTAATAAACAAAGTAGTAATTTACGTAATTTACACACACACACACGCACGCACGCACGCACGCACGCACGCACGCACGCACGCACGCACGCACGCACGCACACGCACGCACACACACACACACACACACACACACACACACTGCTCTGACGTTTGAACAGATTTATTCCAATGCTATTAACTGCAGAGTATTCTCACTGTCTTGTATTTGATTTAGGTACGCGAAATCGTCTACCAAATGGAAGAAGCTCATGATGTTTAGCAAGGACATGGCTGTTGTCATCTACAATCATCCTAGCCTTCCGTACCACACGTCGTTCACACAACTGACTTAATTGTTCTCGTCTTTCACCCACAACCTTGCCACACACATTCACCACTTTATTCAGGACATTTTTGCTTTTCACATTTAAGCCTAAAAAAACACCCAGCACAGGAACGAAAATGTTAAAACTGATTCAATACAACTCACGTAGAAAGTGCGTAAAAAACAGCAGCACTGACATTAAGAGATCTTAGCTTTTGAAGGCAACATGTTCTTGGCTGACACACGCTGGACAACAGAGCTCGAACGCAGTTGTTTCCAGTGCCAGGGCTAAGGACTGAAAACGTGAACTGGATGACTGGGGCGTAAAGTCTCCTGATGCCAGCGGCTCAGACCACATTCAATCAATCTGAGCCGTGGCTGGAATCACCGCCAGGACAAGCCGCCTGGCCCTCTGCCCGGGGCCGGTTCAACAGGCTAATGTAAAACAACAACAACAAAACGCCCGCAAAGGGGGAAGTTAAACAGCTTCAGGTGCATTTCGCAATGCTCACAGTGTTATGTTTTAGTTGGCATCGTCACGGCGCCATCAACACTAATGCAGGCTTCTCAAAGCGCTACGAACAGCGGAAGAGGCTGCTGGGGACGCGATGGCTCAGGGGTACCCAGCCCGACAGTTAACGTATAGTGCCGGGAAGCGCGGAGTCGGTCCGGGCCCCATGCTCGCTCACCGTTGATTCGTTCTCAGGTTTTTTACTGTTGTTGTGTCATTATCACCGCCATCACCGTCTCGTCTTCTTTACGTAAATATAATTTGTTGCTGCTGTTACATGTTTCTCCTCTAAATGGTTTTACTGTTTGTCATTTGTCATAGCATACGTACCTACCCTCAACAACAGAGAGAGAGAGAGAGAGAGAGAGAGAGAGAGAGAGAGAGAGAGAGAGAGAGAGAGAGAGAGAGAGAGAGAGAGAGAGAGAGACACACACACACACACACACACACACACACACACACACACACACACACACACACACGCACACACACAGGCGTTTTCGTTATTGTCTTGATACCACAGTGAGTTTAATAGCTCTGGTTAGACAATCGTGATTCATATGCATTATCATTATGATCAGATACTGATGCATGTTTAATGATGAATGTTTTGACTTCTCGGTGTGTGTCTGGCGTTGACTGTTGTATCCAAAAATACGTGAGCCAGAATCTGACTTGTGACCTGGTGAACTGTACTCAGCACTGGCTAGACCCTTTGTGGTGATCCCGTGTTCAGTGTCAAGATTCAGAAATCAGTGAGTTAAAGTCATCATCATCAAGTTGTGCTCGCTTTCGACCCTGTATGGCTGCAGATGTTCAACTGATTGTAATGAGTGAGTGAGTGCAGTGGACACAGAAATGTGAAGGTCAGTGGTGTTGGAGTTTCTGAGGCCATCGATATTCTTGCCGTTACTTAACCTAGTTATACCCACCGTCCCGTGTTGAAGACACATAACTGGTCACGTTAGTCTGCTTTGGGCTGTGGTAATTCGGTATCCGGCTGACATGAATCTTTGAAGAGGAACCTCCCCTGTACAAAGACGAGGTGGTTGAGTATTTTCTCCTCTTGTTGTACGGAGAGGCCACCTTGAAGACTTTTTGCATCAGGGTAGTTAGCGTTCCCTAAATAAATCTCTACGCGTAAATGGGCTAAGT
>JABMCL010002213.1:222500-225000 GCA_018857735.1 Alviniconcha marisindica
TGATCGTGTAACGGTGCATGTCAAGGCACCAGGCTAGACTGACTGCATGCTCGAAATCTGATTCGGACGACCCCCCCCCCCCCCCCCCCCCCCCCACCCTACCCCCCACCGTCCACCGCCTCCCTCCTCAATCGCCTGCTCCAAACCCCGTCCAGATGAGACGATAAATATTGCCTGGTTCTCTCAGTGTAGGGTGCTGCTGTAGGCATGCACACGTTTGAAGTATCCACGGCCACAGCGAAATGTTCTCCTAGGAGAATTGCGTCAGACTTCAGCCAATGTTTGAAAAAAATCTGTCAGACTCCAACCAGTGTCAGGCATAATTCTGTAAGACTTGAACCAGTGTCAGGCACAATTCTGTAAGACTTCAACCAGTGTTAGGCAGAATTCTGTAAGACTTCAACCAATGTTAGACCTGTGAATTATGTAAGGCTTCAATCCATGTTAGAATTCTGTAAGACTTCAACCTATGTTAGGCAGAATTCTGTCAGACTTCAGCTTATGTTAGGTAGAATTCTGTAAGACTTCAATCAGCATTAGGCAGAATTATTTAAGACTTCAACTTATGTTAGGCATAGTTCTATAAGACTTCAGTCAGTGTTATGTTGTGATTAGTCATGGCTCAACCAACGGTAAGTTCTGATTAACAAGAGAGCATGAGAGATCTAGGCAAGAGAAGGAGGCACTGGCTGGGTGGGTGAAAAGACAGACTCAAATTGGTGTTGTTGTTTGAGATCATTAATATTTTGTTAATTGTTGTATGAGTGGACGAGCGGAGACTGGTGTGCGCACGACAGTGTGTGTGTGTGTGTGTGTGTGTGTGTGTGTGTGTGTGTGTGTGTGTGTGTGTGTGTGTGTGTGTGTGTGTGTGTGTGCGCGCGCGCGCGCGCGCGCGCATGTGTGTGTGTATTGTTTGATAGGCGATAATGGTCATTACAGCTACAATAATTAAGGTTTTGCTTGCTGAAATGTATGTTAATGTGGTTTTTGTGATAAGATGTTTGTACAGCGCACTGAGTTTAACTCTGGTTAAAGAATAGCGCTTTATAAAAATTATTATTATTATTATTATTATTAAGCAGGGCGACATATCCTTGTCTGTTGCAGCTTTGCATGACGGGGATAGTTCTGTAAAACTTCAGTCAGTGGTATGTTGTGACTGGCCATGGCTCAGCCAACGTTAAGTTCTGATCAAGCAGGGCAATTACACATCCCTTCCTGATATAGTGCAGACTCGCCTCGCGGGGATAGTTCCGGTATGGCTTGACTGAGTCAGTGGTATGTTGGGACTGGCCATGGCTCCACCAACGCTTAAGTTCTGATCAAGCAGGGCGGCACATCTCTGTTGCAGCCTTTTTGCCTCGCGGGGATAGTTCTGTAAGACTACAGTCAGTCAGTGTTATGTTGTGATTGGTCATGGCTCAACCAGCGTTAAGTTCTGATTAAGCAAGGCAACATATCTCTGTCTGCTGCACGCTTGTCTTGCGGGGTGCACATTGCCAGTTGGTAAGATACGAATTCACAAAACGCAGAACAAGCAACAGCAACAAAACTCTAACCCGCCGAGGGCACTGGAATCCAGCATGGTGTAACTGCTATGACGGGAGGGAAGAGTGAAACCCTAATTAGGAAAAGAAAGAAAAGAATATTTCAGGGTAAAACCTTTCGTCAGCTAAGACCCGTAAGAGCTGTAAGAACGAGTGAGAACATATCGTATCACTGTGTTACGCCGAACTCTAGAGTTTCACACGCGAGTAGCCAAGACCCATAAGAGTTGTAAAGAACAGATCATCACTGGTGTAACTCTAGAGTTCAGCGAGTAAGACCCATAAGAGTTGTAAAGAACAGATCGTATCACTGTGTTACGCCTAACTCTAGAGTTTCACACGCGAGTAACCAAGACCCATAAGAGTTGTAAAGAACAGATCGTATCACTGTGTTACGCCAACTCTAGAGTTTCACACGCGAGTAGCCAAGACCCATAAGAGTTGTAAAGAACAGATCGTATCACTGTGTTACGCCTAACTCTAGAGTTTCACACGCGAGTAACCAAGACCCATAAGAGTTGTAAAGAACAGATCGTATCACTGTGTTACGCCTAACTCTAGAGTTTCACACGCGAGTAGCCAATGAGCCGTCCGAAGAGGCGAGACACACCACTATTTTGACCGCCAGTTTTCCTCTGAAAGTTCAGCTCACCGGTGGGCTGTGAGCCGATTTGGCCTAGCGGTAAGACGTTAGGCTGGTAAGAAGAGGGACCTCGGTTCGAATCCGCTTCGGTTCTCTTTTCTCTTTAAAAAGGTTGTGGTTTGTGGACACTGTCTTGTGACACAATTGTGTCACAATTAATGACACATTAAAATGGCTCTCACCGCTGCCCATCTTAATGCAGGAGTCAATCTGGATGTAACAGTGTAGCGATAGGTATATAATCTCCCTCTCCCCCCACCCCCACCCCCCCACCCCCACTTCCCCCTTCTACCCGTCCCTAATAAGCCTT
>JABMCL010002213.1:230000-237500 GCA_018857735.1 Alviniconcha marisindica
AAAATGCATTCACATACACGAAACTCTTAGTTCTTTTTGGCAGCGAAGGAAATTTCGCCAATCAAGCGTCCGAGGTCGTATACGATGTAGTGAGAGATCTAGGAAAGAGTATTGATTATTTATAAATTTTTGTATCTGAGTGGACGAACGGAGATTGGTGTGCGCATCTGTGTGTGTGTGTGTGTGTGTGTGTGTGTGTGTGTGTGTGTGTGTGTGTGTGTGTGTGTGTGTGTGTGTGTGTGTGTGTGTTTTGTGTATGCATGGTTATTGTTTGATAGGCGATGATGGTAGACTACAATATTTAAGATTCTGTTTGTTTAAAATGTATGTCAGTGTGGTTTTTGTCATAAGATGTTCGTACAGCGCAGTGAGTTTAACTCTGGTCTGAGAACAGCGCTTTATAAGAATTATTTATTATCATTATTATTATTAGTGACAACTGCGGGCGAAATCAAAGATGTACGGAGAGTAAGTTTACTGGTAAATGTTATTAATTTTTCTCTTTACATGTTTGCACTGAAAGAGGCAGTTAATGGAAGGATCTATTTTTAATGATGATATTGCACATTGATCATTTTGATAAACGATTTGCATTTTAAAAACAACATAGCTCAGCCAAAAACAGATAACAGATCAGTCGCTGAATCAGCTCTCCATCTCATGTTTCATCGTTCTTCACCGTTTAACTGTAGTTTAAGTGCCGTTTTGTAGCTTGATAAAGGGGGTTACCCAGACAATTCGCATGTTGTGTTTTGTCCTAATAGCGTCCTTGGAACCTTTTATATGTTTGGATCTTGAGTTACATTTTGTTTTTCTCAGCTCTTCACGATAAGCTGTCAGCGTCGAAACACATTTCAAAAGTTAGCCTGCTACTACTATGGACATATATCTACACAGGTCCATGGCTACTACTATGGACATATATCTATATAGGTCCATGGCTACTACTATGGACATATATCTACACAGGTCCATGGCTACTACTATGGACCTATATCCACACAGGTCCATGGCTACTACCGTGGACCTATATCTACACAGGTCCATGGCTACTACCGTGGACCTATATCTACACAGGTCCATGGCTACTACCATGGACCTATATCTACACAGGTCCATGGCTACTACCGTGGACCTATATCTACACAGGTCCATGGCTACTACCGTGGACATATATCTACACAGGTCCATGGCTACTACCGTGGACCTATATCTACACAGGTCCATGGCTACTACCGTGGACCTATATCACACAGGTCCATGGCTACTACCGTGGACCTATATCTACACAGGTCCATGGCTACTACCGTGGACCTATATCCACACAGGTCCATGGCTACTACCGTGGACCTATATCTACACAGGTCCATGGCTACTACCGTGGACCTATATCTACACAGGTCCATGGCTACTACCATGGACCTATATCTGCACAGGTCCACGGCTACTGCCGCCTGTGCATAGACACGAATTGCAGCACTGCAAAAGGCCTCTGAGCAACGAGCAGTGTTGCGTAGCGTGACGCAGTGTCGCTAGTCGCTGCTGAACGCGGCTCAGCTTTGCAACGGTAGGACAAACTGGCCGTGGCAGCCAAGACCTTCACGGTAGTGGGGGTAGTTGGGGTGGAGCAAGGAGAGAGGCGGTTGGTCTAACGACGTGTGACTGCGCGTGCCCAGGGTCTTCTGGTTAATGATTACTGCGCTAACTGCTCTCTCTCTCTCTCTCTCTCTCTCTCTCTCTCTCTCTCTCTCTGTCTTGTATCTCTCTCTTCCTCTCCCCGTTCATCCCTCCCCCCCCCTCTCTGTCTCTCTCTCTCTCTCCGTTCCTCCCTCCCTCTCATTTTCTAGTCTGTCTCTCTGTCTCTGTCTCTGTCTCTCTGTCTGTCTGTCTGTCTGTCTGTCTCTGTCTCTGTCTCTCTGGTTCCCCCTGTCTCCCTCCCTCTCTTTCCCCTCTTATGTTTTTAACAGAGATAGAGACATACAGAGACAGACAAACGGAGACAGAGACAGAGACAGATAGAGACAGACATGCAGACAGACAGATACAGAAACACAAAGACGGACAGCGACACACAGAAACACACAGACAGCGACACACACACACACACACACACACACACACACACACACACACACACACACACACACACACACACACACACACACACACACAAACAAACACCGAGGGCCATACAGATAGACAAACGTACAGGCAGACAGAGACAGAGATACACAGACAGACAGAGACACGGACAAACACTGAGGTACATACAGATAAACAAACACAGAGGGAGACAGAGACAGAGGTAGCGACATACAGACAGGCAGAGACAGAGATGGACAGAGACAGCGACATACAGACAAACATACAGGCAGGCAGAGACAGAGATAGCGACATACAGACAGACATACATACAGACGGACAAGCATACAGGCAGACAGAGACAGCGACATACAGACAGACATACAGCCAGCCAGACAGAGATAGAGACAGCGACATACAGACAGACATACGTACAGGCAGACAGAGATAGAGACAGCGACATACAGACAGACATACGTACAGCCAGACAGAGATAGAGACAGCGACATACAGACAGACATACGTACAGCCAGACAGAGACAGAGACAGCGACGTACAGACAGACATACGTACAGGCAGACAAAGATAGAGACAGCGACATACAGACAAACATACATACAGGCAGACAGAGACAGAGATAGTCAAAGACAGCGACATGCAGACATACAAACATAGACAGAGACATACATATATACAGACAAACAGAGACAGAGACCTACAGATAAACAGAGACCTACAGACAGAAAAATAGGCTACCCCCCCTTCCCCCCTCTCCCATCCCACGAAGCAGCCGACGAGCTAAACATCGTCAACAAACACGGACGAGGGCGGCGGTAAAACGTTGGCCAGGCCGCCAGCGGCTGGTATCCCAGTGCTGGCCCAGCAACGTGGCTGTGATTTATAAGGAGCCCCGTGACTAACGAAGCAGTCAAATCATGTTAATCACGAACGATAACTCATCCACTTCCGGTCGCTAATGATCTCCGTGGCTAGCCGATACACTGAGGAATTCGGACAGTGGTGCCGACGGTTTCGGTGGAACGCAAGTGGCTAAGCTAATCACTGTCAAGGCAGCAATGGATGTTTGAGGAGGCCTGTCACCCGTTGGAATGGCTGGTTTCATTAAAAGCCCATTTCATTAACCCCTTCACTGACATGACGTCATTTGAAAACGACCACCGAATAAGACGGTGCGAAATTTGAAACCTTTAAGCCTTTTTTCTTTTTCTTTTTCTTTTTTTTGCGTTGGAGTATGAAAAGATTTTCATCAAAGATTTTCATCAAAACATTATAGCATTGAAAGTAGCTTTGTTATTGGCCCTGAAAATATACTGTTTTTGAGGCGTGTCCGTGTATCTTTCGGCCTGGACATTTTTCAAGCTGGGGCAGTGAAGGGGTTAAACCCATTCGCAAACGTGTCCGCTCGCGTCAAAAAGGAACACGTGAATAAAGCAGAATGAAATGACTGGACACAAGGGCCACCTTTGGGGTTCTCGTCTTTAGACTTGAATGGAAAGCTTGGAGGCTATGAGCAAGACTTGATAAAGGGCTGGATGGCTCGGTGGGTAGAACTTCGGACCGAAAAGCCAGGCGCAATACTGACGGGGTTCGAGTCCCCGGTGCAGCAAGGAAACGTTCTCCCAAAGTCAAATTTGAGTGCAGACCCGCTGACGGTATTCGTACGGCCTCCGTTGGCAACCTCATGCATCTGCGCACGTTAAAAATCTCAAACACTGGCAGCCGTATCATTCTGAACACGTGAACGGTGTGTTTTTAGATCACGGGTCTGGTATAGTGGGCATTCTGGAGAGAGCTGGATGGTGTGTGTGTGTGTGTGTGTGTGTGTGTGTGTGTGTGTGTGTGTGTGTGTGTGTGTGTGTGTGTTTGTTTGCTCTTGTGTGTGTGTGTGTGTGTGTGTTTGCTCTTGTGTGTGTGTATGTGTGTGTTTGCTCGTGTGTGTGTGTGTGTGCTCGTGTGTGTGTTTGCTCTTGTGTGTGCATGTGTATGTGTGTGTTTGCTCTTGTGTGTGTGTGTGTGTGGTGGTGCGTCGCGCTGTCGTCGTGTGTGTGTGTGTGTGTGTGTGTGTGTGTGTGTGTGTGTGTGTGTGTGTGTGTGTTGCTCTGTGTGTGTGTGTGTGGGTGGGTGGGGTGGGTCTGGGGGTGGTGGTGGGGGGAAGTATGGTAGGTAATAATGTAACGATATTATTTTCTTTCTTGTACATTGCTGCTTCTCATAGGGCACTGGTACATTATTTCCCTTGTGCATACATACTGTTAGTTGTCATATATGTATCACTTTCCTGAGAAGCTTACCTTCGATTTTTTCTCACTTAACGTAGAAAATGCTGGAGAATGTTGTAATGCGCAGTGAGTTGGTGTACACCGGAGAAATGCGCTATACAAAAGTTATTTATTATTTTAATTTTATTAACATACTGGACACATTGGTAGGAATGGTTATAAATACAGAGCTGCTAGCGCTTGCAAATGCTGTAGCCTTATAATATGCAGGTGAGGCGACCCAGATTGATACAGATACAGATGTATATATGGTTGTTTGTTAACCGCAAATAAGGTTGGTTAGGCGTTGTTTGTTAACTGCAAATAAGGTTGGTTAGGTGTTGTTTGTTAACTGCAAATAAGGTTGTTAGGTGTTATTTGTTAATTGCAAATAAGGTTGGTTAGGTGTTGTTTGTTAACTTCAAATAAGGTTGGTTAGGTGTTGTTTGTTTACTGCAAATAAGGTTGGTTAGGTGTTGTTTGTTAACTGCAAATAAGGTTAGTTAGGTGTTGTTTGTTAACTGCAAATAATGTTGGTTAGGTGTTGTTTGTTAGCTTCAAATAAGGTTGGTTAGGTGTTTGTTAACTTCAAATAAGATTGGTTAGGTGTTGTTTGTCAACTTCAAATAAGGTTGGTTAGGTGCTGTTTGTTAACTTCAAATAAGGTTGGTTAGGTGTTGTTTGTTAACTTCAAATAAGGTTGGTTAGGTGTTGTTGTTGTTGTTGTTGATGCGCCCCAGATTGATACAGACACAAATTATAATTATACGGTTGTTTGTTAACTGCTAATAAGTGTGGTTAGGTGTTCTTGTTGTTTTTTGTTGTTGTTTTTAACACAAATTTACAGTGATGCAACTTACTGATACATGTTGTCAGCATGGTAATTTTAAGATCAGTCTAATAACACTTATGTGAAAAGACTTCACAAATTATTTTTTTAAGTAAAAAAAAAAAGAAAAAAAGAAAAAAAAGAACCGTCCCAAATATCCCGCAAGGGAGTAATGATTTGTTTTTCCAAGTCAGAGCTGATAGAACGCGTTTTAAAGGCAAGACTGACATGACCAAGTCCCAGAGAATCTGAAAGTTTGGATTCCACACATTTTTGCAGGCGTGAATAAACAGACTTGCTGAGTCTGAAGTCAGTTCCAGAGATTCTGAAGACAGGACTGACTGACATGCCCAAGTCGCCTCGGTCTGACAGCTAGTTCACTGATGGCGTTTTGAAGACAGTACGGACTGGCTTTGTGATTGTGTGTGTCTGAGAATTCATTCCAAACGTTCGAAGGCAAGATTAACGTGGCCTTGTGAGTCTGAATGTTGATTCCACATATTATTTTAAAGACAACATTGACATAGTATCGTGAGTCTGAAACCGACTGCCCAACTTTGAAGACAAGACTGACATAACATTGTGAGTCTGAAACCGACTGCACAATTTAGAGGACCAGACTCACGTGGCGTAGGGAGTCTAAGTGTTGAGTCCACAAACGTTAAGGGAAAAGGTCAAACCGACGGGGCGTTGTAGGTCTGAAAATTGATCTGAAGGCTTTGAAGACAAGATATCGCCTTGTGTGTCTGAAGGAACTTGTTGTTGTTTTTACACCCATTCAGTCACGAGGGTAATATCAGGGCGAATTTGCGTCTGAAAATTGATCCCACACGTGTTGGAAGCAAGACTAACTGACACGGTATAGCGAGTCTTGAAGTGGAAACCCCGGGGCAGGGGACGGCGTTGTGGAAGCCCTCTCACGTCTGAGAACAAACACTGTTTGTCAAGCAAGCCGTCAGTGAACCCAGGACTTCAGTCCTCTGGCCACTGGAACAACGCAGTTGTGCTAGCAACGTTTGCCCAGAGCCTGTGTAAAACAATCGGTTATAAAGAACGAACGTAATACTTTAACACAGTCTAGTGTATACAACTAATTGGGGTGAGAATCATCAACACACAAGGGAGTTAATTAGCGCTCGAAGTACGTAACCCAAGTACAACAACAAAGACCCGAGTCGGCTGCTGTAACTCTCCCCTGGCACGCGTGTAAATACAAGGAACATAAACTCCACCAGAGGTACATCCTCACGTAACACAAACACAACAACAAAAACCTGAGTCGGCTGCTGTAACTCTCCCCTGGCACGCGTGTAAATACAAGGAACATAAACTCCACCAGAGGTACATCCTCACGTAACACAAACACAACAACAAAGAACTGAGTCGCCTACTGTAACTCTCACCTGGCATGCTGTAAATACAAGGTACATAAACTCACCAGAGGTACATCCTCACGTAACACAAACACAACAACAAAGACCTGAGTCACCTACTGTAACTCTCACCTGGCATGCGTGTAAATACAAGGTACATACACTCCACCAGAGGTACATCCTGTCTATGGCAGCAAACTGGTTGTATTTGTCCTGCCAGTCGACTGACGCTACTGAAGTAACTTCCCCCCCCCCCCCCCCCCCCGCCCTCCGAAAGAGACCTTTTTTATGTGCTCGTTTTCGTTTTTGTTCCCTCCAGTCTGGGG
This sequence comes from Alviniconcha marisindica, assembly GCA_018857735.1. Classification (NCBI taxonomy): domain Eukaryota; kingdom Metazoa; phylum Mollusca; class Gastropoda; family Provannidae; genus Alviniconcha; species Alviniconcha marisindica. Next base: position 236,890 of record JABMCL010002213.1, read on the forward strand.
CGTTTAATCAAATAACGTGCATCCGTCCATCATTACAATGCACACATTCACCCACTCATTGACACTTCTTTATAACAGCTATCAGACCAGTTTCATTTTCATACAAGACGTACATCCACCAGTTACAAATTGACATGTTCCCCTTACTTGCATCCGTTGAGTGAAAGAGACCTTCTTGTCCTCTGCGTGTTCAGAGAGTTCGTCTTCGAGACTGTCAGCGGATGACTGTTTGACACCGAACTCTAAAAATCGCTGTGGCGGGCAACTTTAAAGCGGCTTTAAGCCTGCGAGTACGACAGGAGCGGAACGAGGGAGTCGCGTGCTTCACGCCATCACCGTGGCATAGAACCAGGCTCCTGTAGCGGAAACAGGCGTGCCCGACAGCCGGGCCAGAGAAATCATCATCGACATGACATCGGGCTCCGGGGAGTTTGGACTCAAACTGTAATTACTGTAGGAACATATTTCTCGTGTGCAGGAACTGTTTTGGAGTGATCAGCGGGTTTCGGCTCGCGTTGGCCGTTGTCTTCAGTTATTGCAGCCTGATATTTTAACCGATCTAAAAAGATTGAATGAGCGCGCCTGTCCGATCCGTCACTGAGGGGGAAAAA
>JABMCL010002213.1:247500-262500 GCA_018857735.1 Alviniconcha marisindica
TTTCTCACACACTGCAGTCCCTGTCTGTCTCACACACTGCAGTCCCTGTCTGTCTCACACACTACAGTCCCTGTCTGTCTCACACTCTGCAGTCCCTGTCTGTCTCACACACTACAGTCCCTGTCTGTCTCACAAACTGCACACACACACACACACACACACACACACACACACACACACACACACACACACACACACACACACACACACACCACAACACAACACAACACACACACCACCACCACCAGTGTCACCACCACCACTGCCACCACCACCCCAGCACCACCCACACACATTGCAGGAATATTTCGAAATATTTTCTTTTACTCCTTCAAACAAAAATATGACGTGGATGCTTTGTCACGATCATTGAAGCGGCGGATGCATTTTAGGCATACAGACATCTGAAGAGTTGCATGTTAATAATGATTTTATATCATTGGTTTACTTTTTATTTTTAGTACGCTTCTGTTTTGAGATATTCGCCTGAGCGCGTGAACTCCAGTGTTGAGCACGAACGTCAGCGTGCGACGAACGTCAGCGTGCGAGTCCTTCACCTTCTGGTGGGGGCATGAGGCATGAACGTGCATGTTCAAACACCGGTGAGTCGTCGGCCCCCACTGAAACCGACTATTGGCCTTTATTCAGTAACATGCCTCACTCTCTGTTTCTCCCTCTGTTCAGTTTGTCCCTTCCGTTGTCTCTGCCCCCGCCTCTCTCTCTGTCTCTCTGTCTTCTCTCTGTCTCTGTCTCTGTCTCTGTCTCTGTCTCTGTCTCTCTCTCTCTCTCTCTCTCTCCTCTCTCTCTCTCTCTCTCTCTCTCTCTCTCTCGCTCTCTCTTCAGTCTTTGCCATTTGCTGTCTCTGCTCCCCCAGTCTCAATCTGTCTGTCTCTGTGTCTGTCTGTATGTCTCGGTCTCGGTCTCTGTTTTTGTCTGTCTCTGTCTCTCTGTGTCTCTCTCTGTCTGTCTCTCTGACTCTCTGTCTCTGTCTCTCTCTGTGTCTGTCTGTCTGTGTCTGTCTGTGTCTGTGTGTCTGTGTGTCTCTGTCTCTCTGTCTGTCTGTCTAACTGTCTGTCTGTCTCTCTCTGTCTCTGTCTCTCTCTGTCTCTCTTTCTGTGTCTCTGTCTCTCTCTGTGTCTCTCCTTTGCTCGTTCCATTAGGAGTGCAGGGCAGTGCGGTCCTGATGATGCATGTGAGAAGGTCTCATGCCAACGCTGATCTTGCACTTCATTGTGCATCCATTGATCTGCACTTCATTTGTTGGACGGCTCAACTATAGATCATTGCTCAATGGACAGAGTAATGGGAGAAGATGACAGACTGTGAATGGAACTATATATATATTACTCGTGAGTGCACAGCTTAATGAGGGAAGATGACAGATCTCGTATGGAACTGTATCGTTCGTCCCTCATTTCAAAGAAGGCCACCTTACTCTTTTCATGCACCGTCTGCCGGGTGGGATGTATGGCTGCGGCCGTGGATTAGTCAGGTCGATCCGAGGCTCGAGGTTTCTAGGGCAGTGGGGGCAGGACAGAAGTCTCTAGGGCAGTGGGGGCAGGACAGAAGTCTCTAGGGCTGTGGGGGCAAGACAGAAGTCTCTAGGACAGTATGGGGGCAGGACAGAAGTCTCTAGGACAGTACGGGGGCAGGACAGAAGTCTCTAGGACAGTACGGGGGCAGGACAGAAGTCTCTAGGACAGTGGGGGCAGGACAGAAGTCTCTAGGACAGTACGGGGGCAGGACAGAAGTCTCTAGGGCAGTGGGGGCAGGACAGAAGTCTCTAGGGCTGTGGGGGCAGGACAGAAGTCTCTAGGGCAGTGGGGGCAGGACAGAAGTCTCTAGGGCAGTGGGGGCAGGACAGAAGTCTCTAGGGCAGTGGGGGCAGGACAGAAGTCTCTAGGGCTGTGGGGGCAGGACAGAAGTCTCTAGGGCTGTGGGGGCAGGACAGAAGTCTCTAGGGCAGTGGGGGCAGGACAGAAGTCTCTAGGGCAGTGGGGGCAGGACAGAAGTCTCCTAGGGCAGTGGGGGCAGGACAGAAGTCTCTAGGGCAGTGGGGGCAGGACAGAAGTCTCTAGGGCAGTGTGGGCAGGACAGAGGTCTCTAGGACAGTACGGGGGTAGGACAGAAGTCTCTAGGACAGTGGGGGCAGGACAGAAGTCTCTAGGGCAGTGGGGGCAGGACAGAAGTCTCTAGGGCTGTGGGGGCAGGACAGAAGTCTCTAGGACAGTACGGGGGTAGGACAGAAGTCTCTAGGGCTGTGGGGGCAGGACAGAAGTCTCTAGGACAGTACGGGGGTAGGACAGAAGTCTCTAGGACAGTGGGGGCAGGACAGAAGTCTCTAGGGCTGTGGGGGCAGGACAGAAGTCTCTAGGGCAGTGGGGGCAGGACAGAAGTCTCTAGGGCAGTGGGGGCAGGACAGAAGTCTCTAGGGCAGTGGGGGCAGGACAGAAGTCTCTAGGGCAGTGGGGGCAGGACAGAAGTCTCTAGGGCAGTGGGGGCAGGACAGAAGTCTCTAGGGCAGTGGGGGCAGGACAGAAGTCTCTAGGGCAGTGTGGGCAGGACAGAGGTCTCTAGGACAGTACGGGGGTAGGACAGAAGTCTCTAGGACAGTGGGGGCAGGACAGAAGTCTCTAGGGCAGTGGGGGCAGGACAGAAGTCTCTAGGGCTGTGGGGGCAGGACAGAAGTCTCTAGGACAGTACGGGGGTAGGACAGAAGTCTCTAGGGCTGTGGGGGCAGGACAGAAGTCTCTAGGACAGTACGGGGGTAGGACAGAAGTCTCTAGGACAGTGGGGGCAGGACAGAAGTCTCTAGGGCTGTGGGGGCAGGACAGAAGTCTCTAGGGCAGTGGGGGCAGGACAGAAGTCTCTAGGGCAGTGGGGGCAGGACAGAAGTCTCTAGGGCAGTGGGGGCAGGACAGAAGTCTCTAGGGCAGTGGGGGCAGGACAGAAGTCTCTAGGGCAGTGGGGGCAGGACAGAAGTCTCTAGGACAGTACGGGGGCAGGACAGAAGTCTCTAGGACAGTGGGGGCAGGACAGAAGTCTCTAGGGCAGTACGGGGGCAGGACAGAAGTCTCTAGGGCAGTGGGGCAGGACAGAAGTCTCTAGGGCTGTGGGGGCAGGACAGAAGTCTCTAGGACATACGGGGTAGACAGTCTCTAGGGCTGTGGGGCAGGACAGAAGTCTCTAGGGCAGTGGGGGCAGGACAGAAGTCTCTAGGGCAGTGGGGGCAGGACAGAAGTCTCTAGGGCAGTGGGGGCAGGACAGAAGTCTCTAGGGCAGTGGGGGCAGGACAGAGTCTCTAGGGCAGTGGGGGCAGGACAGAAGTCTCTAGGGCTGTGGGGGCAGGACAGAAGTCTCTAGGACAGTACGGGGGCAGGACAGAAGTCTCTAGGACAGTGGGGGCAGGAGAGAAGTCTCTAGGACAGTACGGGGGTAGGACAGAAGTCTCTAGGGCTGTGGGGGCAGGACAGAAGTCTCTAGGACAGTACGGGGGTAGGACAGAAGTCTCTAGGACAGTGGGGGCAGGACAGAAGTCTCTAGGGCTGTGGGGGCAGGACAGAAGTCTCTAGGGCAGTGGGGGCAGGACAGAAGTCTCTAGGACAGTACGGGGGTAGGACAGAAGTCTCTAGGACAGTGGGGGCAGGACAGAAGTCTCTAGGACAGTGGGGGCAGGACAGAAGTCTCTAGGGCTGTGGGGGCAGAACAGAAGTCTCTAGGACAGTACGGGGGTAGGACAGAAGTCTCTAGGGCAGTGGGGGCAGGACAGAAGTCTCTAGGACAGTACGGGGGTAGGACAGAAGTCTCTAGGGCAGTGGGGGCAGGACAGAAGTCTCTAGGGCAGTACGGGGGCAGGACAGAAGTCTCTAGGACAGTACGGGAGTAGGACAGAAGTCTCTAGGGCAGTGGGAGCAGGACAGAAGTCTCTAGGACAGTACGGGGGTAGGACAGAAGTCTCTAGGACAGTACGGGGGTAGGACAGAAGTCTCTAGGGCAGTGGGGGCAGGACAGAAGTCTCTAGGGCAGTGGGGGCAGGACAGAAGTCTCTAGGACAGAGTGGGGCAGGACAGAAGTCTCTAGGGCAGTGGGGGCAGACAGAAGTCTCTAGGACAGTACGGGGGTAGGACAGAAGTCTCTAGGGCAGTGGGGGCAGGACAGAAGTCTCTAGGACAGTACGGGGGTAGGACAGAAGTCTCTAGGACAGTGGGGGCAGGACAGAAGTCTCTAGGACAGTACGCGGGTAGGACAGAAGTCTCTAGGGCTGTGGGGGCAGGACAGAAGTCTCTAGGACAGTACGGGGGTAGGACAGAAGTCTCTAGGGCTGTGGGGGCAGGACAGAAGTCTCTAGGACAGTACGGGGGTAGGACAGAAGTCTCTAGGACAGTGGGGGCAGGACAGAAGTCTCTAGGGCTGTGGGGGCAGGACAGAAGTCTCTAGGGCAGTGGGGGCAGGACAGAAGTCTCTAGGGCAGTGGGGGCAGGACAGAAGTCTCTAGGGCAGTGGGGGCAGGACAGAAGTCTCTAGGGCAGTGGGGCAGGACAGAAGTCTCTAGGGCAGTGGGGGCAGGACAGAAGTCTCTAGGACAGTACGGGGGTAGGACAGAAGTCTCTAGGACAGTGGGGGCAGCACAGAAGTCTCTAGGACAGTGGGGGCAGGACAGAAGTCTCTAGGGCAGTACGGTGGTAGGACAGAAGTCTCTAGGGCAATGGGAGCAGAAGTCTCTAGGACAGTACGGGGGTAGGACAGAAGTCTCTAGGACAGTACGGGGGTAGGACAGAAGTCTCTAGGCAGTGGGGGCAGGACAGAAGTCTCTAGGGCAGTGGGGGCAGGACAGAAGTCTCTAGGGCAGTGGGGCAGGACAGAAGTCTCTAGGGCAGTGGGGGCAGGACAGAAGTCCTCTAGGACAGTGGGTGGGGCAGGACAGAAGTCTCTAGGGCTGTGGGGGCAGGACAGAAGTCTCTAGGACAGTACGGGGGTAGGACAGAAGTCTCTAGGGCAGTGGGGGCAGGACAGAAGTCTCTAGGACAGTACGGGGGTAGGACAGAAGTCTCTAGGGCAGTGGGGGCAGGACAGAAGTCTCTAGGGCAGTACGGGGGCAGGACAGAAGTCTCTAGGACAGTACGGGAGTAGGACAGAAGTCTCTAGGGCAGTGGGAGCAGGACAGAAGTCTCTAGGACAGTACGGGGGTAGGACAGAAGTCTCTAGGACAGTACGGGGGTAGGACAGAAGTCTCTAGGGCAGTGGGGGCAGGACAGAAGTCTCTAGGGCAGTGGGGGCAGGACAGAAGTCTCTAGGACAGTGGGGGCAGGACAGAAGTCTCTAGGGCAGTGGGGGCAGAACAGAAGTCTCTAGGACAGTACGGGGGTAGGACAGAAGTCTCTAGGGCAGTGGGGGCAGGACAGAAGTCTCTAGGACAGTACGGGGGTAGGACAGAAGTCTCTAGGACAGTGGGGGCAGGACAGAAGTCTCTAGGACAGTACGGGGGTAGGACAGAAGTCTCTAGGGCTGTGGGGGCAGGACAGAAGTCTCTAGGACAGTACGGGGGTAGGACAGAAGTCTCTAGGGCTGTGGGGGCAGGACAGAAGTCTCTAGGACAGTACGGGGGTAGGACAGAAGTCTCTAGGACAGTGGGGGCAGGACAGAAGTCTCTAGGGCTGTGGGGGCAGGACAGAAGTCTCTAGGGCAGTGGGGGCAGGACAGAAGTCTCTAGGGCAGTGGGGGCAGGACAGAAGTCTCTAGGGCAGTGGGGGCAGGACAGAAGTCTCTAGGGCAGTGGGGGCAGGACAGAAGTCTCTAGGGCAGTGGGGGCAGGACAGAAGTCTCTAGGACAGTACGGGGGTAGGACAGAAGTCTCTAGGACAGTGGGGGCAGCACAGAAGTCTCTAGGACAGTGGGGCAGGACAGAAGTCTCTAGGGCAGTACGGTGGTGGGAGGCAGGACAGAAGTCTCTAGGACAGTAGGGGGTAGGACAGAAGTCTCTAGGACAGTACGGGGGTAGGACAGAAGTCTCTAGGCAGTAGGGGGCAGGACAGAAGTCTCTAGGGCAGTGGGGGCAGGACAGAAGTCTCTAGGGCAGTGGGGGCAGGACAGAAGTCTCTAGGGCAGTGGGGGCAGGACAGAAGTCTCTAGTACAGTACGGGGGTAGGACATAAGTCTCTAGGGCAATGGGAGCAGGACAGAAGTCTCTAGGACAGTGGGGGTAGGACAGAAGTCTCTAGGACAGTGGGGGCAGGACAGAAGTCTCTAGGACAGTACGGGGGTAGGACAGAAGTCTCTAGGGCTGTGGGGGCAGGACAGAAGTCTCTAGGACAGTGGGGGCAGGACAGAAGTCTCTAGGACAGTACGGGGGTAGGACAGAAGTCTCTAGGACAGTACGGGGGTAGGACAGAAGTCTCTAGGGCTGTGGGGGCAGGACAGAAGTCTCTATGGGGGACAGTAGCTGGGGGCAGGACAGAAGTCTCTAGGACAGTGGGGGCAGGACAGAAGTCTCTAGGACAGTGGGGGCAGGACAGAAGTCTCTAGGGCAGTGGGGCAGGACAGAAGTCTCTAGGACAGTACAGGGGCAGGACGGAAGTCTCTAAGACAGTGGGGGCAGGACAGAAGTCTCTAGGGCAGTGGGGGCAGGACAGAAGTCTCTAGGGCAGTGGGGGCAGGACAGAAGTCTCTAGGGCAGTGGGGGCAGGACAGAAGTCTCTAGGACAGTGGGGGCAGGACAGAAGTCTCTAGGGCTGTGGGGGCAGGACAGAAGTCTCTAGGGCAGTACGGGGGTAGGACAGAAGTCTCTAGGGCAGTACGGGGGTAGGACAGAAGTCTCTAGGTCTGTGGGGGCAGGACAGAAGTCTCTAGGGCTGTGGGGGCAGGACAGAAGTCTCTAGGGCAGTGGGGGCAGGACAGAAGTCTCTAGGACAGTACGGGGGTAGGACAGAAGTCTCTAGGGCTGTGGGGGCAGGACAGAAGTCTCTAGGACAGTGGGGGCAGGACAGAAGTCTCTAGGACAGTACGGGGGTAGGACAGAAGTCTCTAGGACAGTACGGGGGCAGGACAGAAGTCTCTAGGACAGTACGGGGATAGGACAGAAGTCTCTAGGGCAGTGGAGGCAGGACAGAAGTCTCTAGGGCAGTGGGGGCAGGACAGAAGTCTCTAGGACAGTACGGGGGTAGGACAGAAGTCTCTAGGGCAGTGGGAGCAGGACAGAAGTCTCTAGGACAGTACGGGGGTAGGACAGAAGTCTCTAGGGCAGTGGGGGCAGGACAGAAGTCTCTAGGGCAGTACGGGGGTAGGACAGAAGTCTCTAGGGCAGTGGGGGCAGGACAGAAGTCTCTAGGACAGTACGGGGGTAGGACAGAAGTCTCTAGGGCAGTGGGGGCAGGACAGAAGTCTCTAGGACAGTACGGGGGCAGGACGGAAGTCTCTAGGGCAGTGGGGGAGGACAGAAGTCTCTAAGGCAGTGGAGGTAGGACAGAAGTCTTAGGGCAGTGTGGCAAGGACAGAAGAACCACAGACACATACGCACACAAGCTCACACGCACACGCACACACACACACACACACACACACACACACACACACACACACACACACACACACACACACACACACACACACACACACACACACACACACACACACAACAAGACACAAGACAGCACAACGCCGCGCGCAACACCACACACACACACACACACACACACACACACACACACACACACACACACACACACACACACCGTAACTGAAAAACCTAAAGCCACGACCACATTAATGGCAGCGTGGATCCAGCACCAGCCTCTGATCCAGCTCAGACAAGGGCCACTGATGACGACGGAAGCTCACCTTCAGATTAAAGTGGCTGCGTTTTCTGCCTCATTGGACTGTGGTTAGCAAAGGTTAAAGACACACTTCGAGCCATCTCCCACGGCAAACTGCTGTTTGATGGCCTCTTTATCGGAACATAAGTTTCTTTTTTCCCTACCTTCATTCAGTGGCTTCACCTTTTCGCAAGGATCAATGGCATGATGTTGCATTTTGGGGGACGGTGGAATACGAAAGAACAGTGTGGTTGTTGTTGTTGTTATTTTATGAAGAATTTATTCAGTTGTCTTTTCATCTCTCTCTCTCTCTTCTCTCTCTCTCTCTCTCTCTCTCTCTCTCTCTCTCTCTCTCTCTCTCTCTCTATCTGTGTGTGTGGCTACTTCGACAGGAAGAAAGAAAAAACAACTGATTCAAAATACAAACAAAACAAAAACAAACAAACAAAAAACACAATAAAGACCTGAAAAACAAACCACCAGAAAACAAACAAACAAACAAACAAACAAACAAACCAAACCATTTACAACAATAATTACAGACAAGTCAAAGCCCAGCACAGAATAGTGCAGGAAGGTACGCAGCTGAAAAACAATCCAGTCAGAAGAATCTGACAGCAGATCGAGCATCAGAGGCTACGCGCATCCGCAGCGCGCGCTGGGTAGGGACATAACGGTGATTGAAAACATGGAGGTTCCGCGTCCTCCTGGGAGGCCTCGCTTCCTTGCCCCTCATCCCCATCCTCCGGAAAGCCGCGGAGCTGTCTCCCGCTTTGCTTCATTAGGCTGCTGTTGGTGCGGGAAGCATGGCGTGGGCGGGGCCGGGGGCATGGGGGGGGGGGGGGGGGGGGGGGGCGGGGACGAGGGCCGGGGGCGAGCACGTGCACAGCTTAACGCCCACTCTTCTGAGAATTCAGACCTGTCAAAGGCTCTCTAGTTACGCCTGAGATAGATCAGAATGTAGCTTGGGAATCTTCGCTGCCTGCCAGGAATATTATTTCTCTCAGTTCTGCCTTCGTTAAGCTCAGTTGAAGATGGTGTTTATGTGCTCGGAAAATTCCTGAGCACCCCACCCCGTCCCTCAGAAGTTTCCCCGACGTTGCCTTTGAAACGGTTCCTGTATGGCGTCTGACTGACGATGGCCCTTTCTTGCCGTTTCAAGGTAGATCGTGGAGCACTTCCCCTTTCTCCACCTCTCTCCTCCAGGCAATCGAAGGTGTGATGTCTTCGTGGTTCACTAAACTTCATTTCTTTATTGGAGTTTATTAGTAAGGTTTTTCATTAAAATTAGTTTCCCTTCATAGTTTGTTGACTCAATGAATCTAAAATCCGCACAGGTCCTATTTCTTTTCTCTTAAAAGTAGATGTTCCCTTCTCTCTCTCTCTCTCTGGCCGACTGAAGTATGAGTGAAATAGTGAAATATTAATTGCCTTCTCATTCACTACAATCCTTTGTTCTATAACATCGCGGCCATGACGTAACCGCATCCTGCGCTGGCGTGAGGCTGTGGCGAAAGGATGTCGTAAACCAGTGCTGGAGTGTGCGTTTTATCTTTTACGCAGCGCGCAGTCCTCGGACACTTCAGTGTGCGGTAATACCATCTGCGGCGTCCGCGTCGTCCTCAGTGCTTGTAAAGAGATATATATTAAAATGAATGTGTACACTGATAGATTGTCACAGGTATTACAATGTATGTGTACACTGATAGATTGTCACAGGTATTACAATGTATGTGTACACTGATAGATTGTCACAGGTATTACAATGTATGTGTACACTGATAGATTGTCACAGGTATTACAATGTATGTGTACACTGATAGATTGTCACAGGTATTACAATGTATGTGTACACTGATAGATTGTCACAGGTATTACAATGTATGTGTACACTGATAGATTGTCACAGGTATTACAATGTATGTGTACACTGATAGATTGTCACAGGTATTACAATGTATGTGTACACTGATAGATTGTCACAGGTATTACAATGTATGTGTACACTGATAGATTGTCACAGGTATTACAATGTATGTGTACACTGATAGATTGTCACAGGTATTACAATGTATGTGTACACTGATAGATTGTCACAGGTATTACAATGTATGTGTACACTGATAGATTGTCACAGGTATTACAATGTATGTGTACACTGATAGATTGTCACAGGTATTACAATGTATGTGTACACTGATAGATTGTCACAGGTATTACAATGTATGTGTACACTGATAGATAGTCACAGGTATTACAATGTATGTGTACACTGATAGATTGTCACAGGTATTACAATGTATGTGTACACTGATAGATTGTCACAGGTATTACAATGTATGTGTACACTGATAGATAGTCACAGGTATTACAATGTATGTGTACACTGATAGATTGTCACAGGTATTACAATGTATGTGTACACTGATAGATTGTCACAGGTATTACAATGTATGTGTACACTGATAGATTGTCACAGGTATTACAATGTATGTGTACACTGATAGATTGTCACAGGTATTACAATGTATGTGTACACTGATAGATTGTCACAGGTATTACAATGTATGTGTACACTGATAGATTGTCACAGGTATTACAATGTATGTGTACACTGATAGATTGTCACAGGTATTACAATGTATGTGTACACTGATAGATAGTCACAGGTATTACAATGTATGTGTACACTGATAGATTGTCACAGGTATTACAATGTATGTGTACACTGATAGATTGTCACAGGTATTACAATGAATGTGTACACTGATAGATAGTCACAGGTATTACAATGTATGTGTACACTGATAGATTGTCACAGGTATTACAATGTATGTGTACACTGATAGATAGTCACAGGGTAGGAATGTCAGTGGTTACGAGAACGATGGCCTTGGCTGCCAAAAAGTCAGATAACTTCTTCGGTGTCACTGACATCTCTCCAAAGCTAGCACCTGAAAAACTTGTAAACACTCTTGATTCCAAACAGAAGACATTTCCGACAACACACGCACGCATCCCACTATGGAGGTGGGTACTTCGTGAAAGATACTATATATTAGCTCAAAATGTCTACCACGATGTTCACGTCTCCTGGAAGGACTATAGCAGGGGATCTGATGGCAAGCTAACTTTACTGACACCGTGTTCCGGCACTGACCGTGCTGACGTGATTGGACAAACTTCTGTCCAAGTTGTCCGTCGGTTCAACCAGGATTGGAGTAAACGGTCAGAGACAAGAAAACTCATCACATTTCATCTGTACAAACCCGCAAAGGCCTCTCCCAGTGTCCTGATTGAAGGCCATGACACCATGAAATGGGCGCAGGAGGAGTTCGACAGGGTGCGGTGCCTGCTGCACAATCTGGACGCCCGTCGGGCTGACAGTGCCCCGTGTCTGTCTGAGTGCAGAGACCTGCCCCTCGTTCTGCCCGACTTCCATGGACATTATATACCGGAGCAGAAACGCACGCACACCACACCCAGGAAGTCGGTGGTCCTCTCCAAGGGAGGAGGCCTACCGGCAGTCACTGCCTGCTCGTGGCTCGCCAGTCCTTCTGCCGGTGCGGACTGCGACTGCTGCCACCTCCAGCCCTCTGGCAGCGCTCGTCAACACCTCGACTACAGCCACCGCCACCTTCACTTCGGCGGCCGCCACCCACCCCTCGGCTGCAGTAGCGACTACCCACACCGTGGCAACGACAACCTCGGCAACGGCGTCCGACGCCGCCACTGTGGCTGACCAGACCAATGCATCGACAGCGCCGTCCGACGCCACCACGGGTCTGGAGACCATTACCTCGACCGCGCCCTCCGACACCACCACTGGTCTGACGGACCAGACCAGTACCTCGACCTCGACCTCGACCACTGGTCTGGCGGACCAGTCTGGCGGACCAGACCAGTACCTCGCCCACCACTGGTCTGGCGGACCAGACCAGTACCTCGACCTCGACCTCCACCACTGGTCTGGCGGACCAGACCAGTACCTCGACCTCCACCTCCACCACTGGTCTGGCGGACCAGACCAGTACCTCGACCTCCACCACTGGTCTGGCGGACCAGACCAGTGCCTCGACAGCGTCCTCCGACACCTCCACTGATCTGGCGGACCAGACTGGGGCGACGGCAGCGGCAACCATCAACACCTCTGAGGCGCCCATTTGTGTCAGTTGTCACATGCCAGTTGTCAGTCAGTGCAGCATGTGTGGTCAACACAACACGCAACAAATGCTGGCGACTCTTGATGTGAACATCGAGAGGGCTCACACTGCCTCGTTAGCTGCCGTCCTTAATCGGTTGGCTCTTCTTGAGGCGGCAAACAGTGCCCTTCAGGATAGGATCACAACTCTTGAAGGAATTTCAACTTCCTCCTCTGCCCCTCTCTCCGAGTTGGCACAGCAACATCATCATCAACCCCCCTCCCCTCCTCTCCAACACCCTGCTACCCCCCTCCCCGAATTCCGTCCGCTCCCTTCACCCACTCCAACCGCCATGCACCCTTCCCCTTCACCCCTCTCTTCCGACCAGCTGGCTGGGTCTGATCCCCTCTCCAGTCTCAATGCCACTCTGTCGTTATCAGATCAACAAGATAGATGCACTACCCTCTCCTCCCACCCCCGTGCCGGCACCCCTCCACCCTCACCTGCTTCTGGTCGCGAGTGTGTTGCGGTCTCAACTCATAACTCCTTTGGTCCACTTGCGTCACTCGCCGCCGTTGACACAGACCGAAGACAGGTTGAGTTGCTATCGTCAGGATACTGTTGTTTGGTCCCGTATTCTAGTCTCGGGAAGGTGTCGGGTACAGGATTATCCAACGAACTTCCGCTGTATCTTCTCGTGATTTTTGTGACTATCTCTCCCGCCCTTATAACTTGTACCTGTAATACGATATAAGGGTTATTTCACACATTTTGTTGTTGTTGGATCTCCTCCCATCTCTCGTGAATTACTGAAATTTGTATTCTGTTATAGCTGTTTTTTGCTTGTTTGTTGAATTTTTGTTTGTTTAAAGCTGACTATTACTTGTATAAATCTGATCATTATGACTTATGCCACTAGCGACCATTGGCCTCTCAAGGATGGTCTTCGTTTTGGGCACCTGAACATTAATCATCTGATAAATAAAATGTCAGATGCCTCTCACATTGTCCACAATAGTAAACCCTATGGCAGGGGTTTTCATATATTTTGTTTTTCTGAATCAAGGCTCAATAACCACATGGATGATAAAGATAGCTATAGAAGGATTCCATGTTATTAGAAAAGATCCACAAATTCAAAGAGAAACTGGCCTCGTTGTCTATGTCCATGAAACTATGTCTGTCACATGTCTTACTGAGTTTGAAAAGTATGGGGTAGAGTGTATTTGGCTGGAAGTCAAACTGCAAAAAGCTTCTCCATCCTGGTTGGGTTTCTATATCGAAATCCTTCAGAACCTGCAAACTGGACTGACAAATTCGTGTCAATGATGGACTTAGTCTGGCTAGAATCCAAAGAAATTATTTTGATGGGTGACTTCAATATTGTTCTATCAAAAGCCAACAAACCGTGGTCAGACGTATTCTCTCTTTTTAACCTCTCTCAGACTGTTAGCACCCCAACCCGGGTCACACCTTCATCAAAAACGCTCATTGATCATATCTACTCAACTGACATCGCGCACATCCTTGAAACCTGTGTGCCAGTAATCGGCGTCAGCGACCACTATCCCATCTGCTGCACTTGGTCAAAAAAAGGTGTAAAGATTCCCAAGGTGGGACACTCCCACTTAGCATATAGGTCCTTTGCCAGATTTGACGAAAGCGAGTTCTTAAACGATCTTAACAATGCTCCCTTTGATAAAGTATACAATCATACTGATCCAGACGAGGCGTTAGCGACTTGGTATTCAGTGTTTCTTAAAGTCCTTGACAAACATGTTCCTCAGAAAAAGAGGAGAATCAAATACTCCTTCAAACCTGGATGGCTGACATTGGAAGTACTGGATGCAATGCGTTACAGAGATTATCTTCTTAAACATGATCCGAGACTCAAAAAAACAACTTTTTTTGCTAACATTTTGGCAAACAGCAAGAATTCAAAAGACACGTGGCGAGCCATTAATCTACTCACTAATAAACACGCACCAGTGAATGCTAGCACTACTAGTGGAATTTCCCCAGATGACTTAAACAACCATTTTTGCAGTGTTGCCAGTAAAGTGATTAAAACAGCTAATTCCCCCATCAACAACCTAACTGTGCTGGAACAGTGTTGCACAGAAAAGATTAGCCATGAAGCCAATGCGCTCCCTTTTATGACAGTCAGGGAAGTGTATAAATCTTTATGTCATTTAAAGCAATCAAACACAAAAGGCTCTGATGGTTTAGACTGGAAAATACTGCGTCTCTCGGCACCTTTTATTGCTGAAACTCTAACCTATATATATAACCTTTGTATTGACAAGAACACCTTCCCCCAGGTATTTAAGGAAGCAAAAGTTATCCCGCTCTTCAAATCTGGTGACAAATCGAATCTTTCAAACTTTAGACCCATTTCTATATTACCTATTTTGTCAAAACCGTTAGAAAAACATATCAACGAACATGTTATGAAGCATTTTCTTGTTAATGACTTGTTTTACTGATGCGGAAAAGCAATCAGGATTCAGACCAAACCACTCCTGCCACACAGCCTTAACAGAAACTGAATTCGACACCTGGGCGATCCGAAAATCAAACATAAAACCAAATGGTGTTGGGGCCTTGTTCTATTGACTTTGCTAAAAGCCTTTGACGTAAGCCGATCATGACCTACTTCTAAGAAAACCAACCCCTCTACGGCCTATCAGCGAGCACCCTTAGTTTGATTTGCTCCTCCCTCAACAGCCGCCTCCAAAAGGTTTCCTTGAAAGATAATCAGTCAGATTTTAAACAGCTTTATTTGGAGTTCCCCAAGGATCTGTGTTAGGACCTCTCCTGTTCTCCATCTATATAAACGACCTACCTTTACATATCCCCTCTGCACAATGTGACATGTTAGCAGATGACACGACAATTCACACCTCTGGACAGGATGTACCTGCAATAACATCTGTTCTCCAGTCATGTCTCTCTGGTGTTGTTGAATGGACACATCTTAATCATATGTCTCTTAACCCGTCAAAAACGAAGTACATGATACTAACGACGCGTCAGAAGCGACAACTACT
>JABMCL010002213.1:267500-272500 GCA_018857735.1 Alviniconcha marisindica
GCTGCAGATGACTGATGTTGCATCGACCTCCACACGACAACCAGTGACTAGGGTTTACATTTCACTGGATCTAGCGTTGGAGACAAACCGAACACAGCCGTGTTGTTTTCAGTTTCATGAAGTCAGCAATCGACCATTGCTTAGGCTAAATCTGGGGTTGGTTTTCTCCAACACGTAGATACTGGCGTTATAGTTTTTCTTTCCTCTCTTTTCCAATAGGTTCCCTTTGTCTTTAACTACCGATCGGTCCCGACATTCTTCCTCCCTAGAGTCCACTGTAAACATAGAAGTCTACACTCTCTTCCAGCGCCTGATTGCATTACCTGTCTGTCTGTGTGCATTACCTGTCTATCTATGTGTATTCCTGTCTGTGTGCATCACCTGTTTGTCTGTGTTCATTCCTGTCTGTGTGCATCACCTGTCTGTGTGCATTCCTGTATGTCTGTGTGCATCACCTGTCTGTCTGTGTGCATTCCTGTCTGTATGCATTCCTGTCTGTCTGTGTGCATCACCTATCTATGTGCATTCCTGTCTGTCTGTGTGCATCACCTGTCTATGTGCATTCCTGTCTGTCTGTGTGCATTCCTGCCTGTATGCATTCCTGTCTGTCTGTGTGTATCACCTGTCTATGTGCATTCCTGTCAGTATGCATCACCTGTCTGTCTGTGTGCATCACCTGTCTGTGTGCAACACCTGTCTGTGTGCATCACCTGTCTGTCTGTGTGCATCACCTGTCTGTCTGTGTGCATCACCTGTCTGTGTGCCTTCCTGTCTGTGTGCATCACCTGTCTGTCTGTGTGCATCACCTGTCTGTGTGCAACACCTGTCTGTCTGTGTGCAACACCTGTCTGTCTGTGTGCATTCCTGTCTGTGTGCATCACCTGTCTGTCTGTGTGCATCACCTGTCTGTCTGTGTGCAACACCTGTCTGTGTGCAGCACCTGTCTGTGTGTGCATCACCTGTCTGTGTGCAACACCTGTCTGTCTGTGTGCATTCTTGTCTGTGTGCAAGACCTGTCTGTCTGTGTGCAACACCTGTCTGTCTGTGTGCATCACCTGTCTGTCTGTGTGCAGCACCTGTCTGTCTGTATGCATTCCTGTCTGTGTGCAACACCGGCCTGTTTGTATGCAGCACCTGTCTGTCTGTGTGCATTCCTGTCTGTCTGTGTGCATTCCTGTCTGTGTACAGCACCTGTCTGTCTGTGTGCATCACCTGTCTGTCTTTGTGCAGCACCTGCTTGCCTGTGTGCATAACCTGTCTGTCTGTGTGCATTCCTGTCTGTGTACAGCTCCTGTCTGTCTGTGTGCATAACCTGTCTGTCTGTGTGCATCACCCTGCCTGCCACCTGTTTGCACACCTCACACCCTGTCAGCATACGTCACCCTGTTTGTGAATGTCACCCTGTTTGCATACATGACCCTATCTTTGTATGTCACCATTTCTGCGTACGTCACTATTTTTACGTCACTCTGTTTGCATTTGACACACTGTCTGTTTATGTCATCCGGTTTGCTTACGCCACCCTGTCTATGTGCATCAACCTATTTGCGTACGTCGCCTTGTTTGTTGACGTCATCCCTGTTTGCATGCGTCAGCCTGTCTGTGTACGTCACCGAGTAATACTCGTCAAAAGGCGGCTTCATCCTTACGTCATCCCTGTTCGCATGCGTCAGCCTGTCTGTGTACGTCACCGAGTAATACTCGTCAAAAGGCGGAGAAAGCTGAGGTGAATGTCACACAGTGAAGTAAGGGCAGCTAGTCCACGGCTAGATACTCATATCCTAGGACTGTTTTCCTGGCCCATTTGCGCCATCTCAAACTGCACGTCAACGCAAAGATAAGGTCGGCCCTCCATTCCTGAAACATTGCTGCGTTGATGGAGATGAATTTGCTGCTGCTTAGCTACGCCAGTCTTTTCGTGCTGTCTTGAGATCCCCCGTCAAAAAAAGAAGATGACGTTGACCTAATTCTTTAAGAAGCGGCATGCAGCCCGTCGCTGCCCGGCTACTGCTGCATGCTGTTTTGTTTTGTTT
Organism: Alviniconcha marisindica; assembly: GCA_018857735.1. Lineage (NCBI taxonomy): Eukaryota > Metazoa > Mollusca > Gastropoda > Provannidae > Alviniconcha > Alviniconcha marisindica. The sequence continues at coordinate 269,534 of JABMCL010002213.1, forward strand.
TGTTTTGTTGTTCCGTCGTCTTTTTCTGTTGCCTTCAAACCCCATCACCACGTAGAGCACGCTACTCTCACAGGCATGCTTTGGTCCTGAGTGGTTAAGGCATTGCACTCAGCATTGTCAAGTCAAGTCAAGTCAAGTCAAGTCAAAAAACTTTAATCATCCCTCACAGGGCAATTCAACTCAACTAATATAAGGCTAATTAATTTAAAAAACATGTAAAAGGAATGCCAAAACATTTACGTTCAAGAAAATCATGAACAAATTATACAAATTATACAAATTACAATATAAATATAAAATATCACATAAATTGTAAACGGGTGCATACTCATGTCACACCAGCACACACACACACACACACACACACACACACACACACACACACACACCACACACACACACACACACACACTACACTACACTACACACACACACACAACACACACACACACACACACACACACACACACACACACACACCACACACACACACACAACACCACACACACACACACACACACACACACACACACACACACACACACACACACACCCCACACACACACACACACACCACACACAACACACACACACACACACACACACACACACACACACACACACACACACACACACACCAATATTAATTCTACTCAACCAGACACACTCAGCCATCAACTGGACACGTACACACCATGTGATGGTGAAGGTTCGAGTCCATGTTCCCCTCCCACACACCCCGTCACTCACGCTTTGGATGTGGACCCAGCGTCAGGTTCTTCGGATGAGAAAAAAAACGTGAGGTGCGTGTTCTGCTAGCTTGTGTATGTTTAACCCTTTCACTGCCGTGGTTGCCACGCCGTTATTGGGAAAGCGACCAATAAAGATGCCAAACTTGAAATCATTGAGGCTTTCAAACCCCTTCGCAGGAGCACGTGAAAAGATTTCTATCAAAATGCGCAGTACTGAAAGTAGATTTTTTACCGAACCATCAAATATACTGTCTGCAGGCATGTATGTGTGCACATTTCGGCCCGGAAATTTTACAGGCGGTGGCAGTCAAGGGGTTAATAACACACAACAGTGGAAACCGTTGCTGCCTAGTAAAATGTGATCCAAAGGATATCAGTGGAACTCCTCTTTGCCTGGTAAAATGTTTAATAACGCACAGCAGTGAAAACCCTCTTTGCCTCGTAAAATATTTAATAACGCACAGCAGTGAAAATCCTCTTTGCCTCGAAAATATTTAATAACGCACAGCAGTAAAAAAAAAAAAAAAATCCTCCTTGCGTTGTAATTTTTTTAATAACGCACAGCAGTGAAAATCCTCTTTGCCTTGTAAAAATGTTTAATAACGCACAGCAGTGAAAATCCTCTTTGCCTTATAAAATGTTTAATAACGCACAGCAGTGAAAATCCTCTTTGCTTATAAAATGTTTAATAATGCAAAGCAGTGAAAATCCTCTTTGCCTTATAAAAAATTTTAATAATGCACAGCAGTGAAAATCCTCTTTGCCTTATAAAATGTTTAATAACGCACAGCAGTGAAAATCTTCTTTGCCTTATAAAATGTTTAATAACGCACGGCAGTGAAAATCCTTTTTTGCCTTTTTAAAATGTTTAATAACGCACGGGAGTGAAAATCCTCTTTGCCTTATAAAAATTTTAATAATGCACAGCAGTGAAAATCCTCTTTGCCTTATAAAATGTTTAATAACGCACAGGCAGTGAAAATCTTCTTTGCCTTATAAAATGTTTAATAACGCACGGCAGTGAAAATCCTCTTTGCCTTATAAAATGTTTAATAACGCACAGCAGTGAAAATCCTCTTTGCCTTATAAAATGTTTAATAACGCACAGCAGTGAAAATCCTCTTTGCCTTATAAAATGTTTAATAACGCACAGCAGTGAAAATCCTCTTTGCCTTATAAAATGTTTAATAACGCACAGCAGTGAAAATCCTCTTTGCCTTATAAAATGTTTAATAACGCACAGCAGTGAAAATCTTTTTTGCCTTATAAAATGTTTAATAACGCACAGCAGTGAAAATCCTCTTTGCTTATAAAATTTTAATAATGCAAAGCAGTGAAAATCCTCTTTGCCTTATAAAAAATAATAATAATGCCACAGCAGTGAAAATCCTCTTTGCCTTATAAAATGTTTAATAACGCACAGCATTGAAAATCTTCTTTGCCTTATAAAATGTTTAATAACGCACAGCAGTGAAAATCGTCTTTGCCTTTATAAAATGTTTAATAACGCACAGCAGTGAAAATCCTCTTTGCCTTATATTTTTTTTATTAATGCACAGCAGTGAAAATCCTCTTTGCCTTATAAAATGTTTAATAACGCACAGCAGTGAAAATCCTCTTTGCCTTATAAAAAATGTAATAATGCAAAGCAGTGAAAATCCTCTTTGCCTTATAAAAAAATTAATAATGCACAGCAGTGAAAATCCGTTTTGCCTTATAAAATGTTTAATAACGCACAGCAGTGAAAATCTTCTTTGCCTTATAAAATGTTTAATAACGCACGGCAGTGAAAATCTTCTTTGCCTTTATAAAATGTTTAATAACGCACAGCAGTGAAAATCCTCTTTGCCTTATAAAATGTTTAATAACGCACAGCAGTGAAAATCTTCTTTGCCTGATAAAATGTTTAATAACGCACGGCAGTGAAAATCTTCTTTGCCTTTAAAAAAATGTTTAATAACGCACAGCAGTGAAAATCTTCTTTGCCTTTTTTAAAAAAAAATGTTTAATAACGCACAGCAGTGAAAATCCTCTTTGCCTTATAAAATGTTTAATAACGCACAGCAGTGAAAATCCTCTTTGCCTTATAAAATGTTTAATAACGCACAGCAGTGAAAATCCTCTTTGCCTTAATAAAATGTTTAATAACGCACAGCAGTGAAAATCCTCTTTGCTTATAAAATGTTTAATAACGCACAGCAGTGAAAATCCTCTT